>CM021109.1:264056933-264488750 GCA_007115665.2 Sequoiadendron giganteum | reverse complement strand
GGATCTTCAATATTTTGAAGATCATTGGCAGTAAAAGCATTCTTCTCCCAAGATTGCTTCCAGAGACAGATTATTGCAAAGTGGCAGTTTATAACTTCCAATCCATCTTTTGTCTACTTCCTCTACTTCTGTCTATATTTCTTTTGCATGTCACAGGAAACGACAGATTATCACAGATCTGACCAACTGGGTATGATCAGCACAGTTTTTTCAACAAAACCCACATGGTAGATTTTTTCAGAAAAAGTAGCCCTGCTGCCCCTATTTTTTAGGGTTTCCGAAAAAAGTCATAATATTGAAAAACGGACAAACTGGGTTTGTTTGGCTTTGAAGCACGAACAAAACCCATGTGTTAGATTTTTTCGAGAAAAAATCACTTTCTGGTGCCCTTGCTGCCTCTGCCACCGAAGGGCTCTTGCATGTCAAAGAAAAACTCATTTTTTTGAATTTCTGACGATCTGGGTCTGTTTAGAAAATCATTCTTAACAAAACCCATGTCTCAGATTTTTTCGTAAAAACTACCCCCGGCGAGGCTATTTTTAGCATTTCCAGAAAAGTGTCAGAACAGGGTCAAGTGCCCAGTCAATATTCAGGGTTTTCAGAATGCAGTACTCTCAGGTACAATACAAGACCAAAACAGTCTTATACCATGATTACCTGAAAACGACTGATACAGACTTATGGCAGAAAAATCCAGAGGTCAGTTCTGAAGACTTGGAGGGCATGAATCAAATCACATTGCAGAACATCGAAGAATCCGGTTTGTTTCAAGCAGCATCTATTCCAATCACCTTACAAAACATCGAGCTTGTAATTGCTTGCACTAAGCATTACAACCCGACTACAAGAGAGATCCTGTCAGTAGATGGGAGGGTGATTTGCAGCTTGAAGCCGGTGGACATAGAGACTTGTTTTGCAATTCCACCATGCCCTACCAAGAAGGTCATATCAGTGACAGAATGCGAAAAGGCATTAGAGGCTTCAAAAGACAAGTGTTCGCTTATAATGGCTGAACATTGGCTGAAAACAAAGAGGAACAGTTTGCCCAGAGTAGTTGGTAGAGGAGAATTCAAAGACGAGTACGGAGTGCTAATCACCCTACTCAGCAGAGTCACTGGACAAGAGGAGGGAAAATCCTTCCAACCGTGGATGTTCTACATTATTGGCAAGATAATCAGCAGAAAAGAACGTTACGACTGGGCCTCCCTGATCAGTGACACACTCCACCAACAATTCACCGGGGTTCTAGAAGAGCACCGTTTCCACATGTGTTCATACCTGGTCTACCTGATAGCCTTCCAAGGCGATTTCAGAACATTAAACACTGTGGGAACCCTGGGTGTGCAAAAGGTACAAGAATACTTTCCTCGCTTGGAGTTCACTCTAGCGGAAAGACATTTCAAAAGAATAAATAACCTTTTTACTATGCACACCGTGCACGAGCTAGACCATGAGATGCACGTGCGTATTTCACCAGCAGCTAAGGCAGCAATGGTGTATTGGGCGGATTGGTTCATCCAATTCCCTACTTTCTCCTACATACGCGTGTATGGCTACAATGGCCACCCCGCCATGATGTCATGCTACCCCTCAGATAGGGTAGTGTTCATGGAATTCCTGAGGCAATTGGCCGAGGTTCACTCTTACCTTCACATAAAGAAAAAGACTGCTGCAAGCTTTCCTTTTCAGATGGGACTCTATAGATGCAGGACTGCAGCCGATGCAAGGTTGATAAGCCAGGAAATAGTGAGATTTAATCTCAAGTACCTCATCGACAGGAGGCCATCCTATGACCCCAGAGGCATCTTCGCAGCTCACCTTGAGCAAAGATCATCACATGAACCTTTCCTGGAAGATTTTTGGGTCAACTGCGAAGATGAGTTCGAAGTGAGAAGAAGGAACCATAGCAGATTCAAGCTCTCACAGATTGCAGAATTCATGTCGGAAGACATCGAGGGCTTATCTGAAGACGAAGGAGAAGTTATTCTTTCTTCCTTCTTCACGGGTCTAGTAGATTCACAACCACTCGGCAAGGTAGACTGGTACGCGAAAGAGAGTACGTCTATTGAGGAAAGAACGGGTAGAGTAGTTCGACACAGTCAGCTCTACCTGGACAGTAAAAGGACAAGGAAGGTAGTACTTCCCCGATCAGAGCCGCCAGCGGTTCAGTTTACACTACCTTCCACGTCTAGGAGGAAACCCAGACAGAAGAAGATGAGCTTTCCTCCAGAAGGAATGCGGATGTTAGGGAGCACATGGGGGAGAAAAGGAATTGCCGGCACAAGCCGGCAAGAGGTACAGGTGGAGACAGCCACCAATTTACCTGAGACATTTGAGACCGCTGCAACTACACAAGAACCAGTGATTGAAATAATCGCTGTAGAGATGGAAACCATTGTAGAAGAAGTTGCAGCAGAAGTGGTGCCAGTGATAGAAATAGAGCCACCAGCTTCACCACCATCGCAGAGGTCACAAAGTCCTATTGATTTGGACTCGCCACCACGAGACATTGCCACGGCATAGTCTCGTTCTTCTAGCATTCAGGGGACCTATGTTCCTCCTCCCAGCGATGCTAGCCGAGATTCTATCTGGATGGAAAGCTCGCTTGGGAGGAAAAGGGAGAGACCTTATCAGCTTGACTTCTCTGAATTCCATCATGTCCCACAAGACATGCCAGTAAAGAAGTTGAAGAAGTAGACGCATGTAGAAAAGAATGTAGAGAACGAGGTTATCATAGAGATTGCTGCCCCACCTGAAGACAAAGATATACATAATGTGAGGGTTGAGGATTTCACGCTTTCAAAGGTGAACCTTGGAAAGACCACTCGACAGGTGGAGGCAGACCTTCTTGGAATTGCCTCGGCGAGTGTCAAAGAAAGGATGACAAAGGATGGACAAGACAAAGCAGCCTTGAAGGCTGAAATCCGTCAGCTAAAGTTGTACATTTCTAGTTTGATACATGACGCTCCAAACTCCTCGGCTTTGCCTCAAGGACTGTTGGATCTCCCAGCTGAAAGAAACCATCATCAGTTGATTACATACGGTAAACACTTGAGACGTCAAGTGGATGAGTTTGTTGTCAAAGGGCGGTGTGTGTTGACAGAAGCATATCAGCTGAGAGACAGAGCACATGGACTTCGATCAGAAATCCAGAAGTCAGATATAAAGGCAGCTCAAGAGAGGCCGAGAGAGGAGGCGACAGTTGCTGATTTGCAACAAGCATATGAATCAGTTACGACCACAGAAAATAAACAGCATCTCTTTGAGTGGAAAGAACAGGTGGCATACAAGGTGAGAGCCTATGATGCCAACTCTGTGGAGCTGATTGACTATAGACGCTTCGTCGCCAATATTATCAACTTCGCAAGAACGTTGGTAATATCCTTCCCGGAGTTAGAATATCAGCGGGAAGGAGGAGAATATGTGGAACTTGAAACCGTGCAGACACGATTCCAGGATGTCATCCGATCTTCATTCCTTGAAGATCCCAATGGCTGCAAATTAGCCAAAATTGCAGCCATGTCTGTCCAGTTAGATGAAGCAGCTGCCCAATGCATAACCTATCATCAGCAGCTTACGACGGGTGAAGAAATGCTTAGACGCCACATAGTCATCTTGAAGAGCATTAATTGCCCGGAGGCCGAAGAGGTCAATGACTGGATAGAGACTTTGTTGACCAGTGGTGAAGAGGTGTAAAGCACCAAGGGAGGACGTCCTACCCTCCAAATAGCATTAATGATGACTGAAGTCAACTTGATGCCCCTTTCCAAGTTGACTCCAGATCTCCACAGATCATGCATGTCAGATCCCACTAATCTAGGATGTCTATTTGACTCCCATGATTTGTGGATCTCAGATTTCCTCAAAAGGTGGATGTCTATTTGGAGACACATTTGTAACATAAGTTCACTTTTAGTTAGGTGTCAGTCAACTGAGGTAGACTTCCAGTTTGACTTTTGTTTAGTTTCAGTTAACTGAAGTAGATTTCCAGTTAACTGTTTGCTCACCTACATTTAGACATAGAATAATATCTTGCTGATTGGCAAGAACTGTTTGTTAACTCAAGGAGATTTTAGGGTTGCCTACTCCTTTGAGTTCCTATAAATAAGAGCCTTAGGTTCTTTATTTGTTTAACCTTTATTTGCTAGCAAAATTGCTGCGCCACTGTTGCCAGAGTTCGCTTGTTTATATCTGTTCACTCTTGGATGAGAGTTCGTTGGTTGATCGCAATTGTGCATGATTTCGTGCCTTTGCTGTCCCGACCTTTGTAATTCTTTGAAGAATCTTAAAGAATAAATCAGATGGTGCAAGCTTGATTGATCTAATTATTTGAGTTATTCAAAGTCTTGTTTTTAAATAGTGCATTGTTTCAATCTCCTCCTTGGACAGGTGTCGTCGCCTCCTTGGATATTTTGTCATCAATCATTATCGTTTGATGTTGTTTAATGATCTTTCTTGCAGCCTAGACTTTGGACAGGTGTCGTCACCTCCTCGGGAATCCTGTTAGAAAGGCCATCGTTCCTTGTTGTTTCCAGTGAGCTGCTTCCAAGCCTATACCTCGGATAGGGGTTCCTCCTCCTTGGCAAGTCTCAGATCCAGTTTACCGTAACGAGTGTTTGCTTGTATCGAGCCCTATCTTGGTATATATCCGAAGGTTCAGAGCCTCGGCCATATTCCATTGAGACGGAGGATTCAAGTGATCCAACCATACCATTTCGCTCCTATGCCCTCATGCTCTGTTTTTCTTGAGGAGGTAGGATAGTTTAGAAGCTTAGTTAGTCGTAGTTAAGATCTGCGGAAACCAGAGAAAAAGCTTAGCTACGGCGCATTGGTTTATGCACCCTTGTGTCCTACCGCTGAGTAAAAAAGATAGGAAATCTTAGTACACCCCTTTTTTACAGTATAAAATCAGCAAAGAGAGATCTTCCTCTCTATAATCCGAAGAGCATGTACTAACACACTTGCAATAGCTGTCCGTTTCCAATAAGCACTCCAGAGGTGCTAATTGAAACGCCAACAAGTTCATCATGGAGTCTCTCAACATGATGTCCACAATGGCTACACCCATTTGTGGAGAACACATCTCAGTCTTAGAAGATGTACAAGGGTTCATCACAGAGTCTCTCAACGTGATGTTGTCATGGAGTCTTGTTGGTGTTTGTTTTGAATACGCCACCATACACAGAATAAAATGCCCAAGGACACTTTATCCTCTCTTGAAAAGTAATTGCAAATACCTAGAAGATAATACAATGACTCCAATGTTTCTTTTGGCCAGGTTATGACATATGAACAAGGTCAGTGGGCATTGTGATTTGCTAGTAATCACAAGGGGACTTACATAAAATTCATTTCGCGAGTTGAGGACTTAGACAGTTTTATCAATGAAGCTCTTTTTGATGGGTATTTCAGATATTCCAAAAAAAGGCAAAAGGATAAGGGTTTAGAAATCTAAACTACGCCTAAGAACTCAAGAGACGGCAGTGACGAGATAAAATAGGGTAACCACACTTTGTTTCGCCTCCTGCGGACAACTACGCAAAGTGGGTGCAATCTTCAAAGGAAGTGATAATAATTTTCATGTTTGAATTGAAAACAAACAGAAGTTAAGCATCCACAAATCAACGGCTCAGACTAACTTTACACATCAAATGCAAATCATCCATTTGACAAAAGTATGAGCTAAATTTTATCTACCACTGCTGTCAAATCTATCATCCACTTAACAAACATATAAATGAAATACTAATCTAATTCTACTCTAAGTGTTGAAGGAGAAATATTAAACCTTGCACACTATTTGAAAACAAAAGTGATTCTAAGCAAATCATGCACTAGAGCTTTTATTGACGGAAATAGTCTTGTCGCAACAATATTATACTACTCACTTCACAAATTGTAAATGAGAGCAATCAAGTTTATATAGAGTTCATGAATTTGAATAAACGGCTCAGATTAAAAATGAGCCAACGGCCAAGATCAAAACAAATAAACCCTAATTAGGGTTTCCCAAAAATGACTTCAGTAAACAAAGAATCTGGACACAATCAAGGCAACTTCATCCATGGTGACCTGAGGAAGCATTCCGATCCTGAATTCGAGTCCGTCTACACTCTCGGCGCATCTGGCAAAGGTATCCTCCCACTCTAGCTTGGTCTTCTCAAAAGACTCTCGAATGTTTAAGAAGTTCGCCAATTTGGCCCAATCCTGCCTCAAAATAGGTCCTGTGATGGCAAAGATGCCTTCTTGGACCTTCCCTTTCAAAACCTCTAACTGCAGGTCATTCTCTCGTAGAGCCTCCTTATCCAGGATATCGGCGATCATGTTGAGAAGTTTGGCCTGAACTTCTTTGACTTGTTCTTCCAATCTGATACCATCCAGCTTCACCCTCTCCAAGACTTCGCCTCGTGCCGTCAAGGCCCAATACCAGGTGTGGAAGTCATAGGCCGCTCCTACTGCAATAACACCTCCGTCTATCAGCTCCTGCTTAGGAACTCCTTTTAGAATCCTAAGGCAAGGGATTATCCTATCTTGCACATCCGGAAGGTTATCCCACACTTCTGCCAAAGTGGCTAGCCTAGAAAGTAGGGCAGTGGCTTGACCATAAACCAGAGTCAACCTCTATACGAATGCCTCAGCTTCAATCCCCTTTGCTGCTATCCATTCTCTGGCTTCCCGAACGGTGACCATATTTTCTTCTATCTCTTTAACGGCCCCCTGTGAAGAATTTGGAAGTAGAGGAGCTGCCGTGTTGTCTTGATCAAGTGGCTTGATCAAGTGCTGGATATACTCCTTTAGGCGCTCAATTTCTAGCTGGCACTCTTTCCTCTTGGCTACCTCCTTTGCCAACCTTGACTTGATAGTGGACACAAAATTGTCCAAGTCTTCAATTTCTTGGCCCTTCGTGGTTGGACCCAAGTCAATGGTTGTGATGGCATAATCTTGTGGAGCCATGTCCTCCTGTGGCCTGTCCATTGTAGGCACTGCGATCTGCACTGTCCTGTTGCCGGCTCCATCTCTCTGTATGCTCGAGAATTTCTTTGCTGGCTTCTTAACTGCAGTCTGCGTAAGTCTGGCCAAGAAGTCAGCAGTGTCATCCTCTTCTGGCTCCTCCATTGGCGCCTGTACTTTTATTCTCTCCCTTAGCCAATCCGGGATCGTTGGCTGCTCTATGCCTTCATCCTCAGGCCTGTCTTCTCTGTCAGGAACGTTCAGAATTCCCCTAAGGGCTGAAATCATTCCTTCCTGGAAATCCTCATTTTGGGTGTCCAAATTTTCATCATCGGACTCCAATATTTTTGTGCCTGTGGGAGATGGTGGCACATCTTCATCCGACTGAGGCTCCATATTGTTTTCTGGAATCGGGGAAGGATCCCTAATGTCAGCCAGTGAAGCATCTACAATAGCCAGCATCTCCTCAATATTCCTAGATGCGGCCGAGTGGGAAGGCTTTACCTTAGCCTGCTTCTGAACTGGCTCCTTGCCTGCAGCTATCTCCTTCCTTTTCTTGGAAGTGGTGGCCTCTATCATTTCCACGCCTTGGGATGCATCCGCATTGGAAGAATAGGATTCTGCCTCACTCAACATATCATAAGTTAAGGTTACCCTTTTTCGCCTGAGTTCCTGAATCTGTTGATCAACCCACCACTGTGTATACTTGATGACAGGTCTCATCAAAGTATTCAAATCGACGTGCTCGGGTTCTGACCATCTGACCACTGGCAAAGGCAAGCTCTCATCAAGGTGCGGCTGTACCTGTTGTCCATCTTCCTCTAACTGATCCGGCACTCGACAAAGTTCTGTCGCTCTGATCAAACTGACTGGCAGTCTGGACCACATCTTTCACCTAACTTCAAACTCGTCCGCAGCATTTGCCCAAAAATCTTCCAGTTCGACCCTATGCTTGTACCTTCTTCCATCCACCGTCTTGATATGGTGATGCAGGTCGAAGTGGCTCCTAGATGGGTAGGTAGCAAACAGATAATGCTGAATCTCGAGCCTGGCACTATCTGCTGCCTGTGATGATGGGCAAGGCTCCAGCATGTTCCCTATAAAGAAGGGAAAGGTTATTGCCGCCTTTTGCTTTGTCCGTTGGAGGCCTTGAAATTCTTCTAGCTGCCTTAGTACTTCCAACAGGACCATCTTGTTAGTTGGGAAAATGGGCAAACGATATGGGCTCCCAGTGAATCCCTGGATTCTGATGTACGTATATTGGGGATATTGGATAAACCATGACCCATATTTGCCAACCAGCTTCTTGGCCTCAAGAGTCAACCGTTGATGCGTCCCTCCCTGGAGTATTCTTGTGATATACATGAGGAACGCGTCATGAGCTCGTCGGAAGTGCGCCTTTTCTTTCAACTGCAATTGTGGATAGCAGTCGTATGCCTTCAGCTCATTTGATCCACCGCCGACCGTGCCCTTGCATATCAAGCCTGCATACTTGTAAGTCCTAGCCAACATGTAGATGACATAAGAACTCATATAAAACGTTTTAGTTTTCTCTAAGTTGACAAGTTGCTCGTGGAGGTTGTTGCTAATCATTCGTGACCAGTTAAACATCTTTACGCCCTCTGTGATGTCCTCAATAAAATAGTACATCCATGGCTCAAATGGCGCCCTCAAAGGACTGCCTACTATTCTGTTCAGCAAGATAATGATGTCTCCATAGTCCTCCTTGAAGTCCGTACGCATCAACTTCTTGGGCATTTTCTTGACCGACGGCCTAGGCTTGTCCAGCCATGACTTGTTGATGTTGGTGGCACAAAGGTCAGGCTGCTCATCATACAATCTTTGGGCGTCTTCCTTAGTCTTGTAGGTAGTCTTAGGATACTTAGGAATGCCGAAGGCTTCTTGTATGGCCACCTCTCCCAGATGCGCCAATATTCTCCCGTCAGGTGCCACAATTTGTCTTAACTCAGCATTATAATGCAGTGCACACTCCACCATTAATTCAGCACACTCCAGTGCAGGCGGAAATCCGGCAGCTTGGAAGATACCATTTCTCACCATCCTCCTGGCGGCAAGCGTTGGCAAAGGTCCATTATGCCCATATATTCTCTTCTTAAATTCTTCGAGGTCAATGTGGCCAAGGTTGGTGTCCGAGACGTCTTTCCATTTGGATTTAATTATAGTCTCTGGCTGCGATCCTTTGCTTGCAAACTTCATCTGTGCTTTCCTGGATGTTTCTCCTTGATTGACTGTCAACCTGCAAGTACAAAATGCTTAACATTAATATAAAAACTTTTAAAAGTAAATTACTCTGGGTGTAGTTTGGACAAAATCGCACTTTTCAGCTTATTGAATTGAAATTTCTGTCAAAAAGCAAGCTGAAAGTAATAAATTCGCCTATCTATGAATGAAATTCGTGCCGGAAATGAAGTAGAAGATAGGAATGAGGTGTAAACATATTGCCGATTAACTTCCAAACCTCAAAGATCGTGTTCTGGCTGCAAATGAATTTAAAAATTCAGAAAATCTGCCAAAAGAAGTGCGCCAAAGCTGGGAAGTGGGATTTTCAGCCAAGAAATGACTTATTTCTTCCTAAAAATCACGCCTGTCAACAAGAAATTGCTACCTCGATTCTCACAATAACGTTATTCTCATGAACTTCTCCTTCGCAAATGATCTCCAGAAGATTCGAGAAAGATAGCCTCTTCTCAGCCGAAATTGTGAAGAAATGAGTTGCTGAAACTCATTTTATGGCTGAGATGTGCGATTTTCCTCAAGGAATTGCTTTTTTTTCTTTGATTTTCTTCCAATTTTTAGAAAAGTTTTTCTTCTCAGATCGGCAAGTTTCTAATTTCACTTTCAGTTGTCGAGGCAAGTTTCTAATTTTCATCTCTGTGCCACCTCTGTTTGAGATTTTTGAATTTCTCAAAAAATTGCCTAAGTGTTGGAGAAAATATCAAAAGATATTAAATTAATTGTTAAAATTAACTTTCCAACGTATTTTAAATCTTCAAATCATGGCAAAGTTAAATTCATCTAAGGCAGAATAATTTAATCTTCCAAATAATCTCCAGACTTCGAATTTTTTTAATTAAAATTCCCTAAGTGTTGGGAAATAATTAAAAATATTAAAATATTTAATTCCAACCCGTTTAACCTTGATACATGGCTAAGTTTGTTCGTCCGAGGCAAAATATCTCTTTTCAAATTGTCTGCCTAGCCAAAATGTGCTCAACGATTTGTCTACCAATTTCCAACTCTTCGGGTGGACTTCTGACCTTTCCGGATGTTTTACTTAGCCAAATAATTCATTTTCTCTCTCCTTCTGGGTTGGGCGAACTTGGAGATTTCTTTGCCATTTTGCCATTTTTTATTCATGCCTTAGGAATTTTTCAAAGCTAAGAGGGGCGGACTTCATGGTTTGCCTTGCCTTGCATTCTTCATTTCTTGCCAAAGAATTTCAATTCGTCTTGCCGAGGAGTAATTTTCATGCCATCCTAACCTCTTCTCTCTCTAGACATTTCTTCATTTTCATGCCTTAGAAATTTTTTTTCTAAAGTTGGGCAAATTTCTCATAATTCCTTGCCAATGGCGTGTTTTATCTTGTATTTGTCTAGGGCGGACTTTGCCCTTCTCTTGCCATGGCGAGTTTTGGTCTTGCCTTGTCCAATGGCCAATGTTACTTGTAATTTCACCATTTAATTCAATTAATAGCGAATTTTCTATGTAATTTCACCCCTTCCAAACACCTTGGAGCGGACCCCTTCATAATTTTACCCTTCTCCACACTTGTTGGGGCAGACTTCTCATATCTCATGCAATTTTCCATATGGCGGACTTCATGAGTTGTTTGCCATTTTCCTCTAGGCTGGGCGGACTTCACATTTTCCATGCCACTTTCCATATGGCGGACTTCATCATGCCTTAGCCACTTCCTATCTTGCTGGTCGGACTTGGAGACCTTCATGCCATTTGACTTTCTTGGGCGGACTTTGACCTTCTTGTGCCAAGGGCGGACTTGGCTTCTCCTTTGCCATGGGCGGACTTGCCTTGCCTTGTGCCATCCACTCTTCATTTTTGGGCGGACTTCATGTTCTTCATGCCAAGGGCGGACTTGGCTTCCTTCCTGCCATGGCGGACTTGGAGGCTTCCATGCCATTCCTTCCTTGAGGGCGCCATCTTCATGACTTAGCCATTTTCAAAATTTTTGCTATTTTACCTTGATTCTTTTGACATCTGGAGGTGTGCTGATTTCTTGCCTGATGGAATCCAAAAATAGAAACTTTCCAAAAATAGAAACTTTCTAAAAATAGAAAAAGCAAAAAGCATCCCTAAAAAATAGGAACTCCAGAATGGCCTAAAAATGCCGAAAATCAAAAAAGCAAAAAGCAAAAAGCAAAAAGCAGAATCCCTAAAAAATAGGAAGTGTCAGAATTGACCGAAAGCAATGGCGTTCCTCGTCTACTGGGTCTTCTGAGCATTTCCATGACGTTTAAGCTTTCAAATGGGTTCAAAATTTCAACTTGGCCGGACTGACTCTCAAAAAGTTATTCAAATTTAGGACTCTAAACTGGCGATTCAGAGGGCAACATCAAAACTTGGGGGTCCCCATTTGCAATGGGGTGATGTGTGAAATAGGTCACAACAAGTCTCTCAACATGACATCCACAATGGCTACTCCCATGTGTGGAAAGAAACACATCTCAGTCTCAGAGATGTACAAGGGTTCATCACAGAGTCTCTCAATGTGATGTCGTCATGGAGTCTCTCAACATGACATCCATAATGGCTACTCCCATGTGTGGAAAGAAACACATCTCAGTCTCAGAGATGTACAAGGGTTCATCACGGAGTCTCTCAACGTGATGTCGTCATGGAGTCTCTCAACATGACGTCCACAATGGCTACTCCCATGTGTGGAAAGAAACACATCTTAGTCTCAGAGATGTACAAGGGTTCATCACGGAGTCTCTCAACGTGATGTCATCATGGAGTCTCTCAACATAACGTCTCATCTTAGTCTCAGAGATGAACAAGGGCTTGCACCTCATATTTCTCCATCTCAGAGAAATATACACTACAAAGGCTTTCACCTCATATTTCTCCTTCTCAGAGAAATATACACTACAAGGGCTTTCACCTCATATTTCTTCATCTCAGAGAAATATACACTACAAGGGCTTTCACCTCATATTTCTCCGTCTCAGAGAAATATACATTACAACAAATCTTCATGATGATGTGACTGCCTCTGAAGCTCCAAGTACTTGCATCAACCTCCTGACCTCCTCGTCCAAGATTTCCTACAATGCTTGCCTTAGAGGAACGGTTTCCAATGCACACCTCTGACACTACTGACTTGCGAGAGTTCAGGACTATCCTTCTTGACCTCATCCCAAATCACCCTATTCTGAATAGGTTTGCAACTTTGCGGAGCTACCAATGTCAAATCCAGATTGATTGTCTTGTGCAATTCTATTCTCTACAGCAGAAGAGGTCTTCCAAGGACTTTAGCACCTGGCCTTGCAACACTGCAACCCACTTAGTTGACACCTTCACTTCTTCTTAGTAAGTCACAAAACTCCCTCTTGATCCCTACCTCAAAGATTGCAAAGAAATCCTCTGGAAGTGAACTCCCCTTCATTGACTGATCTCATAACCTTAATCCTTTTCCCAGACATGTTCTCAACTCGAGCCTTGAATTCTCGGAATTTAACTCCCTCTGAATGTCATTTCTTCCTCTTCGAAGTAGCTGATCGCAATGACAATCTGTATAGGTTTAGTGTCTTCATCTTTCTCAATCTTCTTTGCTGATTCAAATTCTCCATCCAAGGCTGACCCAACCTTGTGCCCTCGAGAGATGTCTCCAGTGAAGAATCATGAGAGTTATGCACCACCTCAGTCCCAAGGCTGTAAGCTATGTCTCCATGTTTGTTCATTTCTCCAGCCGACGTGACTTTCTTACAGAATGCCTCAAGCTCTTCCTCCCTTTGAATTCCTTATGCAATCTCGGATAATTAATCCATCATCCTTTTGCTCCTCGATCCATCCTGCATTTTAAAGAGATTAATAATAGTTCATGAAATCAAACTACCCCAAAGAGGAATATACAGACCAATGCTAGTAGCATACATGATTCACTATTCCCAATGTTATTGCATGATTTATTATTAACTACATGATTATTTAAATCCATGATCATTATTCAAATGTACAAACATAAAATACTTATTTTTATTGATTTTGTTGCAGCCATTTTACTCTTCCTAACAACCATCGTCTTCGCCCGATGATGTACCCTGTATTTGCATGAAGCAAACACCTACAACTCCAGAATATTTCAACAAACTCCTAGCATGCAGATTTCAAACCTTACTCTAACTGATGCATTATGTCAAACATTTATTACGCAACCTTCCAGCTTCATTGCTATATGACTCCAAGCTGAATTACAATATGCAGATCACAATCTGGGCAGAGATGAATGATGACAGTTATGCACTCTTCAATGATGATTGATAAGGTAATACTTTTCCAAACCAACTGTAGAAGTTCCTCTAGTGCTGCATCTATAGCTCCAATTCAGCACAGGCCGAGTATGAATATAATATGATGCTAATGTTTGACTTTACTTCCTGAAGTGCGAATTCCTCAAACACCAACTGCGACTAGGTTGCCACGTTGAGCTTTTAATATGTCTCTTCCCCTCTCGTGTATTCCCCACGATTTACTCACATAAAATATTGGTGTGTTGCTTAAATACCTTATACTCCTTCAATATTCGATTTCTTAAATCTCTGTAAGTTGATTTGTCTTCATTCGAATGAAAGGCGTCTCTTTTGACTTATCAAATACACTTGCTCTTTTGACTTTTAGCAAGCAGCCCATTCACCAATCTTTGCGTCAGCTTCATACGGTATTTGAACACTCTCCACAGTGCCACGATTTCTCCACAATATAGAACGATTACTTTTCTCCTCCCTTATTATATGCCTTCGATGACTTGGTGACTTATATATTGTCTTGGGCGGCAGTCTTGTCTTATCCCTCTGACTTTGTCTTTAGCTGCACCTGAGAGTTGCTCCCGCAACTCTCTTGTTGCTCATAAGCGGCAGAATAATAATATTTATGCTGGAATCGAATATTCCAACTGTTGTTTCTATCACTAGCTTCAAAAGATTGAGACGCAACTCACAAATCTTGTCTCTTTGAATCGTGACCCACATATTGCTACATAATCGCGACTCCTCTAATAGATGCAGAGCACAAACAGTGCTAGCAATCTCGAAATCCTCCAGATGTTCCTATTGCTGAATGAACCCGATAATACCATTGAACACAAATATATCTTAGCACACATTGAAGTTTGAATCATCTGCGAGCAGGATCATCAACTTGAATATCTTGTTCCACGGCACATCCCGTATTGACAAGTCGACAAGTATTCACAGGTTCCGCCAACCTCCTTGACTCCTTGGTACAATACACATGACATAGTTCGCACCAATGCTGATGCTCGAGATGATCTTCCGTTGATTCTGCGTTCAAGATATAAAGTGCCTATATATATCTTTCCTTCCATGATCGAGCTTACCTGTCCAGGAGTGTCTTCTTTAGATATAAAACAAACAAAATGAATATGGTGAAATGAAGTCATATGTCCGATATCAGGTTGTCATGAACAGCGAATAGTAACATACTCCTCCGTCAATCACCTTTCTTATTGCTTCACATAAATGGTGCCAATATCCTCCGAACAAGCTATCACCTCCACCACATAAAGAAAGTGCCTTTAACTTCGATCAATGTTATTAATTGAACTCAGTTCCTTGTATGTTTGCGCCGAGTCGTTGGATTCGAGATTTTATCACTGATGAATCAAAGGTTATTCAACGTCACCTTTGCCATCGCGTATATGAAGAGATTGACACCAGATTATCACGCTTCAAGCTTGCTCAACCCCACAACAGTCAACAATAAAATACACAGAATGATTTATGATGTGCATATTGATGTCTGCCTTCAATAATGCTCTACCGTTAACAATAAGCAAGAGCTTGCCAAAGAATATTTGAAAACCATTTGTATTCGGTTGTCAAAGCATCGGACCACTAAATGCTCCACCAGGATGAAACAATTATGTAGATTAGATGTGTTGGGGCTACGTCCAGGCATGACCTCTACCATCTGAGATTTTCCATTCTCAGATTTCCCATTGCCAGAAACCAATCAAGATTCAATCTCCCCGTTGATTGCATTTTCTCACCAGCGACCTCAAATATCATCCCACTTTAGAAAGCGCTCAAATACTTGTTTCCCAATGATTAAAAAACCAAAACGCCCTTCAGATTGCTTAAATAAATCTAATTAGATCTCTTCTAAACCCACTCTGATACCATTTTAATTTTAGGATCAGAAATGCAATAAGCAGAAAACACAACTCATAGACAATAAACACAACATTTTACCCTAGGAAAACCCTCCTATTCAAGGGAGAAAAACCCAGCAAATAATATTCTCTTATAAATCAAATGAATAAGTGCAGACAACTGCATACAAAATCAGGCCCTAGAATAGGCCAAGTCTCATACAATGAGAAATAGCACTTCCCCTTGAAGCGAACCTTAAATGCACTAATGATAACACTTCATCTTGAAGGAAATTTGTTGCTTGAAAGTTCGACCTACTGCTGATGGAAAATGCAAACTATTGCTGAAGATATTCGAATTGGAGTGAATTGATTTTATTAAATGAGAGGACTCTATCCTCTTTATATACCAAGCTAGGCACCTTCCTTTCTAGGGCCAACCTAGAAATAAATATAATTTTGTTTATGAAACAAGAGGTCGACCTGCCTTGATTACATTTTATTTAAGAAAATAGCTCCCAAAACTACAAAACACTAACAGTTTGTACCAAGGACAAACTAATCTAGACATCAGTACTCAAAAGTGGTGAGCATCCTCTGTTTCCAAGTATTGTAGTTTTTACCCTTGAACCTCTGGCTACTTTCCAACATGATGTTGGTCAAAGATTCCATCCCTCCTGTTTTCCAAAGGCACAAAAAACGAGGTCACAGTCAAACTTCTATTTTTTATTGCAAAAAGACAATGAAGCCCTAAGTGACCTGGCACAAATTCCTAGGCGATCAATTGGCACGAATCCTAAGGCAATTAACTAGCACAAATCCCACGATTTTTTTTTATGTTTTCAGAAAACCCTAGGTGCGATTTTTAGTGCCAAAGACCTTGATCAGAAGTCTTCACACCACGCATAGAGGTTAAATCACTTGCGGTCCATAAAAAAAGTTCGCAGCCTGTAAACAAAGACATGGCCTGCAAAAATAAATCTAGTCGCACAGGAACATAAAACGCCTAGTCAGAGTCACGAAAATCAGAGAAATCGCGCACTAGAGTAAAAAAGTTATAACCACACGTGATTTGCTAAAAAAAGGGCACGATTTATTTTTTTTAAGAAAAAAAACAACACGATTTTTCTGTGCAGTCAGGATTTTTGGGTAAGAAAAAATCCGTGATTCTTAGAAACAAAAGAAATCCGCGATTCCCTTCAATGAAACCTAGCGTGAATTGCAGAAAGAAAACCCACGACTTTTAATAAAAAATTGATCAAAAATTTCTGAAAATCTTTTTCAAAATTTTCAGGTAAAAAAAGCCACGAAATTATCTCTGCTCTGGTACCATGAAATGGTAATTGATTGATTGAATTAAAAAGGAGAGGAATACTCCTTAAATAAGAAATTACAAAACGATTTTCTAAATAAAAAACAATTGATAACAAAAGAAATAAAAGGAAGTTGCTAAAACTAACTGAAAGCAAACTAAACTTAACTAAGATGACCATTCTATGCTAAATATAATAATATTAATTTAATAGAATAAAGTGTTTTTAAATAAATTAAAAAGGCAAAAGTAAGGGGGGTGTGACTTTTTGGGGAGATATAAAAGTTATTTTGAAAAGCTGATTTGGGTATGCTGGTTATTGTTTTGAGAATACATCTTGCTGGTTGAACTTGTTCATCCTGTGGCTTTGTGAGGATGCAAACCCTTGCAAAGAACATCTTCTATGTTGGTAAAAGATCCAATCTGGAAGATTGATTGGCGGTTTCATACAAAAATCACAGTTGTGCTTATTGGTGGAGATTTACATATCAGTTTGTTTGAGGTTATTGTATATCCGTCTTGTGGAGTTTAATTGAAGAGAATTTTGTGAGATTGTTTGTTGTTGGAGTTGCCTTTAGCTGGCCATACTATCCTTGCAGTTGGCCGTACATTTTGGGTGTGGCATGGGAATTTGTAGAGCTTCCAATTGAGGTTTGTGAGTGTTTGTTTGGCTTGGGGTGGCGCCTAGGGTTCTTGTTGCCTTATATTCCAATTTCATCAGCAATAGAAATCATTCTTGGTTGTGGCGTCCCCTTTTTGGAGGTTCCAACTTGCTGGTTGCAACTATAGCAACTCGTCAAAGTTTCCAACTTTTTCTGGGTATGTTGGAGACAAATATGGTGTGATATTTTATGAATAGGGTCATCATTGTAATTGAGAAAAAAACCTATATTCTAATCGTAATTCAAATCTGGAAATTTCTACTCATTGTAATTCTGAAATTTGTCAATTTTTTGAGTTGTTAAGTTGTTTCAAGTTATTATATTTTCTGCACTTTATTTACCTTTGCAAAACCATCACAAACTATTGCAAAACACATTTCAAACGCATCAGAAAACAAAAACACAAGGGCAGATTGAAGGTGTATCTTACAATGGTATCAAAGCAGTGTATCCTGCCATCCTGAAGGGGTTTTGGGAAAACAGTGTTATATTAGTTGACTGAATGAGTAATGCAGCCATATACCCATCACTATAACTTGAGAAAAATAGATCCAATGCAAGCCTTGAGAGCCAACCAGAGTTAGATCCCTTTGCAAGCATTGAAGTGAGTGACAGAGAACAACCATAGGAACCTAGCACTAGGGAGATGTTGAATGATTTAGCTAGAGGGCAGCGTGAGTTGCATGTAATGTCCCCTTCTCAGTAGCCACTCTGGAGGATCATTTAGCCTTTATTATTCCCGGAGGCTAAAGGAGAAATAAGGGAAAAATAATTAAATTAATTATTTATAAAGTTCTCTCAATAAATTAAAATCAAAAGGATGACTTCATTTTTAAATAATTTAATTAAAATGACTAAAATAAAATAATAAATTATAAAGTCACTTTGGGAATAAAATAATATTTTAGAAGCTTCTTGGAGGATCTTTCTAGAAGATCAAAAATTTCTTTATAAGGAGTTGTGAGCTAACCTTTTGAGCATGTCTTGGATTATACTTCTGATTTCAGTTTGGAGAGAGCTTGAAGGCTTTGCTTGTCTGAGGGTTTGAAGACTCTAGGATACTGGTTTCGGTTGTGAAAGATCAACTCTAGCTGGAGGTTGTGGAGGAGGTCAAATCAGATTTCCTACAGAAGCGATTATAGCAAATTTAATGGTCTTTGTAAAGACCAAATTTGGAGCACAAAGTTTTGATTTTTGTTGAGGAAGAAATTGAGCACCTAGCCGTTTCGATTTTCTCATTTGTAGCTGATCATACTTGCTGGAAAAGTCATGCTTCATTTAGCAATTCAGGCGCAGCATTTTGGCATTGAGATCAGTTCGATTTTGGAGGAGATTCGATTAATTTGTGGCTCTTATTCATGGTCGACTTATTGCTGGGCAGAGACATCATGATGGTTGCTGGTTTATGGTGAAGTCGTGGCTGCCAAGTAGTGGATTCAAGCAATAATCAGTTGCTGCCTTCTCTTGCCAGGGCATCACCCAGGTTGGGGAAAATCATCACTCAGTCACATTAGAATATATTGCCTTTGCATTTCATTAAGTCTCAGGTCTGCAATTAAGTTGTATCGCTGTCCATATAGTCAAGTCCAGCATCAGCATAATTCTCTTGATGTAATCACACTATGATAATAATATAAGCATTCAGTAGTGGAAGATACAGTTACAAATTGTTCTAATCATTTTGAGTTTCCATATTACAGTCCAATACATGTTATGGGGTTGCATGGCAACTGTTTGTAAAAATGTCTATTGGCTGTACAAGCACGTCATAGGGAAATTATAGTTGCATTTTCATCTCAGTCATTGTAGAGTCTTGAAATATCAGAAATAAGCTTGCATTTCATCTCAGCTATTGTATTTCTGTCATAACTGAAAAAAAAAACTTTGCATTTCATAGAGCATTTGAATAGTAATTCTTGCTGCAAGTCTTGTAGAGACAATTCTCCATTATATTTTCTGTTTTCAGTCAATTGCAACCTCTAGTAGCTGGTTACAGTTTATTCTTGCATAATTTGTCATCATAAAAGAAAAACATTGAAAGCAATATCATCTACATGCTAAAAGAAGATTACAAGACAAGTGTTTGACGAAATGCCAAACCACTCATACTGAAAAATTTAGAGCAGAATTGGCAAGGGTCTTTACATTGCAGCAGAGTTTAGTGCAAATGATGGCTTTAATGAGCCAATAGATGCTTGGGAACAACAATAACAATCAGGGGAATAATGGTGGGAACAATGGGGGTCACAATGAGGGTAACAAAGGGCACGGCTAGAACAATGGTAATGGTGAAGGTTTAGTGAATGATAGAGGGACAAATCAGCAAGGTAGAACCAAAACAACCAATTCCAAGCCCTTAATGCCTAACTTTTCACAGAGAGTTAATCCTCGTGTAGAGGAAAAGCCCGCCCAACAAGAGCTTCAAAATCAGATTTTACAGGATTGGAGAGATTCAGGGATGGATTTTTAGGCTGAGATATCCTTTCGTGACTACATGGACCTCAAGATGAAACATAGACCACATAGGGGTGGTAGACAACACCATCAGGAGTTATAGCGGAAGGTGGGTAAGCTATCCATTCCATACTTTGACGACTTCAGAAAGACTGCAGCTAAGGAATGGGTTCAGAAGTTGGACACATGTTTCCAGCTTAACCCAATGCAAGAGGATGAGGCTATCAAGTATGCAACTATACATCTGGAAGGTAGCGCTCATGAGTGGTGGCACCATGGCATGATTACTTTGGGTCATGACCAAATTGATTCATATGTTGAGTTCACAAAGAGGTTGATAGAAAGATTTGATAGGAAAGATCCAGAGTTACACTTCAAGGAGTTGGCTCAGCTCAAATGGTGGGATTCAGTAGAGGCATATGTGGCTGATTTTCAAAGACTTTTAGTGTTAGTCATAGATATTTCAGAGAGGAGGCTCATTGTTTGATCATGGACGATCTTTCAGATCCCTTGCAAGGTCAGATTAAGGCCCTTAATCTATCTTCATTACAAGAAGCCATTAAGAAGGCTAGAGACATGGAGACTTCTACTTTTAGAAGCAAATTTCAATCTAAGAGTTTTGCTCATAAGAAGGATAAGGATAAGAAAACTTTTCATAAAGAAACACATCAGCCACGTCATGAGACTAATAGGTTGGATAATGAGCAGCTCAATGACCTTCGGAGGAAGAAATTATGCTTCCATTGCGAAGAGCCTTGGGACCCATCTCACAAATGCAGTGTGAAGGCCAAGGCAAAGCAAATAGAGTATCTTTCTGCCAACGAATCTGCATCAGAAAAATCAGATCAGCAGTTTGATTCGGAGAGTAGTGAGGAGGAGAAATCATTCGATGAGAAGCCAAAGAGTGGTGGTACCATTGCCCAACTCTCTAGCATCCAAAAAGCAGTTACATTTAAGGTTAGAGGGACATTGCAAGGGCAGCGAATCATGGCAATCATTGATATGAATGCCACTCATAATTTCATTGATGAGGGCTTCGTGAATAGGAGAAGGCTGCAAACAAAAGAACGTGATGGATTTAAGCTCATGGTGGCTGATGGGTACAAACTTTCTTGTACCCATAAGATCTCTAACTTGAGCCTACAGATGGGGGAATATGAGATTAAGGATGAATTTTATGTGGTTAACATTGGGAATATTGATATGGTTTTGGAGATGTGTTGGATGAAATCCCTGGTGGAGTTCTCTTTTAATTTGCAAAAGATGGAAATGAAATTTGAGGCAAATGGGAGAAAGATAGTGCTTTGAGGATTATCATATGGGGGTCCTAGAGTTGTGTCCTTTAAGAGGATGGAGCGGCTAATCAAACATGAGCAGGTTGAGTGGGCAGTAGAGTGCCTTATCATGCCCACAATTATGGAACAGCAGAAAAACAATTACCATCCGGACATCCAGAAGCTGATATCTAAGCATAGCCTGGTATTTGGGAGCATCCCTCATGGAGTTCCACCAGAGAGAGGGATAGAGCATGTAATAGAGCTGGAATAGAGTGCCAAACCAGTGATTACTACGCCTTACAAACATCCTAAGAGGCATAAGGATGAGTTAGAAAAAGCAATTAAGGAATTACTGGAGATGGGGCACATTAGACCCAGCAAAAGCCCATTCATATCAATAGTTGTGTTAGTGAACAAAAAATATGGAACAATGCAGATGTGTATTGATTATAGGGCATTGAACAAAAAGACAATAAAGAACAGGTATCCTATTTTGCAGATAGATGAGTTGATTGACGAGCTACATGGGGCTTGCTACTTTTCCAAGATAGATTTGAGATCAGGGTACCATCAGATTAGGATGAAGAAAGAGGATATAGAGAAGACAACTTTCAGATGCCACTTTGGATGCTTTGAGTTCTTAGTGATGCCTTTTGGATTGACAAATGCACCAGCCACTTTCTAGAGTTGTATGAATCAGGTGTTCAAGAAATAGTTGAGGAAGTTTGTTTTAATATTTTTTGATGACATCCTAATATTTAATAAAACTTAGGAGGAGCACTTGTGGCATCTCGAGGAGGTCTTGAGCATATTGGAGAGTGAGTCCTTGTATGCCAAGGAGTCCAAATGTGATTTCAACATAATAGAGCTTCTCTATCTTCGGCACATCATTAGTGCAAAGGGAGTGAGAGTTGATCATGAGAAGATCAAGGCTATTGTTGACTGGCCTACTCCTACGAATCTCACTTGGCTCTTCCTTACCACCATTCTTCCATGTACCTTAGGTATGAAGGAAGTTGTGGCATATTAGGCAACTTGACATTGGAGATATAGGTGTATCGAAGGGCGAGAGTGATAAAGTTGTAGCATTGAAAGAAAAGTTAAGACAAATATTTGAAATCCTAAACCCTAATTTTTTGTGCAGATTTGATCATCATGACATATGAGATATTTTGAATGAACATATGGAAAAGATATTCCTAGTTCATTAAAGTGAGGTACAATTTTTGGCCTTGTGTGCAATGTAATAATTTTTCGCTTCAAATGGTATTTGGCAAAGAAGCCAAGCCATAATGTGAGGGCTTGAAATAAGTGTCATACAAATGCCACCCATTAGGAAAAGAAAACTCTTGATGTCTATTTGAAAAGTAAGGCAAGGATAGGCGCACCAATTGGATCAACTTCTTATGAGGCCAAGCCATAATGTGAGGGCTTGCAATAAGTGTCATACAAATGCCACCCATCAAGAAAAGCAAACTCTTGATGTCTATTTGAAAAGTAAGGCAAGGAAGGCAAGGATAGGTGCACCAATTGGATCAACTTCTTATGAGGCCAAAGTCAATCACAAGAAATTGCATCAAATGGACACATTTTTGTGATTTCTTCTACATCACAAAGACATAACATAGGGGAGAAACATGAAACACTTCTTTGCACAACATACTAAACCTAGAGCATAACCTGTTAGTTTTTGTGATCAGACATGAAAGCAATCAGAAAATGCAACATGTAAGACAATGAACACCACAAATACCCTAGGAAAACCCTCCAACTCGAGGGAGAAAAACCCAGCAAATATATCGCTTATATATTGCAGAAATAAGAGCAGAAATCTGCTTACAAGTCAGGCCCAACACAAGGCCGAACTTGATACAAAGAACAATAGAACCTCTCCTAGATGCGTATATACAGAATGAGTATGTTTCTCCTTGAAATCAATCAGCTGTCACCATATGATGATCTGCTGCTCAAGTGCGAACTTCATGAATATATTTCTCCTTGAAATATATTCGCTGTATCAAGATGATGGTCTGCTGCTCAAGATCGAACTTCTTCTTGAATTCCAATTATAATGAATGAACTTGTATATATATAAAGTGTGGGAGAGGTCGCACCTCTTTATGTACAAGGTCGGCCAGATATGGAAAATACAATTACAAATAAATGATACGAAATACAAGGAAGGTCAGCCCAATTAGAAATTATATTGTTGCCAAGTGAAGCGCCTCTTCACTTTAGTTATCTCAATAAATGAATAGTCGTTAGGCTATATGAATTTATTATTCATAATGAGACGGAAGTATGTAGCCCGTAGCTACAATCATCAACACTCCCTCTTTGCTAGGGAGGAATACTTCCGATACACAAAGTCATGGACTCTCTCAACATGACTCCCACAACAGCCACACCCATATGTGGAGAGGAACATATCACCTCATCGTGATATCAACCATCATGGCTACTCCCATGCATGGTACATGTGCACAGGTGCCCATCACGGAATCACGCAACGTGATGTCGTCACCTCATTGTGACGTTCACCATGGCTACTCCTAGAGGGTGAAAAACACAAGTACACATGACATCCACCATGGCTACTCCCAGAGGGTGGAAACAAGGGCTTTCACCTCAAATTTCTCTCACAAAGAAAGATGCATTAAATAAGGGCTTACACCTCAAATCTCTCTCACAGAGAGAAATGCATTAAAGCAAATCACAAAAGATCACTGATGTTGAGTCTCCCTCTCAGTTAGGGCTTCATTATCCGCAATACCAAGCTTGACTCGAAGGTACACAAACTTTACTCTGGAGAGAGGCTTGGTGAGAATATCTGTCGTCTGCTCATCGATGCGGATGTACTTCAATAGGATTGTTTTCCTCAATACCATATCTCAACAGGTTTAGTTCTGTCATAAAACACTAGATTGATAGAAAGCTTCACACAACTTTGATTATCACAATGAATCACAGTCAGCTCCATCGATTGTCCAAACAATCTTGCAAGGAGCTTCCTAAGCCACACTGCTTCTCGAGCTACCACACAAGTATCTCAAGATAAGCTTCGCTGCAACTAGATGTATTTGCCTTGGTTCACACATGAACCGACTAAGTGCCCTCACTGCATAGCAAATATCTGGTCTAGTATTGACTAGAAACATCAACGATCCAATCAACTATCTGTACATAGTGGGATCCACCAGATCTGAACTAGTTGCAGTCTCCTTAAGCTTCTAAAAATTGGTTTCCATAGGTGTAGACATGGATTTGCAATCCATCATACCAATTCTCAAAATACTTCCCTTGACTCAAAATGATCTCATCAGGCCTCTGCCATACTTCTAAACCAAGGAAGTAATGTATGTAATTAAGATCCTTCATTTCAAATTTAGAAGTCAACTCCTTCTTGCATTTGATGATGAGGTGTTCTTCTCCAGTAAGAAATAGATCATCAACATAGAGAACCAGGAACAATGCCTTACCATCAGTTGGTTCCAGAGGCTCAACTAAATCACCATCTTTTTCAGGTTCAGTAGGCTCCCTCTGAATCTTCAAGTACTTGCATCAACCTTCTGACCTCTTCATCCAAGATTGCCTGCAATGCTTGCCTTAGAGAATGTTTTCCAGCGCACATCTCTGATACTGTAGAGAGTTCAGGATTGTCCTCCTTGACCTCATCCCAGATCACTCTATTCTGAATAGGTTTGCGGAGCTACCAAATGACAAATCCAGATTGAATGTTTTGTACAATTTTGATCTCAGCAGCTGAAGAGGTCTTCCAAGGACTTTAGCATCGGCCTTGCAATACGGCAACCTACACTTCATCTCAGTGAATCACATAACTCCCTCTTGATCCCTACCTCAGAGATTGCAAAGAAATCCTCTGGAAGTGAAATCCCTCTGTTGACAGAATCTCAATCCTTTTCTCGGACATGCTCTCAACTCGAACCTTGAATCCTTGGAGTTTTAACTCCCTCTTCGAAGTAATGACAACTTGAGTAGGTTCTTTCTCTTCAAAAGATGTCTCCAGCCATCAACTCAGTCCCATAGCTGCAAGTTGTGACTCCATGCTTGATCATTTCTATGGTCAGCATGACTTCCTCACAAGATGCCTGAAGCTCTTCTTCCTTGTGCAATCTCTCATTACCTTCTTCCTCCTTGATCTGTCCTAGAAGCATTTTAGAGAGAGATTATTAACAGTTTATAACTATCCAAAGAAATATCAAGGCTAGAATCATACAAGGTTTACTATCCCAAGTTATAGCATGAATACATAAGAATTCATGAACAATACAAAAAAAAAACATGGGATGCTTATCTCTTAATAGTTTATATAAAGAATCAACCTATAAGTAAAATATGTAGTAAATATCAAAGGATCAAAATAAAGAAATAATAGGACTTATCTTTGTTGATTTTGATATATCTGCTTTCATTTTTTTTTGCTCTCGGAAGTGCTAATCTTAGCACAACAAGAGACAATCTGCACAACACAGATTTCTTAGATACATTATGCAACCAGCATATTCAATATAGGACCAGCCCTCTCAAGGCACCATCGCAGTCCATGCACATAGAGAATGCTGTTGATGTGACCATCCAATCACAATCGAACTTGTAGTTCTCTTTTCATTTTTGAGTCACTCAAAAATCTTCGCAATCAGTATGAAACAATTCATAATGAATGAATGGTGACTCCAAAGGATCTCATCCCACTTTTTCTGTTGGTACACCACAAACTTTTCATGGCACAGAGAATTTGTTTCTTCTCTCAAAGGCTCATCAGAGTAACTTCCAAACTTTCTTTTATACAACTCGCAAGACATATTAAAGAAAACATGAAATACTTATCTCTTAATTGATTTGGTTTCAGCCATTTTACTCAACCTGACTGAACTTGCTATGGCTCAAGCAACAACTTATGTCCACATCTGGACTGTCCTTGTGTGAGGCGAATGAGAGCCAAGATCCCAATACACATCTAGATGCCGCAGTCATAGGGATGCGCCAAGCCCGAACTCTTAAGGAAACTCGAACAGAGGTGAAGACCTGATTGCATGATTAAGATAAGAACTAGGAAACTGCTTCTGTTCAGATCTGCAATCTTCATATAAATCACTAAGTATGATGCTCCATTGGTAAGACTGCCCTTGGATGAGTCAAGCAGTAACAAGGTAATGTTCAGCTGGGCTATGGAGGGACGTGTGGCTAGTGTAAGGCTTGAAATAGCCACAGATCAGTTTCAAAACCCTGTCTAAATATTCAGATCTGTCCCTCAATTGGAATCACCACAAAAAGATGCTCCCAAAATAGCTGATTTGAAGATAACTACTATAGCGACACTGTAGCTCACTATAGCAACAACATGTAACCTTCAAAATGCTGGAGTCTTCTATAAGTCAATGTTGCGTCACTGTAGCAGCAACCATGTAAACTTAAGACAAATGTTTTGAAGCCTCAACGAATCAGCACATTTGTGATTTCTGGAATGAAATCACCCAAAATAAGAAACAAGGGTTTTCGTCCTTGACCCAAGGTCCCTGTTAAGGTTTGCGTCCCAACAGTCAAAACTACTGATGAAGGTCCCCTGAGAAGTAATAAGATGCTCAGCAAGCAAAATTGTGAAAAGTCATGGTTGACTTAGAGGCTCAGAATTATTCGAAATTCATATGAATTGCTAAGACAAATCTGATCAGATATTCCACCTAACCTGCTCTAATACCATGTTAGTTTTTGTGATCAGACATGAAAGCAATCAGAAAATGCAACATATAAGACAATGAACACCACAGCTACCCTAGGAAAACCCTCCAACTCGAGGGAGAAAAACCCCACAAATATATCACTTAAATATTGCAGAAATAAGAGCAGAAATCTGCTTACAACTTAGGCCCAACACAAGGCCGAATTTGATACAAAGAACAATAGCACCTCTCCTAGATGCGTAGATACAGAATGAGTATGTTTCTCCTTGAAATCAATCAGCTGTCACCATATGATGATCTGCTGCTCAAGTGCGAACTCTATGAATATATTTCTCCTTGAAATATATTCGCTGTATCAAGATGATGGTATGCTGCTCAAGATCGAACTTCTTCTTGAATGCCAATTATAATGAATGAACTTGTGTATATATAAAATGTGGGAGAGGTCGCACCTCTTTATGTACAAGGTCGGCCACATATGGAAAATACAATTACAAATAAATGATGCGAAATACAAGGAAGGTCGGCCCAATTAGAAATTATATTGTTGCCAAGTGAAGCACCTCTTCACTTTAGTTATCTCAATAAATGAACAGTCGTTAGGCTATATGAATTTATTATTCATAATGAGACGGAAGTATGTAGCCCGTAGCTACAATCATCAACATAACCATCTTTAATGAGTACAAGGCAGTAGATTGTGCATGAGCAGGAAAAAAATCCACAGCGGATGCCACTACAATTGGGAGTCTTGGGTTCAAAGCCGCCTCCTGTGAGACATCGACGATGAGAATGTTGACAGATGCAATTGTGGATATGAGTGATGCCCTTGCAGATTGTCACAAGGAGTGGGCTAAGCTAGGTTGCATGATAGTGACAAATCAGTAGATGAATGAGATGAATTGTACTCTCATCAATTCCCTTGTTGCATCGAAGATTGGAACTATGTTTCTAAGATTGATGGATGCATCAAATATAGTCAAATCACTACAAAAAATATTTAGTCTATTTAATGAGGTAGTAGTTGAATTTGAGGCCACAACATGTGGTGCAATTTATTACAAATAATATTGATGCTTGTGTTATTGGGAGACAACTAATGGACAAGTATCCCACTTTGTTTTGGATTCCATGCACTGTTTAGTGTCTCAATTTAACACTAGCGAACATTGGGGAAATTCAATGTGTTAATTTCATATTGGACAAGGCCAAACCCATCCTGAAATCTATCTGCAATCACACAAGGGTGTTGCATATTATGTGCACCTTCACAAATGAAAAGGAACTTCTTCAGCCAAGGTTGATGAGATTTGCCACCCATTTCCTTGCATTTCAGACTCTTTGTGGCTAAAAGATTATTTTGAAACGAATGTTCATTTCAAATGAGTGGTTAGAGTCTAGCTTTGCCAATGCTCTAAACAGTTTGAACATGGCAGATTGCATTTTTCTCATGAGTTTTAAGACAACGGCAAAGGAGATTGTGCTATTTTCAGAGCCTTTATTCAAAGTTTTACAGTCAATTGATTGGGATAAATCCCAAATGGACTACTTGTATGTGGGCATGGATAGCACCAAAGAGCTTACTAGGGCAAGGATGGGCAATGCGAGGGACAAGCACATGCTGATATGGAAGATCATTGATGAATGATGTCATTGGTAGACATTGCACCCTCCATGCTGTTAGATATTTATTGAATCTAGTGTTGTTTTATGACTCCTTCATTCTAACTGAAGAAGTGAATGAGAGCCTCTTCCACTGCATTGGGGGATTTTCCCCTAAATCATAGGTCTGGCAAGTAGCCATGGCAAAGTTTCCCACATACCAATTGGTAATGGGATTTTTTGTTGCTGTTTATGCAATATAAGACCAAACCACTTAAAACTAGGTATTTGGCAATTTGCAATCAATTCTTCCCTTTTAAGTTTTGTCTCTAGCAAAGTTTAAAGTTTCTTATGTTTCCAAAACAATTGAAATTTTCTAAATAAATAAAATGTTGACAAAATTTGTTCTTTCTAACGAATTGGTGAGATTATTTTGGAAAAACTGCCAAAAAATTACAATGGATATTGATGTGCATTTTGAGTCAACCATGTAGTTTGTTTGCTTGTGAACATATTTGGAGTCTTTTTGATTAGTAAACTCCAAGAAAATTAATTATTTGACTCAAAGAAAAACGAATTGCGTTTTATCCACCATGACCTCTACAATTGGATTAAAAAGCTTCAAGGTAAGGAAAACTTGCATTTCCATTTGTAAACTCTAATTATTGTTTTCTTGCAATTTGAAATTAGATTACTTATTTTATAAAGGTAACAAACTAGTGCATTCAATATGATTATATTAGGGGGCGTCAAGGAAGATTAGCTGATTGACCTTAGCAAAATCGATTGACCCAAATTCAAAATGGATTGCAAACAAAGAGTCATATTTCCAAGATGTAGACTTTGGATGTCTTGAGGGAAGCCAACGCATTTGATGAAGAGAAGTTGAATTGAATTAAATGAGAGCAGAATGTTGAAACTTTATCATCAAGACCTACAGCCCCCTTGTGTATTGTTGTACTTCATAGAAATTATGACTCCATCTGCTTTGTATTACTTTGTAGGTTGACATTTGTATTTAGTGGTTTGTAATTGATTTTGAGGTTCAACTTTGAAGTCAAACTATGTAGTAAAGTGCTTTGCAGTGTGCATTGTAATCAGCAATCTCAAAATTAATAAAAATAATCCACATTTCAAATTCATAGTGTATATTGTCCTTACTTTCACTCTCTCACTCTCTATGCAATTAGGACAGCTTTAAATATAAAAGACGTCAGTTTTTTTTTTTATTCCTTTACTTTTTCATTTTTTGGGTTGCTGATTTTATCCCAATAAATTGAAAAACTCTTTATCTTTTGATTTGATAAGAAATTCCTGAGAAAGTTAAATGCTTCTATAGATGAAATGTGTAGAGAAATATTAGTGCTTATATTAAAAAACCATTAAAGTCTGTATGCTATTCTTGCAATAATCATGAGACCACTAATTCCTTAACAAAAGGCAATGGAAGAAGATGAGCCAAAATAGCTATGTACAGAAACATGAATATGCATTTACATTAAATCAATTTTCAGTAATTGAAGCTTCAAAGTTTGCTGTACAGTACAAAAGTATTTGGAAGCAAACTAGAAAAAACGAATTAGAGCAATTGAAATTAACAATGCATCAATCTAATACATATCCTATCCAATTTGTCTAACTCATAAACAACTCATTCTCCAATTTTTCATTAAGTATGATTTACAAGCTAAATGAGCAGTAAAGTCCACTAGTATGTTTTGGTGTTCCTGTAAGGGCAAGTGAATCCTTAGATTATGCCATATATATCTGCATAAAACAAGTGCATAGGCTGTCCCTAGGCCCTTTCCCTCAAGGATATAGCAAAAACAACAATGGGCCTCAAAGGCTGATTCCCCATGTTTCAGCAGTTACAAACTACTATCAAAAAAAGGCCATAATAATAATTTCAAAAAAAAATTGCTGTTTGTCCCATCTAGATGATGGAGAAAATATTAAGAAAGAAATAAAGAAATATTAATGTCCGCAAGTGACCAAAAAAGATCAATGGGACTCAGAAATGCAACTACAAACAATAGCAAGAGGGATCCAAAACAAAGTGTGATATCTAAAAGAAAAACAAAAAAATGGAAGGTAATCTGATGAACAAAATAACCTTAAGTCCTGTCAGAAGGGAAGTAACCTGTGAGACCAACAAGCTGACTAAAGAAAGTTTACAAATAGTCCAAAAATCCAAGAGAACTCATTGCCAAAGAAGATAGAGCCGAGGACAACGGAATGCTAGGAAAATTCAGTCTAATCTTATAATTCTCACTTAGGCTGGTGTTCTAGGTTAATGAGAATTTTTCAAAATTAAAGGTAGACACTTGTAAATATTTGGAGAATTTTATCACTTGGTCTCTAGTTTTTAAGAAAAATGAGCATAGATGTTTGATTTCATCATGGGCATGCTTATTCACATGAAGAATCTTCTTCAGAATAGGAGAAATCTGCACATACAAAGATAGAATTGAATGTCCTTTGTTGATAATTTGGTGGATAATGGGGAAATGAAGAGCTCATTAAACATTTTTTCTTACAAATATTTCATTGTCTTGTTGATGCATCTTCAAGAGAGGTCCTAAAACTACATCTGCGATTCTTATATTGAAAATTAAAGGGAGAAGCAATGAGCAATAAATTGCTGAAATAATTGCACGTATGAACTTAAGGGCGATCTCATATCATCCTCATCAAAAGGGAGACAAAAATATCAAAGTTAAAACCAATCTTCTTATTCCTTTGCTTTCAAGTGCAAAAGTAACACTCTAAAATATCTCTTTAAAGTTCTTAGTTCACAAAAAACAAGAAAAAAAAAGCATCAGGAATGACAATCAAAGAAAGTAAATGACTTTAAGGTTCTTAGTTCACAAAAAAAAAAAAGTGTCAGGAATGACAATCAAAGAAAGTAAATGTCAAAAAACCAATGGACTGACTTATCCACTACAGATCATTATACCCACAAACAAGCTCTTGAAATCAAGCATAAAGTATTGAAAAATAATACTTGAAACTGAATCAATTATATAAAAGACTTGCCTCCATATAAGATGTCCGGCATCGGTCATAGGCACGGTCAAGAAAAGTCTGTACATACTCCACAAGCTCGCCTGCATACTTTGGCATGGCTTGTGCCCATCCTAATACCTAATGGGATTACAAGAAATAACTTCAGCTATCTATTGATCTCAAATAGCAGGTTTATCAAAAAATGTTGAGTAAATCTTAAAAAAAAAACAATAAGAAGTCTGAATATCAATACTCTCAGCAGTCTCAATACAACAGTAGATTATAAATTACTATGTTCACCAATCAAAGATTCCACTAAAATAAATGTCTCTGCCAAAGATACCAAATAAATACGTATACCTCCTTTGCAAGATGATCAATTGCAAGCAGTCCCTGAAGCACCGGACGACCCTCTTCAACTGATGGATTATACACTGCACCAGCATGAGCTCGTGGCCTAAAAGCAGCAGGGCCTACAAAATTGACCAACTACATCATATCAACCTCACTTTGTGGTGTGTACACATTACTGATTATAAAGAAACAAACTTAAATCAATATTGGATCATACAATTTTACAGTAAAAAATAGCATATCCAGGGACATTTAAAACATCTACTATAACTTAGTGATCATAATCAATTAACTGTGGTGCTCGAAAAAGTATACGTGATATAGAATACAGGGGTGGTCTGAATTTTAAGGGACAATCTATAGTCATAGACAATAGAAAAAAATAACTCAAATCTTAGATGTTCTTAAGTTCAAGTTTTTGAGAGCTGTCTTTTGCCTTTCACAGTGCCTATATATTTTACATTCCAAGATATGAAAACTTAAAACAAACATTTTTAAAGAATACGTCACCATGTGAAAATGAATTAGATTAGCATTTGACATGGTCTCCAATGCCAACTTATGATCCAAGAGCAGATAGTAAAATATTCATAACCATCACACCCCATTTTCATCTGCACTGCAGGCAGGCAAAAAGCACCTTCCTTTTCAAGGACTGCATCAACGACAAGCTCTTTTGTAATGTCCCCTACTTAGAGTATGCTTGAATTTGCCTTAAGGGACAATTACACAACATAAAATTGTTTTACAAATAATATTCCATAGTAAATTATATAATAGATATTGAAATTTAAGAATAAATGAACTATTAACACTTATGAAATAATGAATCACAACTTAAACTTGAATCCAATCTATAGACTCTTTTTCCAATGACCAATCAAGGTAGGGATTGGAGAGAAACACGTGATAGGGTGCCAGAAAATTTATTCATCACAATTAAGCCCAAGGGCGTGCTTATACCCCTTGGCTCCAAGTGGTAGGAACATCCAACTGAGACAATTCCATCCAACTTAGGGTGGCGTACTTACATTGTGAGAACCTATACACTATTCATCTCAATTAAGCCCAAGGGCGTGCTCATACCCCATGGCCCCAAGTGGCAGGAAGTGGAACATCCAACCAAGACAATTCCATCCAACTTAGGGTGGCATACCTACATTGAGAGAACCTATACCGCCTTTCCCTAACATGTTTCTTTGCCAACCCTACACATGATTGCTTAAAGAGGGACAAATAGATTAAATCAATTGAATAATTACTAATAAGGATTAATAATTGTTGCAAGCATCATTATTGCATGATCGTGTGTGTGTGTGTGTGTGTGTATCATATTAATATATATATTTAAGCTCACTTCCCAGCTATATTCTTGGCAATAATACTTAATCAAATGGATCTCTTATATTTATTCCTTTTCTCCAATCTGCTGATTTATCCAGATTTCAAATTGATTTCCATTCATTCCTTGATGCCTCTCCCCACTCATAGTCACATCTATTTATTTAACAAGAGACACATCCCTTATTCCATTGCATCCCTTACAAAGGATGCACCTCTTTATTAATCGCTGCCCTTGGTGTTTGACTTTCTCATTGCTGTTTTTATTAGTTAAGGCCTTCATTATGGGAATCGCTGCCTTAAAGCTCTTTTAATAATTATTAGTTATGTCCTTTTGAATCGCCACCCATGACTAATGTTAATTGGTTAGTTTGCTTGGACTTTAATATAGGCAATGGTCTTCCAAATGCTACGATCAGGTCTGCCTTTAAAATGCTGCGATCAGGTCTGTCTTTACCTTAAAGTCTAGCGCTGCTGCTACTAATATTTCCCTTTATTAAGGAGATCGCTGTAAGTTTTGGAAGGTATTTGCTGCAGGTATTTATTAATTATTTAATTCTTTGTGAGAGCCATGTCTTCATGTTGGGGACATGACATCTTTCTGTTTAGCATAACACAAGTAAAATCTAGCAATATCCACCTTTGCATTGCACACTCATCTAGGCTTTAAATTTATCAAATCTTACGTCATGTTCAATGTTTTTCCAGAATGCGCATGGCAGCATGTGTGTGTGTGCATCTCAAACTGTTACAAGGTGTTTGCTTAAGAGTTTTTAAACTATATCTATCTATATATATCTCGACCTAGGTACGAGGTCAAGGTCCAGGTCCGGTCCCTTGTGGGTTTGGACAGAATCCAGCCCTGGCGAACCTAGGCGGACACGAGCTGTTTTTGGGCATTTTCAACTTTTTAATTTTTTTTTAACTTAAAAAACCCAATTCACCCCCCTAACCCTAAAATAATGTCTACCATGAAGGTTTGTGTGGCTTTGAAGGTCTTAATTTGGGTCTTATTGTGAATGCAAAATGATGTACACCACGAAGGTGTATGTGGTTTTGGAGGTCTTAATGATGTACACATGTTGACGAAGATATAGCATAGACAAGGTTGGTTACTATTGCTTTGGAGAAGCTTCACCTTGAGGTGTCTAGCAATTCAAGTGTGAGAAGTTTGGCACAAACTTTGGGGATGAATGATGATTTGAAGCATTCAGCCATTGGCCAATTGTAGTTATGAAAGTAATCATCATTGTGAATATAATATAAATATATAAATATTCAGAATTTTCATTGTTCATTCGATGCAATATCATATTGAAACACTCTTAGACACTCCTATTTTGTTGATTCCCAGCCAGATTAGGATATGCAACTTTATGTAGGGGTCTATAGAGGTTGAAGGTGGTTCTAAGGTGAAATGGATACCTTCAAGTCAAACACAGCTGAAGCAAGCTCCTAAGAATGGTTTTTCTTGTGTAATCATTGTTTCATAAGAGTTGTGATGATTGTGAAAGTGTCATGTCAATTTTCACTTAAGTGATGGTTCTACCCTGATTTATGTGGTGTTCTTTCTTATTACAGTGAAAGCAGAAGGAAGCAGTTAAAAACAATGTCTCTTCCACTCTAAAGACTTTTGAATTTCTTGTTTGCATATTTTCTCATTTAAATTATATAATATAACCTCAATGGTCATTGTAAAGTAATTTTTAGATAGTTATTTCTCTTTCTCATTCTTTCAAACAACCTAGAGGGATTCTTAGTTGAAACCATGCTAGGGAATTGTGTGCAGCTGAGAGTGTGCAATTGCAGCAAGTTGCAAAGCACATGTAAGTGCCAGATGCTATAAAAGTCTTGAATATGATCCAAAATGATACAGTTTTTGTACTTCATGGCATGTTTTTGGGCAGTGGCCTACATCTTCTATGATAGAGAAGGTTTGGCGATAATATGGGACATCTAGGATCATTCTTTCGCAAAGGAAACATATATTTGGGTTTGGTTTTTCTCACCATTGACCTCACAAATGCAGTTGTGTCACAGGGGAAAAATCATTATAGTTGAAATCAAAAGTTGAATAGTATCGCACATTTGGATTCCTCTTAAAATATCGTGCAATTTCAAAAACACAAAACGTACTTTCAAGACCATATGCAAAATTTATAGCTTTAAGAAGAATTAGGTCTAAAGAGATTGTTGAAGTGGCAACTTCGTCATGTGAAATGGCGACTTTATGTTTGCCTTGATGAATCCATCTTGTGGAGTGGCAACTTTGTGTTCACCCTAGCAAAAACACATTCTCGTTTTCAATTTACTCTTCTTCTTGTTGGTCAAATCAATTTCCAGCAAGCTTGGCAATGTTTATATACCATGTTTGGGTTAAACTAAACATAATATGGAGTCAATTCAGTCTTGTAGCTCAAGGAGTAGGCACATTTTGTGAGAGTTTGTGCTCATATTTGTGATTGTATTAGAACATAGGCATGGGAATTTGTAGCAGAGTTATAGCTGATCTTGGGAGAGTATTTCAATGTTGAGAGTTCTTGAGAAAGCCTAGGGACTAAAGATTGGTTGTAATTTGTTGTTTGGAGTACACAAGTGAGTGTTTGCTTGCATTTTAGTAGAGTTTTTCTTTTTACCCACAAGCGGTTTCTCCACATTAATTTGTTTGAGTCGCTATTTCATGCTATTATCTCTCTAAATAATTTATGTTATTGTTCAAATCTAATCTTGCAAGTGATTGTCCTTAATTTGCTCTCTAGTTCTAACTCTATTAATTTCCATAAGCTGGTGACTAGTTTATGGAATATCCATCCTAGTTTATGGATCAAGTTGTCATTGGAGTTTGTTCATCCTTTTGGGAGTGTTTTGGTGGCGTTGTCATGTTCAAGTGGGAAGAATGTAATGTCCCTTACCCGGTTTGCCCTTTAATTCACTTGTTGATTAGGTTTAGGGTTTCTTCTTTCCAAATGATTGTTCTTTTTAATGAAGTAATCTTGGTTTGAAATCTGATCGGCTATGTCTTCCCATGACTCTTTATTCCTTAATCGCCTTCCTTCAATCGTACATTTGATTGATCATATAGATAAATATTAATCTATTCATTATTATATTAAGATCGTAATTACTTATAAGGCTCAATAATTGTTGCAAGCACCATTATTGCATAATCGTGAATATATATATACTTCATATATATGTAATTATTCTTTTACTTATATCCATTAGTATTCATATATCTATGTTTATACAATTATTCTTTCCTTATTCATATATATTCTTTATTCTTGCATATTATTCATTATAAAATTTATCTATATCTATGCATATATACTTGTATGCCTATTAAATAATATATATATATTACATGGCTCTGTATTCCAATGCATAGCAATCATTGTTGCTGCTGTTATGTTTCTCCCTCTTTTTCTTTTTTCCTCTTCCTTATTTTCCTTCCTTCTATTTATACCATTCAAGGTAGGTGACTCATGGGAGAATGCATTGTTTGGTGAAAGAGGTGACTTTTCATAAAATATATCCCTTTGTTAGATTTAATTGCTGCCTTTAAAGGCTTATTATCACAATAATATCTATTTTTGAAAAAAATATATATATACTATTACTAATAATTATGATATTTCAGAGTATATACTTATTTTATTATTTTATTTTGATGTTTTATTGAATATATTTAAACATTAAAGTATAATAATAAAACCAATTTTCTAATATCTTATTATTATTTTATTCTAATGTATTACAATCTTTGATGTGTAATGATTATAATATTTATTTATTATTATTATTTTTGATATTAAGTTATTTAATACTGGAATGTAATAACAATAATTTGCCTATATATTATTATTATATTTGTCATTTCATATTTATATATTTTTATATTGATATGGTACACATTTATTTTATATTTAACATTAATATTGCTATTTATTTTATTTATTAATTTATTTGTATTTTAACACTTGGTCTTTATGGTATTGCTATTTGGGAGACATGACAAAGAATCCTTTACTTTTGGAGAGACGCATTAAATCCCTAAGTGGAAGAGAGAACTAAGAGGTGTGAATAAAGAACAAGAGTTTCATGCAAAAGCAAGGATCCTTAAGATGGAGAGTGCCATTGATGGTCTCTCTTAATCCTTGGAGACCATGAAAGGCCTTTTTGCAAGTTCTCTTAGAGAGATTGGGTAAAGACAACAGTTTAAATAAAGAGGAAGAAATGCCTAACGTGGAAACAAATCTTCCAAATATGCCTTTGTTCAAAGTGAAGGCTAATTGAGTTATTGTGGTTCAAAAATCATGTGGACAAAAAAAAGATGGACAATTGATTAACCCAACTTGAAGCGTATTTTAGAATGCACAATCTAACTCTTTCAAAAGCTCTCTTTTAGTAGACTGCAATTGGGTAAACATTCCCACAATTGGTTTGAAAGTCTCTTATTTTCCATGGTTTCAAAACAAACTTCAATAAGTTCTTGGAAGTATTTTAAGCAATCAAATAGGAAACAATTCTATCCACTGTCTAGGAAGAAAAAAGTATGGAATAGCAATTTTCTATAATACTAATGAAGTGCATAGAAAGTTTATATAATCATCTCCATAGACCCATGTTGCTCTCTAAACCAATTGGCATAGAGGAGGAATGTTCACATGCTCAATATCTTAAGATAGATTGTTGTCACTCTTCAAAATCTAATGAAGTTAAGGATAATAAAAAAGACAAGAAGATGACTAATTCCATGAGCGTCAAAAATAAATCAGCCCATTGTGATCATTGTGGTAACTAGTAAGGATGGCCATGTTAAGTCTTCATTTTGGAATTTGCATCAAGAAAAGAACACACACAAAAAGGGTAAAACAAATTATAATCACTCCATAAACAAGGATGAAGAGGTTAAGGAAGTTGAATGCACTATGTTGTCCCTCAAATAGTCTTAAATCTAGAAAAACTGGTACTTATTATAAGAAAAAGGGACATGATAAATCTAAGTGTTTTAGTTTGAAAGAAAAGACTTTGATTGTATAATTCCCTAATGAGAAATCAATGACAATTCCCATTGGATTGTACAATCTCCTAATGAGAAATTAATGATTGTTGCCATTAAGATTTTTGGTGATGTTCTAATCTATGATGCATTGAAAGGTTGGCTCAATAACATCAACTTGATCTACCATCTTTACACTCTAGGAAGTCATGACAATTTAGTTGTTGCTAATGTTTATGTCACACATGACTTCTTAGTCAATTACGTCATCAACAATGGATTGCAAGAAAGTTTGATTGTGAGATCCATTGTCAACCGTGTGTACTTGTTAATGGACCAACATCCTTGTTTGTATGCACTTGGATGAAAGGATAGTGGTTCATCTTCGCAAATCATGGACACATGTACTATATCTTTTTCTTTTGGACATGATCTCCATGGATTGTCGTGGCCCATTGCTAGGCAAACCCTATCAAAATGATAGGAAAGGCCACTCTGATGCATATTGATATAACAACACATACACATTACAACAATATAATAAAACACACCTAATCAAAAAAACTAAAAGAAAAACAAATTTAGTACTTGGTTGCAAGACATCATGTAAACTTGACAATCAAGCCACAAAACTTGCAGAGCCTACTTCCATAACATCAATAGCAAGAGTCACATCTTTACATTGCATGATAATCTTGATCATTTTTTGCTGAAATATACCCCTTAATTTTTGCCTTTAATTTTCAGTCACAACAATGCAAATCATGCACCCATTAAGAATTAGCTCTAAACCAAAACACAGCTGAAACAACTCTAACCAAGAATGCGCCCTAAAACCATTTAAGGAGGAGGGGGGGCATATGGTCAGAGAATCCCTAGGATCTAATGACTAGATAACAACTGAAAATAGAGAGCTAAACTCAACACCAAGAATGTGCACGCAAGATCCTTTTGCAAGGCGAGGTGCTAACATATGGTGGAGTGCTAGATATTAAACTGAAATACAACTTCTTTTGCTGATGCAGACATCCACAAGCGGTGGGAATACTCCACTTATTTCGTGGGTGTGATTATTACAAACATTTAAAGGCGGCAAGCCAACCAATTAACCTCACTTCCACTTAAACTGTGGGGGATATACAATCCACACAACCACTTTATTACGTGGGGAGAATTACAACAAAGTAGATTGCAGCAAGTAAACAAATTGTTGTTAGTACTACTAAACAGCTTACAAACAATTACTAAACATCGGCAATGAATCAACCACGAATTCCCAAAATAAGCAATGGTTAGAGTATCACTTCCTCTAATATTTACAATTCGAATAGGTGCATAAATGAAGCTCAAAACAGCAATATTAATCAACTTAACTAATCTGATCAGAAACAAAAGGTACAGAAAATCAGACCAGCAAGTTATAGATTCACCAATTTGGATGAAACTCCTCTGAAACAGCTCTGAATGCTTCCATACCACAGTCGATCAATAGCTAGAAGCTAGGCATCCAAACTCCAATAGAAATTCGAGCCAGAAACAGGTGAGAACAGAAGGCACAAATTTCAATGCAAGTACCAGATGGTATGGCCCCTCAAGGAGGTTGACTTGCTCTCAAAAAATCAAGAACTTGATATTAAATTCTGCAAATTTGTAGGAAGGGGCGCCCTCCACAGTAGTACAGCTTGGGCCAACACCCAGAACAAAACCAAAATCACAGTTGAAGCTATGAACAGAAAATAGCTTCAGCCAGGCCAAATCAGCAACTTGCAAAAACAGGTTTTACATCAGCAACCTATTCGATTCTATCAATTGAAGCTCCATCTGTATTTCAAGGTGAAATACAATCACAATGATCGACCTAGGAAGCCATAGTTTCAGGCCCGAAGGATGGAATGAACTCGCTAAGCTTCCCCTTAGCCAAGTTTTGGATTCAAACCAGCAGCATAACTCTACTTTCCAATTTCCAAGATATGATACAAAGAGCAAAGCACCAATATATAAGTTTCAAATTGGCAAATGAAGCAAATTGTAACTCCCAACAAGAAATTGTTCAATTCCTCCAAGGGACGCCACCTTTTAGCAATTACTTTATTTAAAATATCAAAACATTTCCCTTTTTTGCGTCCATTTCAAATTGCAACAATAAACATTTAAATGCTTATGAAAATCGAACCCCTTATGTCCCCTTCATTAAGACAACTTAAAGTCATCAAGCCTAGGCATGGGGTACAATCTTCAAGATATGAAAATTGACTAAGTCTGGAACTGAGTCCAAGGAGGGATAGAAGCCAAAACCCAAAGCCAACATTCAAACTGATTCTTCCAGAAATAGAACGATGACCTGAACAGAATTGTTGATGGTGCCACTGCCAAAAATAGACTTACTAAAAATAGCCAATGCCAAAAATAGTAAGTTAACTTCAAAACCCTTCAAAAAGCCAGCTGAACAGCCACACTGCCCAAAATGTGAACTGCAGATGATTGAACTGCTGCTAGAAAGAAATTGCTATAAATGGACTTACTAAAAATAGCAACTGCTATAAATAGTAAATTTGCAAAAATTCATCTGAGCAGTAAACTTGACTTACTATAGATAGTAAGTGTTTCCAAATGCCCTCTGAGTATAATCCGAGAAGCCAACATGACATACTATAAATAGTAAGTGCCTATAAAAGTTATCAGATGGAAATGCATGATGCACCATTCTAAAGCTTCCTGAAAACCCATAAAACTCCACCAGACATGCATCAAAACCCCATGCATACAAGCCCTCAAAACTGCATCTGAAGCCTCCTAAAAAATAGGAAACCCTAATTGTCAGTTCTACTTAGCCTATGAGTTTCCGAAAAATAGGCTAAAACCTCAAGAAGAGCGTAGGGCTAAAATGGGGACATTACATTTGCATAAATCCATGCATCTCAAGAATCAAAGGCACTTTCCCTACACATAATGATTAATCGCACCAATGCACTACTTGTTTTTGATGTTCTAGTGTATTGCACAAAGGCTTATTTTAGTCTTCTTCAATGGTTTGTGATGCCTTTCGGCTCCCAAATGTTCCTACCATTTTCATGTGTTTGATGAAGGTGTCTTTTTCAATGGCCTTCCCATTTGGTCTCTTGCTCACGTAATGCCTTCCTACCTTGGATTTGTCATTGATGCTCAAGGAATTTGGATGGACCCTACTTAGGTCGAAGTTCTTCTTGTTAGTTTTATATGATCAAATAATACAAACTGAAAGCACTCAGAAAATGCAACACATAAGACAATGAACACCACAGATACCCCGGGAAAACCCTCCAACCTGAGGTAGAAAAACCCAGCAATTATATCTCTTATATATGGAAGCAATAAGAGCAGAAAACTGCCTACAACTCAAGCCCAACACATGGCTGAATTTAATACAAGGAATAATAGCACCTCTCCTAGATGCAAAGATACAATGAATATGCTTCTCCTTGAAATCGGTCTGCTGCAACAGAATGGCAACCTGTTGCTGCAAGATAATGATTCGCAGCCACAAGATGATGCGCAACTGCTACAAGATTATGTGCTGCTACTATAAGATGATCTGCCGCTCAAGTATGAACTTCTTCTAGGAATGCAAATTATGACGAATGAACTTGATCCATGTTCAATAGAAGAAAATGACCTTGTATATATACCAATATGAGAGAGGTCGCACCTCTTCAAGTGCAAGGTCGGCCACAATAAGGAAACATAATTACAAATGATAACAAGGAAGGTCGGCCCAATTAGAATAATTATTATTATTATTATTTCGCAATAAGATATTGCTTAGTGAGAGACGTGCCTCTTCATAAGAAATGCTTTGACAAATTAAATAGCCAATAGGCTATGTATTTAATTTGTTCTTCATGAAACGAACTGGGTTGGAAGTAGAAGCCCGAAGCTGCCATGTAACATCAACACTCCCTCTCAGCTAGGGAGGATACTTCCAGCTGCAAAAGACGACATATTACCTCATCGTGCTGTCAACCACAATACCTAATCGCATATGTGGAAAAGAGAGAGTATATCACCTCATCGTATTATTGAACACCATGGCTACACCCATGTGTGGAAAGGAGCTTATCACCTCATCGTGATATCCACCATCATGGTTACCTCCATAGATGGTATGTACAAGTTCTCATCACTTAATGTGATGTTGTCACCTCACCATGACGTTCACAATGGCTCTCCCAAAGGGTGAAACACAAGTACAAGTAAATCATCACGGACTCCCTCACGTGATGTTGTCATGGAGTCACACACATGACATCCACCATGGCTCTCCCAGAGGGCGGAAACAAGAAATTTCACCTTGAACTTCTCCTGCAGAGAAGAACTCATAGCCAAGGGATTTCACCTCGAACTTCTCTTGCAGAGAAGAACTCATTACCAAGGAATTTCACTTCGAACTTCTCTCACAGAGAATAACTCATTAAAGAGGATTACTGATACTGAGACTCCCTCTCAACTAGGGCTTCATTCTCCACCATATCAAGATTGTCTTGAAGGTACACAAACATTATCCTGAGGAGATGCTTGATGAGAATGACTACCATCTGCTCATCAGTGCCGATATACCTCAACTAAATTGCTTTCCTTAATACCATATCTCTAATATAGTGGTATGCTTAGTTCTATCATGAAACACTTGGAAAGACAGAAAGCTTCTCAAAGCTTTGGTTATCACAAAGGATGACAGTCGGCTCCAATGATTGTCCAAACAATCCTGCAAGGAGCTTCCGAACCCAGACTACTTCTCGAGCTGCCACACAGGCTGTAATGTACTTGGCCTCTGCTGTACTCAGTGCCATAGAAGACGGCTTCCTGCTACACCAGGATATCATCGCAGACTTCAACTGAAACAACATCCAGAGGTACTCTTTTGATCAATAATACAACCATCTTCTTTAGGTTCAGTAGGCTCCCTCTGAATCTTCAAGCAATTGCATCAACCTCCTAACCTCATCATCCAAGATTGCTTGCAACGCTTTCCTTAGAGAAATGGTTTCCAACGCATACCTCTGATACTGTAGAGAGTTCAGGATTGTCCTTCTCGACCTCATCTCAGATCACACTATTCTGAATAGGTTTGCGGAGCTACCACTATCAAAGCCAGATGACTGTCTTGTGCAATTCTGATCTCAGCAGCTAAAGAGGTCTTTCAAGGATTTAACACTTGGCCTTGCAACACTGGAACCTTCACTTCTTCTCAGTGAGTCTCACAAGACTCCCTCTTGATCCCTGCTTCAAAGATTGGAAAGAAGACTTTTGGAAGTGAACTCCCTCTAATCACCAACTCAAACCTATGACTGCAAGCAGTGACTCCAATCTCGTCATTAGGCATGACTTCCACACAAGATACCTTAAGCTCTTCTATGCGATCTCTCATCAACCTATTGCTTCTTGATCCATCTTGGAAGAATTATAGAGAGAGATTACTTATCTCGAAGAGAAATGCTAGAAGCACATATAACCAATGTTATCACATGAATTAATAACTACACAAGAATTCATGAACATTATAAAATACTTATCTCTTAATTGATTTGGTTGCAGCCATTTTGCAACTTGATCTCATCCTTCATTTTAAAGGATTAGTAATAGTTTATAAAACACAACCTATAAGTGAAAGATGCAGCAAATATAAAAAAAGATAAAGATAAAGAAGTAATAGTACTTATCTTTATTGATACTGATATATCTTTCTTCCATCTTTTACTTCTCTCGAAAGGAGCTATTCTCAACACAACAAGAGACAATCTGCTCAACTCAGATTTCTTAGACACATTATGTAGCCAACATATACAACATAGAATTAGGTCTCTTAGACACCATCACAGCCCATGCGAAAGGAGAATGTTATCGATGTGATCATCCCATCACAATGAAGTTGTAGTTCTCTTTTCATCTTAGAGTCACACTCAAAAGATCTCCATAATTTGCAAGGAATAGTGATATCTCCAAAGGATCTTGTCCCATTGATCACTAATCAAGAGAACCTACGATTTTAACTAAATACACATGATTCAAATAACCAAGGTCAAATTTGCACAACTTAGCAAACTAAATTTCAGCCTAGAATGGTGAATTCAAACAAAACAAATAATACTTATCTCTTCATGAAGAGCCGAGATTCCTGGTAATCAACTCGGGAATATCTCACGAATATCTTCGACAAACTTTCTAAATGAAGAGTCTCGATTCCTCTTTACAAAAATTTGAATTCTCCAAATTGTATGTATTTGTACCAAATGACATGCCCGATGTAGGAGCTCTAAATCTTGATGAGTATCTCCTTTGCAAGAACCTCACTTACACTGAATACACGAACAAGGGAAGTCGAAGTAGACTCAGAATCTATAGCCTGAAATTGTGTCTCTTCAAACTAAGACTTAGATGATGATAATGAAGTATTTGTACTATGCCAACTTCACCTTCAAGATCTACCATTAGGTCTGATAAATTGTAACCTCAGATCTGCAATATTTTGCCTTCAAGATCTGTCCTAGTTCACCATCTTGACAATAGGATGGATGCCTTCAAGATGAGAACAATAATGGAGGATAGTGTTGCTTGTATAAATCTGATCTAGATCTTCTTATACCCGCTCTGATACCATGTTAGTTTTATATGATCAAATAATACAAACTGAAAGCACTCAGAAAATACAACACATAAGACAATGAACACCACAGATACCCTGGGAAAACCCTCCAACCTGAGGGAGAAAAACCCAGCAATTATATCTATTATATATGGCAGCAATACGAGCAGAAATCTGCTTACAACTCAGGCCCAACACATGGCCGAATTTAATACAAGGAATAATAGCACCTCTCCTAGATGCAAAGATACAATGAATATGCTTCTCCTTGAAATCGGTCTGCTGCAACAGAATGGCAACCTGCTGCTGCAAGATAATGATTCGCAGCCACAAGATGATGCGGAACTGCTACAAGATGATGCGATACTGCTACAAGATGATCTGCCGCTCAAGTATGAACTTCTTCTAGGAATGCGAATTATGACGAATGAACTTGATCCATGTTCAATAGAAGAAAATGACCTTGTATATATACCAATGTGAGAGAGGTCGCACCTCTTCATGTGCAAGGTCGGCCACAATAAGGAAACATAATAACAAATGATAACAAGGAAGGTCGGCCCAATTAGAATAATAATAATTATTATTATTTCACAATAAGATATTGTTAAATGAGAGACGTGCCTCTTCATAAGAAATGCTTTGACAAATTAAATAGCCAATAGGCTATGTATTTAATTTGTTCTTCATGAAACAAACTGGGCTGGAAGTAGAAGCCCGAAGCTGCCATGTAACATCAACACTTCTCAATTGGTCACTCCCTCCAAACATCACAAAGTTATGGAGTTTCTTCGATCTTGTAAACTTTTATAAGTTCGTCCTCGGCTATTTAAAGCTTGCCTCACCTTTACACAAGTTGACAAAGAACAATTTTATATCATAGTTGACAAAGTACAATACAATCTCTTTCAATCAAGCATGTTCAACACATTTCTTTAAGTTACCAATCTCTCACAACCCTTCAAGATCTATACAAATGCTTCCCAACTAGCATTTGATGCAAGTTTTGGTTGTCATATACCCTTTCATTCAAATCCCTTCAAAGCTGCAAAATCGCACTAGAGATTTGATGTTGCTGATGTGTATGACAAGAAGCAAATGTCTCTAAAGATTAATATTCTAATGGAGAAAATGTCTCAGCAACAAACTCAGCAAAACTTACCAAAAGCTAAGCTAGGCGAGTTAATGTGTGATTTATTAATTTGCAAAAATAATCTGCAAGTAAGCCAAGCACTCAGCAAGTTTTGAAACTATGATTTATGCTATCTACGCACCATAGGCAAGTTTCAATTTTGAAAAGTGTTGCAACCTTCTCGTCTCTTCCTCTCACCTATAAAAAGGATATGATTAACAAACACTTTATGTCTAGAATCTCACCTCTGCCCATCTTCTTAAGGAATGGCTGTGTTTAATGAGTTTGGGGGTGATATTTTTCTATCATTTCACACTCTAATATTAATCTCTCCTAAAGATCTGATGATTCCTCGAACCATTTTAACAACTTACAGCCTTGTCCCATATGCCATAAAAGACAGAACATGTATCCAGGCCTGCAGCTGTTTGATTTAAGCTTCTGTGGACAAATTTTCAGCTAACTTAATGTGAGCAGCTACATTTATGTTTCAAGTTTCATCACTTAAAATCTAGGCTCATTTTGCCATCAAGTTACAACAAAAAGACACCAAATAAAATTTTCAATATTTGGATGGCTAGACAAATAAATTTTAACCTGAATTTGGGTTTGTAGGTGGGGCAAGATGTCCCCGTATACAATTTCAGACCAATCAGATGTCATATGAAGGAATTCTAGATTCCACATTCAGACTGCCTACATATTGGGTGGGCATTGGTGTCATTATCTGCCAACACTTTCTGTTGGTGAATCAAAAACCCATCAACCTCTTAATATTTTTCCCAAAACTTCCAAGAGTGTTTCTACAACATCTGTAACACCTATTTATCAAATTTTGTAGCCAATGGGATCATTTTCTTGTAAAGTCATCAATGAATGGTCATTAGTCACTAGTTGTTCACCACTCCTTGCCCTTCCTTGCTCAAACCTGAGTGGAATGATGTCTTCAACATTTGGATCCTTATGTTAATAAATTTCAGATCACAAAGTAATTGGTTTAACTACCCATAATTTATTAAAGTATTATTGTAATATTTAATGGTCATCTTAGCTTTTAGTTAGTCGATAGTTTTCTTTTAGTTAACTTAGTTTGCTTCAGTTAGCTTTAGGTAACTTTTGTTTATGTTTTAGTTTGTTTTAGCAACTTTCTATTATTGCTTGTCTGAGTTTGATACACAGATCAAGTAGTACAACCTTTAGAATAGATCCTGTTCAAGTAAGGTCATGCAACTTTCTATTATTTTCTTTACTTATGTTTAGTTAACGATCGTTTTTTTTTAGAAACGTCTTGTAATTCTTTATATAAGGAGTATTCCTCTCCTTTGTAAACAATGAATAACGAATATTGAATATCAATTATCATTTCATGGTATCAGAGCTTCGGTTCAATCTTTTTTTGCAGAATTTTTAGTAATAAAAATTCATGTTTTCTTAAGGAATTTTTTAAAATTTCTTTAATGTTTTTGCTCAATTTTTTTTTAAAATCGAATTTTAAAGGTTTTACCCAAAAAATTGAGAATTTATTTGGAAGCTTTTGTCTGATTTTTTAATGAAAATTGAGAAAGGTTTTTGCTTAAAATGTGGATTTTTTTTCAAGCAAAAAAATTTTGAGGGTTTGTGAAGAAAAATTCAAAAAAAACTTTGAAGCAAAATCTCGGGTTTTTTTTAGAAGGTTAGAGGGTGTTTGAAGGATTTGTTTACCTGAAGATTTGTGAGGGTTTATAGAAGAGATTCGTGTTTTTTTTTTTAAGAAATCATGGATTTGTATTGCTTGCAAATTTCAAGTCATTTTTTGTAGAAGAAATCGTTTTTTTCAATTGAAGGAAAATCGTGCATGTTCTTTTTTTTATGAAATCGAGCAAGGTTTCTAACATTTTTGCGGGTTTGTTTTTTATTTACGCAGTTTCTTGAAATACAAGATCGCGGTTGAAAAGAGGCGCGCGATTGGTTTTTTCTGGGTGTGGGTTTTACGAATTTGTTTACCTTCTAATCACATCATTTTCTCCATTTTCGGGCATGCATTTTTCTGTCTAGTTTCAGCGCGGATGTCTGTAGATTCGTGGGCCTCCTTCTCCTTATTTTTGGGTGCAAGGGTTTGTGACGGCTTCTGAAGGTTTTGTGTTGCAAATCAAGGGTTGAAGATTGGTATTTCTAAAGGATTTTTTGACACGATTTCTGAAACTGAGGTGTTTTTTGGCAGATTTTCTTTAAGGGTTTTTCTGAATTCATGGTGCTCGCCTAGGGTTTGCTGCAGTTTTGTTTGCCAAAAAAATTCAGAATTTACTGGTCCAAGCAAATCATGGGTTTCTTTTTTGTGAAGATTCCTGCAAGAGTTTTTTGAATTTTTTTCTAAAAAAATTTTGTAAGTGTTTTTTGAAGATATTTTTCGAAAAATCTTGCCTTCTTGTTTAGAGATTTTTGAAAAAAATTTACTAGAAATTTTTTTATTGTGCTAGAGAATTTTTGAGGATTTTTGAAGAGTTTTTTGAAAGAAAAAATTCTATAAGAATTTTGCTGATCATCAGAGTTTTTGAAGGTTTTTTCTAAATCAAATCTTGCTTTTTTTGAGTTTTCGAAGGGTTTTTTTTTTTTAAATCTTGTTTTTCCAAAGTTTTTGTGCTTTTTCTGAGCCTCTATTTTAGACGAATTTTTTGGGAGTTGTGTCAGTTGATTGTCCAAGTTTTAGTGCCAACTGATCACAAACTTTACCTCGTTTTTCGTGCTTTTGGAAAACGGGAGGGATGGCTGCTTTGACCAACGTAATGTTGGAAAGTACCGAGAGGTTCAATGAAAAGAATTACAACACTTGGAAGTAGAGGATGCTTACCATCTTTGAGTAACGGTGTCTGGATACGCTTGTTTGAGGTACAAAAGTTTGTCCCACAACTACAAGGAAGGATCAGGACAAGTATGATGGAGGTAAACGAGGGGCAAATATGCTTCTCAATTTATCTGTCACCGATGAGATGTTGCCAGAAATACCATCTGGTAAGTTTGTTGCGGAGATTTGGAAACATTTGAATGATCTTCATGAGACCTCAAACAAGGGCAGGGCTTTCTTCCTAAAGAATATGTTGTTTTCCATTATGATGGATGACAGAGTGTTTTTGCAAGATCATCTCACGAAGATCAAAGACTTTTGATCAATTAGAGGCTATTGGCCGCAAGATGGAAGAAGAGGATATGGTGGTCATTACGCTAAAAATCTTGCCACGATCCTTCAAGCACTTCGTCGAAACTCTCAACATTGCATCCACCAATGTTGACTTGAAGTTTGATGAGCTATGCAACAAGCTCTTGCAACAGGATAGGTGGAGGAAGCAATTTGGAAGTAGTGAGTCTTCCACTATTGAGCAACCATTTACTACCAAAGATGGCAAAGGCAAGCCCACTCAACAGAAAGGATGAGGCAATTCGGAGGAGAGCTCCAAGAAGTCTATCACATGCCATTACTATGGGAAGATTGGTCATATACAAAAGTATTGCAAAAAGCGGTTGGCTGGTGAGAAGTCCAACCAGGAAGAGTCTCAGCAGAGTGCTCAAGTGGCAGAGTATACTAAGCAAAAGGAGTCTACATATTATGCATTCATGGCCAAAACACCATCAAAATATGGGTAGACTTAATTTAAGTTAGTAGAATGACCATTAAGGGAGGATATTAAAGTATTAATGTAATATTTAGTGGTCATCTTAGCTTTTAGTTAGTCAATAGTTTACTTTTAGTTAACTTGGTTTTCTTCAATTAGTTTTTAGTAACTTTTGTTTATTCTTTAGTTTGTTTTAGCAACTTTCTATTATTTTCTTTAGTTTTGTTTAGATAACGATTGTTTCTTTTTAAAAACATCGTCTTGTTATTCTTTATATAAGGAGTATTCCTCTCCTTTGTAAATAACAAACAACGAATAACGAATATCGAATATCAATTATCATTTCATAATTCATTGTATAAACATCACAAACTTCCTTTTTTACTTCCTAGTATAGTAGAGTTAGTTTATATGGTTGTGTTGTGATTGTTGGGAATTTTGTTTAAGCTTTTGTTTTACTTTTAGCATACTTCAAATAAGACTTTCATAGAACAAGGATTTAGTGTGAGAATAAATTCTTATTTATAGGTTGACATATCTCCAACGTATTACATGTGAGAAGTGCAGATTTGGAATAAGTATGAAATTTGATTTGCTCTAAAAATCAATACAATATAGATTTATAAACGATTTTCTGCAACAGAAATGACCAGTTATATTTTGCATTGTGATTGTTTAATATATTTATATTATTTTTTTATTTTAATTAATGAATCCATAAATTAATTCAAAACTTTATAAACCCTTTCTTTCCTAGTTTAAATATTTTTTCCACATTTTTTAAGAACTGCATCCCATGTGCCATCCGTTAAAATTTGGAAAGGCCTCTCCAGACATCACTGAATTATGCATGTGTCACTTTCAAAGCCAAGATGGCCATAAGCTGTAATAAAACTTGTCCATACCCGACCACACTTGACTTTACCCCATTCTAGCCATTAATTAAATAAATAGTATTTTTTTAATTAATTCATCCTATACCTCACAATTAATTAAATAAATTTATATTTATTTAATTAAGTTTAACTTTATCCATCTATCGTCCAGCTAAATCACTTAATTAGTTGACTTAGGCTAATTAATCTTCATTACCATTTTTCTTAATACTTAATTCCACCTCACCCTCAATCCTTGTCCATTCAATCCTAGCCATTGGTTCCATCTACATGGATCAAGATCTAAACTTTCCACCATTTGACAAGTGTCTTAACCTACCTACCCTACCCCTTTCTCACACATGTGAAGCCACCCTACCTCTTACGCATGTCATAAGGTAGCCACTAGCCATCCTACCTCCCTCACTTGTCTCTTTCATGAGCCTCCTATGTGTGTGCTCACACAAATGTGAGCACACCTAGCTCTTACACCCATGACATATGTCATTCTCATGCCTCCACCTTGTGACATTTGTTACAAGGCTAAGCCCTCTCCATACCCTCACTCTCATTCAATCCAAGCAATCCATAAGACAATACATCTTGGCCCTTGAATTTCCTCATGGAAAATCTATAAATTGAGACCTTTGCTCTCATTATTATCATTCACCTTCTTCGTATCCTTTTGTTGTCATTTCTTTTATCACTCCTCATTCTAACATCATGCTACTGGTCTAAGCAACCACATTCCACCATCTATCATTCATCAAAAGGAGCATATCAAGTGGAGAAGGGTGCCTCTACTTCAGCTCAATCCATGAGATTCGAAAGGTAAAAAGAGCAAGGTAATTGTGTGCTTCATTTATCTTATCTATTTGTGTCGTTCACTCTTTCTTCATCTTCAAAAACTATATGTGCCAAGGCTGTAAAAAGAAGATGATTACACATGAGATGGAAAACTTGATGCAGAATCATTGGATATTATGCAAGCTCATTAATAAAGTATAGGATTTTTTATGCATTACATTGTATTTCACTTTAGGAACCTATTCCTTTCAAACACATCCTAAGCATTAATTTCCATTTATTTAAGTTGGTCTATAGTATATACAAAAACAACCTGCAGACTTCCTTTGACCATGTTTATAAATTCTCAATGGCATGAAGTGTCACCCTTCATCTTTTGGATTTGCCTTGTAGAGAAGAACAGAAAGGGTCAATGGGAGGGAGTTTCAACAGTGTACTCTGCTTTTATGATACTGGACAAGATTAAGATATTTTATATAAGTTTTGTTGCCTGTGCAGGTATACAATTTTTTAATAAGGGTACTCAAAAATCCAGAAATTTAAACATGTTAATTCAAATCCCAAAACGCAATGTTTTACATGATAGAACTCGTATCCAAGACTCATCATTTTGACTGCTCTTATTTTCAATAAATACAACTAACCTATAGACATTTGTGCTAATAACTTACTTGCAATTGCTTGCTGTACACACTTCCGATAATCAACAAACATGGCTGGAAGAAAATGATCTTTCACAAAATTCTCAATGAAAGCTTGAAGCCCATCATTCCTGATCACAGATAAACGAAAAGGAAAAAGTAATTATAACTACAGAACAGACATGGTATAACCACCTTTTATAAAATGCTAATGATCTCTCCATGTTTTAGTTTAAAGATGAGATCAAACCAATGGTGAAAGAGTGGAAACTGCATCTTGAAACACATATTATACAGAAGATTCTAAAACATAAGTTTTGTTCATGAAACAGTGAAGAAAGAAACTCATCACCATGTTTTCTCACAATCATAAGTACAGAATCCCAAAGGAGAACATGGCAAGTTCCATGTACTAAAACTGAACAAAGCTTGATCCTAGTTATTTCCCTATTCATTAATCAATTTGATGAAATCACAGATACTAACAGTCTATGCATTTTAACAGAAATAGACTAAGTTACCATATTTTTTCAGACAAATATAGTTTTGTTCTGGGTTTAGGCCCTCCATTAATCTTGTCAAAGGAGATGGCTTTTGTTGTACTTGTTTGGTCTCTAGATGGTGTCAGTCGGTGCAACTGCCCTCAGATTCTAATTGTTCTGGTGATGGGAATCCATTAGTCTGCTTTTTTATTCAAGCATTGATTTGTATTTATACCATAGGGTTGGTTCTAAAAAGCAGGTTTTTGCTATAAAATAAGTCATAAAGGCTGTATATAGCAGTGAAATATGAGATGCATACATTTAGACATGCAGAAACTGCTGGGCAATACCACGAGGAACAAATATTCTTAATATCTAACAACTCTCATATTAGTACGTCTTAAAGAAATAACTATCTGAAAGTTTCCTAGCCCTATAAGTACAAAAAATGCACAAAAATTGTAAAAAGAAAATAGTTTTTCAATGTTGTTTGTCCAACAAGCCTTAGTGCCATTTAAGCATATGCTTCCATAGATTCTAATTTAAACAGTTTGACATCCCACTCCTAGTATACTAAAAATGGTTCTCACTAGTGCAATCTCATCAGTGCACTTAATTAATCTAATAAACCCCAGCTGGCCCCCCTTTCTCCTTCCACTTAATGACTAAACTGGATATGACTCCAAGTTTATTTCTAAAATCGACAAACACACCTTTACCTAGTGGTTTAGTTATTGTTCAACAATTTGCTCTACAATAGGCTACTATTAAAAACAAAATCAACCGACCGTCAAATGTCATGGTGATGGACTTCAATATACTTGGTTCTAGCATGATAGATTGGGTTACTCACCATCTTGAGAACACTCCAATTGTCGTATAAATGTAAGGTCAACCATTTGGTCAAGTTGAAGATTGACCAATAACCTTTGTAACCATATTGCCTCACAACCAATACTAATGAGTACGACTACTTTAGATTCTACTTCAATGGAGGATAAGGCAATTGCATTTTGTAGCTTGTCCTATACCAAGATTGAAAAACTTAAGCTGTTGTAGACCTCCTTGTTTCAATTGGTCCAGTCAAATCGAAATCAATGTTTCCTGCTAGCATGAAAGTAACATATCTCTGGTATAGAATGCCAAATTTGAGGGACCCCTTCAAATATAAAACGACTTTTTTACAACTTGCAAATGTTCCACTTGAGGCTTATACATGAATTGAGAAAGACAACATACTGCAAAACATTAGTCTAATGAGATGGTAGTAAGTTATATCAAACTATCTGAAAATTGTTGATACACCAATTCATTGACCAATAACAAATCAGTGCTAGTTGAAAGCATTATCCTAACTTGCATAGGTGTAGATTTTGAATTAAATTCAGTTATTCTGACTTTTTTAAAAGAGCTTTGGAATATCTTGTTTGTGATACCAATATAGTATGATTAGATTGCCAATTCTACACCTAAACAATATTGAAGCAAGCCTAGATCTGTCATTTCAAAAATAGAACAAATATTAAATTTCACCTATTGAATCAAAATGACACTACTTAATAATGGCAAGATCATTGACATAGAAAATTTGGATCATCAGTCACCATCACTGATTTTGACATAGAGAGTACATTTAGAATAACTTTTTTGAGACTAGAATCTCTATGATACTTACCACTTTTAAAATACAGGGCTCAAGGAGCCTTCTTAAGTCCATATAAGGACTTTACCAACCTAAAACCAAATGTTCTTTTCCAAGAACCTACATAACCAATGCCTAAACCATGTAGACATCTTCCTTCAAGTCTCCATCAAAGAAAGAATTTTTGACATTCATTTGATATATCTAACAACCAAAATAAGCTGCAATGGAGATGATTAGCCAAAAGGTTATCATCTTCACAATAGGGGAAAAGGTCTCTTGATAGTCTACCCATTCCCCTTGTGCATATTGTTGGTACCCCTATGAAAATATCATCTAGAACATATGAACATCAATCACTAGAAAAAAGAATTATGAGAAACAATTTTTAGCATAAAGATGCGCATATAATTTAATTCATTGACTTTTGAACTTAACCACAAAGTGGTCCATCAAGGTGAACACGATTTTGAATCAAACTTTGTAGCCCTTTCCCCAAGCCAAGAATTCTAGCCCAAGTTATACATAGGCATTTAAGGTTCCCATTTCAATTCTTTCTAGCCTTTAGACTCAATTCTTTCTAGCACACACTCAATAATGCATTATGCACTCAAGTAGCTTGCCATGAGGACTGTGCAAAAAGGTCAAGTGCATCGATCGAGACTACATACATAACATCAAATCATGCATATCATGTTACATAGGAAATAGGCATCTCCCTTGAAAGAACATCACACCAACATTTCCCAACCCACACAGGGTGGGCAGTTAATTCTTCAGTGCTACAAGGTAGTGTTCGAGCAGAGTGCTTATCTTTCAAGGAGGGAGTGCTTCCTTTTTGTCTTTTTGGATGGAATGAACGTTACGAACCAAGATTCGATTCAATGCTTGATAAATTAAAAGGGAGCAGATCCTAAGTAAAAAGAGATGAAGAAAAGGGAGAAGGAGAAAGGATTATGGGTTAGGGTCCTACTCATATGATAGTGACAGCTCTTAAAGTTCATACTCCATTTTCTCAAGATGGTTATCAATTAATCCTCAAGTTTGCATCAAGTCCAAGTCAATTGTTGTCTTTCCAATTAATTTGAAAAGGTTATCCTGTATTTGGTCTTTCCAACTAACAATTTTACAAGGAAAAAATGATCACATTAAAGCTCTAATGAAAAACTCACAGGTTGCTCGCAAAAATTGCGAGTATTCACACGCCAAAACTGGTGGCGAGTAACTCGCAATAATACTTAGTGCCGGTCTTTTTGCAAACTTGCAGCAATTTTCTCCCAAAAATGTGTGAAAAACCCACGATTTTTTCCAAAAAAAACGGTCAAATCTTAGTTAAAAAAGGAAAAAATATACATTAAATTTTTTGACACGATTGTGGGTCATTTTCTACATGATTTACAAGCACAAAACATGGCTAGGGCACAGGACGCGATTTTATCATGACAAACCCGTGAGTAACAGTGGATTTAGGGCACATGATAGGCGATTTAAGGAACGTGACAGGCTATTTAGGGTAGGCGACAAGAAATTAAATTATAACTTTTAAAAATAATAACTTTTTTCAATATGTTTTTATCATGTATTTTTTAATTAATATCAATATAATATAATTTAAATTATAACTTTTAAAATTTTGTTAGGTTATTTGAAATATTGAACAATTTTTTGAAAAAAGTAATATATATAAAATTAAGAGTGATTATGTATATTTTTTAAATAATTTTTTTAGTGTTTTGAAAATTAACTTTATTTGTGTAATTTAATTTTATATGGTTTTTAAAACATTTTTATAAACAAAAAGGTGCCAAACACATAATTTTGTTCTTAAGTGATAAAATTGTAAAAATGGCATGCACCATGAAGGCTTGTGTGGTTTCAATGGACCCCGCGAGGAGCATTGCCCCCAAACCCCCATGAGGGGTATTTCCTCTCAACCCCATTAGAGTCTATGATATGTATTAAACTCTAGTTTTGATTTATTTACAATGGAAATCAGTAATATGTTCTACAAATTTAGAATATTTTAAGAATTTATGCATTTTAAAATGTTCAATAAAATTGTTGAGTTATTGCCAAGTTTTTCCTCGAGTTTTTGCTGAGTCTCAAGTTTTTAAAAAAATTTGGGCTTGCCGAGTAATTGTCGAGTCCGAGTTTTAGAACTATGCATTAAAGTATAATTAAAAAATGGAGTGTAAAAAGGACAAAGCCAAGGCTAATTCAAAGGCTTTTTTGTAATGCAAGCAAAGGCAGTCATGGAGTGAAAGTTGAAATGAGATAAGCAAGGGAATGAAAGAGAAATCAATAAAGGTCGGCACCATTTCATGATTCGATGCCAAATAAGAGTTCCACCTAGGACACTTATAAGATGGCAGAGAGTTAAGTGAACAATATCAACTCAAAGGCAAAGTTAGAACCTTGAATAAGTGGTGCATGATGTCAATGGTTTAGCCAAAGTAAAACTCTTCCATAGCTCATAAAAGTTGACAATATGATTGTAGAGGAGGGGGATCGACTACTCAGCGGCTCTAGGTCACGGAGAGCCGAGAGTTGAAGGCTGCCCTAATCCACCTCAAGTTGGACAAGTGTTTAGGATGGTGCTTGATGTTAAGGATAGAGAATGAAGAGCACTCTCAGTGCTTCTAACAATCTACTGACCCGAAAGTTATGTTTGGACTAAGCGAGCAAGTTTTGAGAACCCAGTCTATCAACTCTCTGCCAGAGGACAGCAGCGCGCAATAGGGACAACAGCACGATGCGCTAGCGTCTCACAGGTGCGCTATCGTCCGTACGGACAGACAGTGAAAAAGGACAGCCAAAGGTACTAAAAACCTACTAACAGCTTAGCTACTGTAGTTTGAGATGACGAAAAATAAGGAATGACAGAATAACTAGAATATTAAAAGAGATGTTGTAAAAAATGACAAGAACGAGAAGGGTAAGAGTTCAACTCATGAAAGGTTTAGTTCTCCCACAAGATCCACATGAACAAGTACCTACACATAGCAGAGCAGGGAAAAATGTTGGGGTTGTTTCGGGGCTTTTCGCATTCAAACCCCCGTTTTGGTGTTTCCACCTCCACGGACAGCCAGATAGATAGAGAAATAGAGAAGCGATAAAGAAATTATGCTGGAAAAGAAAAGATGCCCAATACTACAAGAAGCACTATGCTACTCAAATCCAACAACAGTGCAATAGTAAGCAAATAATACCACCCTCAACCAGAGGCACTCAAGGCTAATGAGAGAGGAATGCAAGCCTACAACCGTGGCAAAGTTGATGTGGCCACAACAACATCAAATGAAGTCTCGCAAGACACCAAGTTGCAGCTTTTGTGGTAGATGTGAAGAATGTTGCGATGTTGGGATGGAGGAGTTGATAGTGCAAAAAGTAGCCAAGAAGTTGCAAGATGTGCTCAAGAGTGATGTAGAAGCATGAAGATTGTCAAGAATGTCTAGAGAGAGTACATGAGAATGAGAGATAGCCATTTGAAGATGAGTTTGGGAGGGAAGATCCATTCAAAGGTCGGTTGAAGGGCACAGATACGTTACACTTCGGCCCCAATAGCGAACGTAACGCCTCTGCAAAATCCAGAGGCAGGAATCATGTCAGGACATCCGCGCGCTGCACAGATGTTTGCACACCGCATGCGCGTCCCCGACAGAAATTCCCCCACCGACACTATAGGTAGGCGCCAAGTGGATGCAGTATGGACAGAGGATGTGGAATTACATTGTCGGGTTTGATTTTTCTAAGGTGAAGGGTGTAAAAGGGGAACTTGCAAGGGGGTGCAAATTCAAGCCTATACATTTTTCCCCCACTTTAGCAAACATGAGTGTTAATGAGTGTTTGGTAAAGTAATTTGAAAGAGTTCCAAGAAAATATACCTGAACCGTCGAGGAAGCAAACTACAATCAAGCAAGCTCAAAAGCATAGGGCAAGCAAATGGCTCCATAGGTACTCGGTCCTGAAGAGAGTTGAACAAAGTGCACCGAAGGCCCGCAAACCAACGGTGAACAGATCCCACAGGATGAAAGCGCTTCACGAGTCCTCAGACTTGCAAAGAAGGCACCCCCCAAGTGCTCGATCTTGAAGGAGGCAGGATGTAAGAGAGACTCCATAGAGTCGGATTGGAAAGCAGCTTCACAGGTGCACCTGCAAAGCAACATGTTAATCTGTAGACCAAACACATTAGATATAAAAAAGAAGCCACACAGGCAAACAAGCAGACAGTCAAAAATTGAAGAACTTTTAAAGGGATCCCTCGGGAACCCTTCAAAAGAAAAGCGGTCCACTCAAGGGACGCTTAGTTTGAAAGTGCGACAGTATTTCCCACAAATCAATTCAACATCAAGGAATCCTTTTGAAAGATTTTACTTCATCAAGGAATTTGAAAGGAAGAAAGTCCCCTCACAAGGGGAAGGTCAGAACTTCACCCACAGGAGAAGGTGCTCCCTCCTCGGAGGAAAGTTTCTCAAATTCTTTCTTTACGAACCCATGATGAAGAAAAAGTATTCCACTAGTGGTCCTTGTTGAGGAATACAATTTTTGAAAAATAGAAATTTTCAAGAAGGGATTCGTTGGCCACCGAATACACCTTTTGGAAATCCAGGCGATATGATAGCCCCCCTTAGGATGGTGTGTGTCGAACACAAAGGCACGTGACATCCTAAGGAGAGAAAAGCAAGAATGATAGTGATCTTGTGGCCCACGAAACATGACAAGATGTAACCATGGTATTGTTGCCGCACATGCGAGGGACAACACATGAGCACCACAACATCACAAAGCAAGCAAGGAAGAAAAAAAAAGAAAGGAGAAAAACAATGACAACGAACAAGAAACAGGGGGATTTGATATTTCGGGGTCAGAGCTGCTCATAAATATAGATAAATAGATATAATAATATATAAATGAACTATCATCAACCCTCTACTATATCAAACCATGTGAAGAAGGCACATGAAAACAAAATGAAAATAAAAAATTGGGTCAACATGGAATGGGGGCCTAAATACCCCCAACAGTTTGCATCGTCCCCAATTGTCAAAAATCAATACACGACAAAGAGAAGAATGATGTGGACAAATAGAGGAAGTTTTACGACATAAAAACACTCCTGTATCCAAGCACCTACGAGGGTGACATGGGTCATCCAGGAACATATAAAACAAGCACAGGCGAACACAACACACACACCATCTAATCTACAGATAAAGAAGAGGCGCCCCCTAGTCCTCATCAACCAAGAGGTCGTCATTCTCCAAGTCTAGATCATCATAAGGGGAAGGCGGACGAGCTTGCAAGGGTAGAATATCAAGGGGGGTACCCTCCGACCCTCTTGCAACAAGAGCCAAGGAAGAAGGCATCTCAAGGTCTTCTCACTCAGTTCCTATGAGGTGAATGTCAGCGATCTCGCAAAAATCGCTGATAAGGCTAGGACATCGTCTACAAAGCTGAACATGCACTTTACAGGAGTGCCATGCATCAACTCAGTAGGCGATTGAGGCAGCGCCCGAGATCCACTGCTAGCCTCACCAAATGATTCGGGAGCAGTGACAAACTCCGGGGATGTCGATCCTACCTCTATCACTAGGATGGCACAAGCCAATGCAGAACCATCCTTTGAAGAAGGCAAACCCTTCTTTCAACCCCCATTGCTAGTGGGATCGTCCTCCATCTTTCACTTCATCGGAGGATGTGAAATCCCCACGGATGAAGCAAAGGGCGCAGAGGAAGAGGAGAAAACCGCGGCGAACGCCACCGAGGTATTCAGCATGTCCACGGATTTCGAAAGGGGTGGGATGTCCAGAAGGGACATCAGAAGGGGAGGCTCAACCGAAGGAGCAATGAATACCAACACCCTCTTCGAGTGAGGATCATTCATGCTCACAAGGGGAGCGGGGAGCAAGACTGAGGCAGAGGGAACTAAAGCAGGAAGAGTGGAAGAGGACACAATAGAAGATGTTGAAGCGAGAGTTGTTGGCTCCTCTTCCTTCTTCTATAAGGCGGCCTGCTTAGTGACCAAAGCCTTCCTCCGATGCTTGCGCTCATGCGCAAGGCGATTTCTATGACCCCGAGAGCTAGAGGTCGCGGCCTGAGACGGGACGGAAGACTCAAATCATCCTTAAAGTCCAAATCATCTTTGTATAACTCCATAGAATCAAATCCAACTACTTTAGCTCTCATTTCAATCAATAATGTTGCTCTCCTACTCAAACATCTACTATGTTTGAAATTCCACTTCAATGCTTGAGAACAAAAGTATACCCTTTAGGAATTCCACCCACTTCGTGTGTCATTGGTTAAGCTTGGTCCGATTATTAATAAATTGTAAGGCATGATGATCAGTGTAAAGCACAAACTCTTTAGCAAGCAAATAATGACACCACTTCAAGTCCTACTCTATCACATAGAAATATTGATCATAAATGGAGTAACTCTTCTTGGCATCTTTAATCTTTTTACTAAAGTAGGAAACAAGTCTACCCTCTTGGCTGAGAATCACTCCTAGGGCTGTCCCACTTGCATCACAATCCATTTGAAACACTTTTGTAAAATTAGTTAATGCCAACATCGGCCCCTTTAGTGGCCTTTATCTTTAAGGGCTCAAAAAATCTTATTTGTTGCTGCTATCAACTTAAACTCCTTTCTATCTCGCCTTATGGTTTCAGTTATGGGTGCACATATCCCACTAAAAATTTGAATAAATTTGTGATAAAAGCTAGCTAAACCATGGAAACTTTGAATTTTATGCACACTCCTAAGTGTAGGCCATTCTATTATTGCTCTTACCTTTTCTAGAGCCATTTGCAGCCCTTGAAATGAGATGCCATATCCCAAATAGACCAAATTCTCTTTTATAAAATTGCATTTCTTTAAGTTCACCAGCAAATTTTCCTCCTTAAGCCTCTATAAGACCTACCTAATGTGCAATAAATGTTTTCCATATTGTTACTAAAAATCATAATATCATCAAGGTAAACAATTACAAATTTTCCTAAAAATGGTCTAAACAACGTTCATCAACTGCATAAATGTACTAGATGCATTTGTTAATCTGAAGGGCATTACTACCCACTTGTGCAACCGCTATCTGATCTTAAAAGCAGTCTTCCCACTCATCACCCTCTCTTATCCTAACTTGGTGATACCCACTTTTTAAATCAATTTTAATATTATATTTGGTCTTCCCCAAGCAGTCCATTAGATCATCCATTTTAGGTAGAGGAACTCAATACCTAATAGATATCTTATTGATGGCTCTTGAGCAAGCGTACATCCTCCATTCACCATCCTTTTTTGGTGCTAACATAGCTGGTACTGCACATGGGCTAAGGCTTTCTCTAATCAGTCCTCTTTTCAATAGCTTTTGGACTTGTTTGTTTACCTCTTCATTTTTTGCAAGTGTCACTATAAATAGTTTTGTTGGTTAAACTTGCCCTGGCAATTAAGTCAATATCATGGCTAATGCTCCTCACATATAGTAGTCCTTCAGGCAACTCTTTGAACATAATTTCATCAAATTCTTCTACCAACCCCTTTTACTTCTAAAGACATTTCACTATTGTCAATAGCTGCACCTACCTATAGCACCTTGGGAACTACAGCTAAACATAGTTTTTCATCCTTAAACTCCTTCAAAAATTGTTTTCTTGTCACTAGCAACGTCCTTGGACCACATTCCTCCTCTTCTTCCCTAGTTATCAATGGTGTAAGAGTATGTTTTCATCCATTTTTCTCCAAAGTGTAAGTGTTTTCTCTCCCATCATGGATTGTCTTCCTATCAAACTGCCATAGCCTTCCTAAGAGCAAATGACATACATCCATAGGCATGATATCACACCACAACTCATCTTCATAAGTGCCTATTAGAAAACTCACCAAGCATTCTTGATCAACCAAGATTTGGTGCCCTTTTTGTAAGGAGTAGAATGAGCTATTCATTTTAACACCAATGCATCCACCATTTCGATACTCCCACCATCTACTATGGCCTTGCAACATTTTTTCTTGCTTTACAAACTATTCTAAACAAGTTTTTTCTTTGGACAAGTTCATTTTCTCTTTTGGTTGGCTTCAACAACATCTTCTTCATCATAAGTGCTTCTCCTTTCGCAAGTTCGTCTGGTTGACTAATAGATCCTATAGATTTTGTATCCCCTTTTGGCTATGTGTGCACTTGCAGCCACTGTTCTCCTTGATCCTTTTGACCTATGTTGTGGGCATTCATAAAACCTATGGCCTGACTGTCCACACGTCAAACATGTACCTTGGAACCTCTACCTCTTCCATATCCACCTGTACCTCTCATAGGGTATGGTTTTTCTTTTTATTCTACCTCTACCTTGGTGGCATCCTGCTGCCCTAAATCTCTTTTCTTTCTTCTTTCTTCTTACTCTGGTCCTTATGGTTACAATATCCCTTGTTGCAAGGATACACCCACAATCACTGCTTATAGAGCTTCTTTCAACCCTAATCCAAAGCCACTATTTTCCTTCCCAGAGCTATAGTTACGCTTTGATACCATAGTGATGGCACCCACCCCAACAGCAGGTGCCTAGAAACTAACAAACCAAAGCCAACAAGTGGAGAAGGAGGTTGTGCTGCTAAAAGCAACCCACACAACCTCTACAGAGGCTTGAAAACACTTGGTGCAAGGAAATCTTTAGCTACAGGCAAAAGCAACTATGCGAAAGGTACAACAATTTGTTGCTATAGGAACAAAAACTTATGTTGCAGGTACAACAATTTGTTGCTACAAGAACATAAACTTATGCTGCAAGAACATCAATCCTATGCTACAAGGGTTTGACCACACAATACCACCTCACAAAATACCTAGATATTCACACAGAAAAATGATCAACTTATAGAGCAGCAAAACTCATAAAAACTTATCATTCACAGAAGAAACACACATTCCAAGAAAGAAAATAGTTGTAAAGGAGTAATATTTTGTTTTATTTATCTTATAATAATAGTCATTTACATATATGTAATTCCCTTCAAAATACTGAGTCAAAGATTTAAGGATCCCCTATTTTCTTCTTTCTTCTTGTTTGTCTGTCACATGCTCCTTTGTTCCGCTTTGCCTTCCTCTTCTCCATTTTCTGGTTTTTTTCTTCTTCCTGTTCTTGACTATTGCCCAGTTCTTCTTCTCTGTTCTTCTTCTATTCATTCTCTTATTTTTTCTTTTTTCTCTATCCAAATCTCTCCAAAAATCTGGAAGTTTCTACAAAATCCCACCTAAATGGGTGCAGCACTCAAAATACCGTCACAAATGACCACCAGCTCACTCTTGGGTTCAAAATTCCCACTCAGATTATTTCTCCTCCATTTTCCTATACTGTTGTTCATTAATGTGCCTGCAGTTAGGCAGTTTAGTCCCCAAATGGTCAAAAATATCAAATTTAAGCTGCAACAAGTCCATATATGGTGGTGGGTAGAAAAAATAAAAATAAAAAAAGCGCTCAAAAATATACAATGCCCCTGCATCGAGGCAACTTCAACTCTGTTACTTTCAGCAGAAACAAATCTTATTTATTCAACTTTTGCAAGTTCATAAAGGAATTCGCAATGCCATTGTTGAAGGTTCCCAAGGTTAGCAGTAGTTCATGAAGGATTTTCAGCATGATCAGCCTCTTATCATCCATATCCTCATAATATCATATTGCTGCTGCATCCAATTGCTTTCACTTCCTATCGCTGTTTTTCATCCCCAGCAGGGTACTTAATCAATCTTTTACATTTCAATGTCCCTAGGGCTGGTACAACAAGGATGATGTCATAATTCAAACACTAATTTGCAACAGTGGAAAATTCAATGAAATTCCTTCCAACATTAAAGTTTTAAATTAAAAAGGATGGGCATATCATCAAAACTAGGGTTTCATCAAAATCCTCAAGCAAAATGCAGAGGCTCAAAGTAGAGTTGATCATCATCAATGGATTCATCAAGGTCAAGGTTCCAATTTCGAGTCATCAAGTTCGTATTGGCAAGGTATTCATTAAAATCACATTCATAAGGTTTCAACGATTTCTAGAGGCTCCAAAAGAAGTTTGCAATATTTCAAAGATTCTACAAGATTCAACAATTTCAAGTAAAAAGGCCACTCATGTGCCAAATTTCTATTTCTAGCAACAACTAAATCTTGTAGTTGTCATCATCAATGATGGCTATTTTTGAGCAATAGAAAATAACTATAATTCCCACACTTTTGCATGCCTTGAGATATCTATTATCAGCATTGTATTTCCAAGTATGTATCATGGGGTGCATAGGTTGTGTTGATGTATGTTGCTTTGAGTATTTGTCAATGTTTTAGCTTCACCATTTTCTTTAATAGACATCGTTGTGATTGTTGATTTGATATCATTTTTGTGATATTTTATGCATTGATTGATGCATTTTCCAAATGAGTTATTGTATGCATTCTATGAAATATGTTTAGACTATGCGCATGTTTAGAGATGGTGTTCCTCTACATGTCAATTGGTGTATTGCCTCCATTTGGGTGCATGTATGACACTATGACAAGATTCTTGAGAGGACTTGATGTATCATTTATTTATTGTTTGTATGCATTAAAGGTGTGGGAGCCTTATGCCCAAATGTCATAAATGGCATGTTCGGTAAATTGCTTGATTATTAATAAAGAGGAAGATACAATTTATAGGCAATTACATAACATTGTTTCTAAAAGAAACAAACGGTTACTGAAGTAAAATTAGAAACATTCTAATTTAACTAAACTAAACTAAAATTACATTAAATGACCATTAATAATATAATATGCAACTATTATTCTAATACCCTCCCTTAATGGTCATTGTCGAAAGTACCAAAAAAAAAAAAGAACCATAGAAGGCTGCCCCCTTCTCTTTAGAACGCTTCTACAACAAAAGACGAGCCTGCCACTGACTCTACCACTTGAGATGAGTCTGCCACCAACCCTCCCAGAAACTATAGAACTTTTGGAAAAACCAAAACTGATTGCAAAACATCCAACCTAATGTTGGGTAACAGAACTACCCCTCCCTGAAACCAGAGACAGACCGAGAACAACTGTCACGATTTTGAGGAAAAATCGGCAAACCCTCCAAACTTTTGCAAATGAACACGACGCTCTAGAACAAAATGCAAGAAACTACGATTTTGAGGAAAAAATCACAAAACCCTGAAACTGAAGTTTACAAAGCATCATTTTTTTCGGAAAAAAAGGGTAAAAACCCACAAAGGAATCCCACGCAACTTTGCGAATTACAAGAACCCAATACAAAATCCGAGACACAAATCAACATACAAAACATCATTTTTAAGGAAAAAAGGGTAAAAACCTTTCCATAATTTTTTTTCAGGAAAAAAAATATTAAAAATACCTTCCCTAATTTTTTATCAGAAAAAATAATATTAAAACCCTCCATAACTTTTTTGGAAAAATATTAAAAACCTCGAATTTTTTTGCACAGGGACAAAAAATTATTAAAAAACCCAATAAGGCAAATTTTTTTTCCGGAGACAAAAAAAAAAAATTTTAAAAACCCACAAGAAACTTCGCACGGCAACACGTCATGCGGCAACAGAAACTCAAACCATACACAGGCTCTCCAAAAGTCTTCATGTGGTAGAAAACAACAAATGTCGCATGGTACAATACTGCATCACAGAAATCTTCGCCGTCTAGCAACAAAAAAAATGCCCAAAAATTTGTGCCATCGAGAAGACCATGAATTTTAAAAAAAAAAAATTTAAAAAAAAAAAACTCTAAAAAGATGCAAACCCCACGATTTTTTGCGCACAAAACAACAAATCCGTTGCAAGAAGAAACCCACTGTAGAAAAGGCCGTCGAAATCCACAGGCACGACTCAAAAAATGTCCAAATTAAAACGCACGTAAGAAACCCTAGAAATGCAGACGGAGGTCACAAAACAGGTCGTGCGCCAAAACTCAAGAAACCGCAATGAAAAACTCTCAGAAAAAGACGCGAAGGAGACACAATTTGCAAACATCTGCTCCAAAAAGATGCGCGTGACAAAACGAGAGGAAAAAATCTCAGAACAGACGGGTCACGATTTACAGAAATGGCGTGACTTTAGCAGATAATGCCTCCAATAATATCACGATTTTCTTCATAAAGAATCCCGCAATTTTGAAGGCAATAAACGCCCATAAACATAGTCGCGATTCTACCAGAAGATGTGTCCAGAAACAAACGCGATTTTTAACTCGAAACCCTAAAAAAAACTGACGAAATCTCTTTTACAAGCCCCTCAAAAAAAAATACACAATCCCTCCCAAGATCCTGAGCCCTCCCGTGAGGGAGTCGAACTCAGATTGGCTCTGATACCATGTTCGGTAGATTGCTTGATTATTAATAAAGAGGAAGATACAATTTATAGGCAATTACATAACGTTGTTTCTAAAAGAAACAAACGGTTACTTAAGTAAAATTAAAAACATTCTAATTTAACTAAACTAAACTAAAATTACATTAAATGACCATTAATAATATAATATGCAACTATTATTCTAATATGGCTTCTAGATTATGTTGTATATTTTGTGATGCATATGTTATTCTTTCTATAACTAAATTATCATAGTGTTTGATTCCATTGCTATCTTTATAGAATCATAGATATTTGGATTATAGATGTGATTACTATAATAATCTTAACATCTCGTATTCTACCTCTCTAGATACATATATGTATACACCGATGTTATTACTTTGTTGGCATTCTAGATGATTGTCGGTTATTGCATTTCCATGTTTGGATGATGTGCATTGATATTGAGTTATTCTGGATGAGATGATTATATGATGTATATGACATTGTAACCCGTTGGATGATTGTGCCTTGCTTCAGCTATTATATATAGAGCACGTACAGTTGACGTGTGACTAGATACAAGGGTATTTCCCTACCTAAGTATGCAAGTTTGAGTTATTTCCCCAACAAAGGTTATATAAGAGATATCACTTTGAGTTAGTGTGTTCGATAACCTCTATTGCACTCAGTTCGAGTGTAATATGAGTCATGATTATCCCCTATGATTCGAGATCCGAATCGGTGGTGATTCAAGAACCTGTGTTGTGAAAAAATTGTAAATGTATGATTTCAGTTGATGATTGTTTATTTCCATGTTTGCATTCAGACTATATTTCAATGGATAAATCATTGTGTTTTAATGGTGTCTAAGTAATTTGGGAAATCAATAAATTGGGAAAGACAAAGGTGAATTTCTAGTCAACTCCATTGGAAATTCTATTCAAATTATTTTAATTAATTCAATTGCAAGTTGAAAATATTTTATTGCTTAGAAGTTAAATTTAATTATTCATAGTTGTTGGAAATGAGGAAATGACTTAAGCATTTAAGTTGATGGATAAATATTATTTGATGAGAAGGAAAATTAGAAAAATAAAATAAAATAGAAAAAGAAAATAGAAAATTAAAAATAAAAGGAAAAGGGCTTACATTTTTATTATTCATTCCTCATTTTCCAAAAATACTCTCTCAAAACCCTCTCTTCAAAAATGGAACATAATTTAAATAGCTTGATTGGAAGGATTGCTTCACTAGGATTTGGATTGAAAAGGAAGCAGGGAATAAAGGAAAAGTTAACAACATAAGGGAAAACTCGAAAACCCGCCCAAGCCTAGAAACTAACCCAAATAACCTCATACTTAGAAATTTTGGACATTTTTGCAATTTAGGCACATGACAAAGACATGAGGGCAGACAAAGCACAATACCAAGCACAAAATTGACCAAGGGGACCCATTGAAATAAATCTCTAATCAATTATCAATGATGTGCAAAGTAAGGCCAAGGCACACAAGAGACACATGACCTAGAATACTTTTAGGGCATACACAAAATGTTTCCAGCATACCACTCAATGGGAAACATTTGCATATGAGAGAATGTCATTTGGGTTAGTGAATGCCAAAGAAAACTTTCTAAGCCATGGACTTAGCATTTCAGAATCTAAGAGAGAAAGTAGTTGTGGCATATCTTGATGATCTCGAGGTGTTTTCCAAGAAAGAGGTAATCATTTTAATCATTTCATCATGGTATTAAGCATTGTAGATTTCACGGCTTTTCCCTAAATCATGAAAAGTTCATCTTTGTTGTGACAAAAAGGAAGCTAATGGGTTACATTTTATCATGTGAAGAAAATAAAATTGATGCATGCAAAGTCAGAATCTATTCAAAACTTATCCTTGCCTGCAAGCAAAACCAGAGTTCATCATTTTTTTTGGAAAAGTACGTTTCCTAAAAAGATTTGTCCCAAATTTTGATGATAAACATTGTAGGTATGATGAAGAAAGTGTTAAAAATGGAAAAAAGAAGGAAAGAAGGGATTCAATTACATACATAAAAGAAGCAAATTAGTAAGGCACCTGTATTGGTCCATTCTAATTTTTCAAAACAATTTATGATATATTGCTATGCTTTAGAGTTCACATTTTTCACCATTTTGACTCAAGAATAAAGGAGGTTTCAAATCACCTATTGGCTTTCTAAACTTTGGCTTTAAAGATCATGAACTGAGATACACTTAGTTGTGAAAACATGCTTATGCAGTGGTGTACATTGTTAAACAAAACTGTTTTTATAAACTTCATTCTTACAAAATAGTATTGATGCCTAACCTGGGAATCATGGCCATACTAACTCAACAAGAGTTAGGCTCTAGAAGAGGCAACTGGTTCACCAAAATTCAGGTGCATGACTTAGTAATTCAGCCTACCAAATTGATCAGTGGGAGAGGTGTATATCAATTGATTGCAAGAGATTGAGACTCAAAATGATAAGGTATACTGGATCTGGAAACAAAGGAAGAGCCAGATTTAACACTAGTATTGTTCATTGACTCCATTGTCCTAGTCACATGGATAGTGAGCAGTAAAACACATTAAAGCTGCAATGGCAGAAGTATGTTATCTGAAGGATGTTGTGTAAAAAGAGTTTTGATGATACTTATCTAAGGTTTGTGAACAAGAACAACAAGCCAAATTGCTAGAAGATTTTCACAACCATGGTTGTGGCAATCATTTTGTATCCAATGTCACAACACTCAAAATTTTGGATGCTCACTATTTCTCGCCTACCAAGTTCAAAGATGCAAATGAATGGGTTCAAAGGTGTTACCTATGCTTGCAATTTGTTAGGAAATTAAAGATGGTAGCTATACTTTTGAAGCCCATAGTAATTGATGCTTACCATGGCTAATTATTTTATGAAAAGCGTGGAGGCCGTACCCACCAAAAGAGCAACATCTAAGGTAGCCAATTACTTTCTCAAAGAGAATATTTTGTCCCATTTTAGAGTGCCAAGGAAGATAGTCACAAACAATGCCTCAAATTTTTCATCTAACAAGATCCTAAGATTTTGTTATAAATATGGCATCCTCCTAGCTCATATCTCAAACCGCTATCTGCAAGGAAATGGACAAGCGAAATCTTCAAATAAAAACATTGTTACCATTGTTCACAAGTTGGTGGAAGAAAATTAGAGAACATGGCATATGAAATAGTTTGATGTTCTTTGGGCCAACATAATCACACCTAAGAGTTCATACTTCCCCTTTTACTATCATGCATGGGACAAATGCAATATTACCCATCACCAACTACAAGTTGAGGCTAATCATCATATTCTCCACAAGAATTGGATCTATCATCTTTGCTCCCTCTAGGAGGTAGAGACTAGAGAATGAGAAACACTTCATTTTCAGATGCCCCATTTATCATGAGATCTAGGGAGATACCTTTAGCTCTACAAAGACTCAAACAACTCACTTTCTACTTTCTTCAGACATCCAAATCAGCACTACATAGCCCTTTATCTTTGGGAGACCATCACCCTTTTGGGGTATATCCTTACAAGGATTCACTACAAGCCCTATATGCCTCATGCTGATCACCTCTTTCCTCCAGCCCATTTAGGAGATTGATGGCACTAAATGGCCTTTGGATACCAGTATCTTGCACATAGGCAAATAGATGTGTGAGATGTGTTGATAAATGGATATGCAATGTCAAATATCCAATAGTTATTGGGGTGGTCAGGCTGCCTTTCTTGAAAGCCAAAATTTCATAAAACAGAAAAATTGTACACTTTGCAAGACATTTTCATTTGTTTAGGCTTTTTGCAAATAGATATATTGAAAGAAAAAATCATAGGAATGATGGATATGCAGATTTATCAAATATAATTAAGAGTTTGATAAGTCTGCACAGCATTAATTACTCAGAAACCAATGAATAAACTTGAATAAAATTTGCAAATTGCATAGAAAGATCTTAAGAAACAAGAATAACAGTCTTAAATATAAGACAATATAATGCTTCAATGACAAATTGAAAATCAGAGTCTTGTCTAGAGTGTTATTTCTCAAATTTTGCAATAAAAGAGAGTTCTTTGTCCTTTCCATACAACTTTACAAAATCTGTTCAAAGGTTAATAATCCCTTACAATGATAAATTTTCCCGTATATATAATTATCGTTTAATAACTTCTAGGTAGTTACAAGAAAATAAAATATTTCAAATTAAATACATGAACTTTGAAACATGTCTTTGAAATATTAAATCATAAACCATACAACTAAAAAAAAAAAATTTAGAAGTACTTTTCAGCTTAGGTTTGATAGTTATTGCCAGCTGATCTTTGAGAATGTCAATAGATCTAATTGCTTGGTTTTCATTATAGAAATGACCTATTGTCTTTTCAATCAGATCACAAACATCTATTGTTGAATCTATGGTAGTGACATGAGCATCTTCTAATGTTTTCATTTCTTCTTCAAGAAAATTCATTCTTAGTTTATAATATCCAACCATTCATTAACACAGCTTTATCTACTCCACCTAAATACCTTCAGACACAAGAACCTCAAAATCAACTTTTATCATTTCTTTAACTTGAGGCAAATTGCTTGTATGAGTTTGTTATTCTTCATCAAATTTGAATACCAATACTTTGAGTAATTCAAAATCTTCATTTACCATTTTATGTAATGTCATAGCACTTTCAATGATTCCAGATCTGTAAGTTAACAATTCATTGAGCCATTGCTTTCTTGCACTGAACACCAAGGCCATGTTTGTTAGATAAAACTTTGTTAGCTTCAAATAGCTATCTAATAAGCTTTAACAGTGCTAACTTGTCGCTTACATAATTGCATAACCTGTAAAATGCACTTGTGAAACTTCCTACTCTGATATATGTAAAAGTCAAGAATTTGATGAACCAATTCCCCCATTGAGCAATGGTAGTTGTAGCTTCTAGAGATAGATGTTTATTCATGTCATTCTTCATCCACCTAATTAGGTAGAATACAAATGTTGAGCACACAGTGATATTGAGAGGGGGAGGTGAATCAATATCTATTAATCCTTTAATTTTCAAAATCAAAATAATTATATCAGCTACTCATATGCAAGATTTGGCAATTAAGTACACAATGAGAACACACGACTTATGTGGAAACCCTTTCAAGAGAAAACTACGGCACAATTTTTCTTATATATATAAATAACTTCCTTTTCTTGTAGGCTCCAACCTACTAAAGACTCCAATCTCTACTTGACAAAATATAGGCTTCAACCTATTGGAAGCTTCAACCTCCCCACACAAACTTCAATCTCTCCACACCAACTGAGCTCCAACCCAGCTAGAGGCTACAACCTATTAATTGATAGGCTCCAACCCATTAGTCTTTCAATTGCTGATGTGTTATTCTCTTTCACTCAAATCTGATCAACCTTCACAATCTTCACAAGTCTGAAAACTCTAAATCTTTTCACAATCTTCACAAGTCTGAAAACTCTAAATCTTTTCAATATTCATAAATCTGATTAAAATTATAGATCCTTCAAGATTCTCACAAATCTGATTCAAATTCACATGTCTCTTTCCTTTTAAAATCTGAATAGTATTAATTCATCTCACTAGTATAATTCTTTTATTTTATCATGCAAATGTCTTCACTATACATCAGATTTGTTCTTCATATTTCTGCTCTTATTCTTCTCTTTATTCAGAAAACATTCATTAGAAAATTGTTGGTTTTAGAATCCTTCTTCAACCTCTATTTATACATTTTTATTTTGTCAAGGGATGTGTCCATTCATGTGAGATGTGTCTTATTAAATGGATGTGTCCCTTTTAAAAGCCAATCGCGGCCTTTAATGAATTCTATGTAAGTGCTGACTTTAGTTAATTAATGAATCGCTGCATTTAATCTTTTCAAGGATCACTGCCTTAAAGATATAAATTGATCGCTGCCTTTTAACACATAGATGGGTCACAGCTATTTGTTAATGGTGTTTGCTTGCCACAATAATCATGTATGTGGTCGGCCAAATATAGTTTTAAATTTAATTCTAAGCCAATGTCATCGCTGCTTTGTATTTTATAAATCTGAGCGCCACCTTGTAGAATAATTTAAGTTTATTTACTAAGGGAGTCAGCTATATCATGAAGTCGGCCCAGATTTTATACTTTTCTTGAAATGGTCGGCTGCTTGCTTGGGGAGTTTGATATTTAGATCTTTCTTTAAACATCTTCATATGGGTCACCCCATATTATCTTTTTCAAAGTTTAAAGCATGCATATGATTCTTTAATGGGCCATGCTTTTTCTTGACATTTATGATGTGCCTTTGACATCAATGACAGCATATACTAACAACAAAGCATCGTTCACTCTTTTGAAATGCATTTGACTTTCCTTGACCTCCAACAAAGGATAAAACTCAAACTTTCTGCTATCCTGGAGCTATCACTCCAACTCTGGTTAATCCAAGAAAAATGACCCTCATTGGCATAAGATAAACCAAGTACAGAGTCATACAGAAATTTTTGGCACCTTGGGCTTCTAATAGTTGCTTATGTAAAGTGTCACGAATTAGGTTTTCCCAATTCATTATTTCTTTATTTTCAAGGATGACAGAAATAAATCTGAACATCCAAGATTGAAATTCCTTGACATTTTGCTTCCCTACAATTCTGTTCAACAGAGTGACCAAATCATGCATTCCATACTAAAATCACTTCTAAAAAGTAACTTTAAGAACCCCCCCTCAAAAAAAGATATAAAATCCTAGAGAATCTTTCATTTTTTTTTTCAAATATTAATTTTATTGGCGATTTTTTTACATCACTAAAAATTTGTAGAAAATTTTGGCGAATCTTGAAAAATAATACGAAAATGCATTAATTATGATGACGAATCTATCCAATCTAGAAATAATTATAATGGAAAAGTTTGGGCACGAGGGTGGAAATTATTGATGGGTTTAAAGAGTACACTATAATATTTACTTGCCACCATTGTTTAAACTATAATATAATCACCCTCATTATATTCTACAAGGTAAAATGTACCTACAATCTATAATTCTCATGGGGCTTAAAATTGCTTTTGGATCATTGATCTAATGACCCTCATTGTACCCTACAAGTAAAATGTACCCACGATCTATAATGCTCATGAGACCCAAAATTGTGAGCCCCATGAGCATTAGAGATTGTGGGTAATTTTACCTCATGGAATACAACAAGGTCCATTAGATTATATTGTAAATCAATGGTGGAAACTAAAGATTATAAATATGGCCCTAAAGCAACTAATGATTATGATATACTATTGGCAAATCAATATAGATTTCTACTACAATTTATAAAAAATTGGGCAAATCTAACATAATCATGTATCGAATATTGTGGCGAATTTTTGATTTAAAATTTTTAATAAAATAAATTCTTTGGCGATTTAAAGAAGACTAAAGTAAAATATTGTAAAAATGTGGCGATTCAAGTCATGTTATAGCTCGAACTATTAGCCAATTTTGGATTCCCAAATTTCAACTATTAGCCAATTGGCGAATATTAGCCACTAAAAAAATCACTAAGGTGACCTCAAGGAAGAGAATAACATATGTACTGTTTGGATGTAATCATAATTATTGTGATGTATTATATAGATTTGTAATATTCACATAGTGCGACAGGTGAGACTTGAGAGTAAAGAAATAGAGATCTGTAATTACCATCTAGATATAAATATAGCATAGGTGTAGCTATAATATATATTATAAACAATCGTACATCTCAAGAGAAGTTATCCATATACATAACACACAAACTAATATAGTTTGTTGTTTCGGTTCTATACTTTTCCTGCACGTCTCTCACCATGAGTTCTTAACTCATTGACATCATCACTTCCACTTATAAAACATTTAGATTTTGATAATTTAGAGTGTTCTCCTTTGCTTCGGATTTAGGTCATTGGCATTAGAGTGAGTTTCTCAATCCATGCTTTTGAATTGATTTTGCATCAAGATTGTTAATTCCTTTCAAAATTTGTGCACAACAACAAAAGAAAGGTAGACAACTAGTTTTTGTATCAAATTATTTCAACAAGCATTGACAAAGGAGCATGATGATAAATCACTAGAAGGAAACTTTGGTTGTCTTCCCAAACATCCAACAACTCATAAAAAATGCTCTCAAGGAGCAACCCACTACACTCTTCAACCAATTTTGAGAACTCATTAAATTTGAGTCCCCCAACTATAATGTCTCCTTCCTAAGCAATTGATTGTTGGTGACAGTTAGCCTATTTCTCAGGTTCCCATAGGCCGATGTGGTTTGGATAGGGGACTGCATAGTTCTTGGAGACCATGTTGTTCAGCTATTTGACATATTTGGTGTGTTGCAGTGAGCTCAGAGCTATAGGAGATTCCTTCTGGCACTTTATGGAGTGCTTTCGGGCACTTGGCTCAATTTTACTATTTTTAGTTAGTCGCCTCCTAAGCACCAACTTGGCTTTTCCATGTCGATTTTCCCTTGGTATGATCAATTATTGCAGTTAACGTTTATTTGGACTTTTTAGTGGCTTGGGGAATTATTTAAAATAACATTAAAGTTATAGGTTAAATTAAATATTTAACTTAACATTATTTTAAATATTTTAAAAGTGACTTTCTAAAATGGTATCTAGGGGACATAAGGGACATTTAAAAGGCAAATTTAAGTTGTTTTAAAAATGTGGGATGCCTACATAAGAGACATAAGGGATTTTATAAAAGAAAATAAAAGTTATATTCCCAAAGTTGGGCATGGGAATTGAGGAGGGCATCAAAAGTGATTTGGAGCTCATTTTGCAACCCATGCTTGAAGAAATTTTATGAAAAGATATTGCAGGTTGAACAGCATTCTTCCAAAGCTTTGTGAGGACAGAAAAATTCACAAAGAACATCCATTTCGAAAGTGAAAGATCTTTCTTGGTGGATATATAGGTGGTTTCATTCAGAAATCATACAGGAGCTTTATTGTTTCAGATTTTGGTGACTTTGCTTGGGGTTTCAAGATAGATTTTTAAAGGCAGATTTAAGGGGTTTTGAGCAGTAGATTTGAGCAATGTTCCACAAGGTTTTGGGGATGGGGATGGCAGGGGACGTGTTTCTGAGACGTGGGGACGGGGGGCCTAAGTTTGGGAACGGCAGGGGGATGGCGGGGGGACAGCAGCGAGGGGGCAGTAGGGTGTTGAAATACATATAGTACTTGAAAAAAAAGTTATAAAAAGATTTATAAGTATAAGAATTATACATCTTGGAGACAACTAGGAGTCCCCTAGACATCTTGAGGACACCCCAACGTCCTCAAAGTCCTATCAGCATCTTGGAGACAGCGACACTAGTGGTCGGATGGTGGCGTTGGTGGTGGCCTGGTGGCGGGATGTCTCCCCCAAGTCCCCAAGTCTCTGAGACGTTCCCCTCTAGGAAACGCGGGGTTTTTTGGAGGGGACACATCCCCGTGGAACATTGGATTTGAGTAAACAGGAAAGCCCCCCTTTGCTGGCCGCACCACCTCCCAAAGCAGTCTGTACTATTCCTTGAGGGGCGTGGGAATTTGTGGCCCAAGCACCTAGGTTTTGGGCAGCATTTTTGTGGAGCTTGAGGCACCTACGTCTAGCAAACACTCAGCGACCAGAATTAAGGTGGAGCAGCAGGGTTTTGGAAGAGATTGCAAGCATTTACAAAGTCCCAAGTTGCTGTTCATACTCCAGCTCAAACCATTTTCACACAAAAATAAATGGGTATGTCTGAAATGTAATTTTAAGAGTGTTGTAGTCATTTGGATGATGTTAAAACCCTTATTTAATGACTGTACCACTTTTGTGATTAATCTGAAATATATTTCAGTTTGTGGATGTTTCAAATAGTTTGAGTTTCCAGCACATTTCATTGCAAAATAATTCTACTTGTTGTCATTGCCATTATTTCTCCATATTTCAATCTCAAATTGCTAACACATCAAAAACAAAACAAAAACAATAGAGTGGGTATTACACCAACCTCCTCACAACCTTCCACCTCACATGCCAAGACCTTTCTGCGTTTCAAAGTGGGACCAACACCATTGCACTAAACAAATGCATATGCCAACTTCACCTGTATTTCTCCATATATTGGTTCATTGATGTCATAAATGATCAACTTTATCGTGTTATAGATGACTACATCAATTTCACATTAGTGGAATGTCTACAACACCCAATATGAGAACGAATTCAAACATCTTGAGATATGGGAGAATTTTGTCAGTGTCAAATGCAAAGAATTATACCCTCTCATACCACTATAAGGATGAATATATGAAATTCTGGCTAGTACACAATGCAAAGATCAATTGGTGCAAGATTACTCAAATGAGTTCCATGACTACACCCTGTGGTTGTGTGTTGTAGAGAAAAAGTAGAATAAGGTGTTGAAGTCCATCACTGGACTTTAACTTTAAAAAAAAGAACCAAGATCAAATTCCTCCACCATTGAAGTAAGCCTACCACCATGCCTACAACATCAAAGATGAAGCAGATATTTGCTCTCTTCATCATGCACCACACAATAATTGAAAAGAAAACCATCATGTATAGAAATGGACATCGTGCCTGTAATGTCCCCATTTTAGCCCTATGCTCTTCATGAGGTTTTAGCCTATTTCCGGAAACTCATAGGCTGAGCAGAACTGAAAATTAGGGTTTCCTATTTTTTAGAAGGTTTCAGATGCAGTTTTGAGGGCTTACATGCATGGGTTTTTGATGCATGTTTGGTGGAGTTTTCTGGGTTTTCAGAAAGCTTCAAAATGGTGTATCATGCATCTCAATCTGATAACTTTTCCAGGCACTTATTATTTATAGTAAGTCATGTTGGCTTCCCGGTTTGTGCTCAGAAGGCATTTGGAAACACTTACTATTTATAGTAAGTCATGTTGGCTTCCCGGTTTGTGCTCAAAAGGCGTTTGGAAACACTTACTATTTATAGTAAGTCATGATTACTGCTCAGTCGATGTTCAGATAATGTTTTGCAAACTTACTATTTATAGAAGTTGCTATTTTTGGTAAGTTTATTTATAGCAGTATCCTTCTAGCAATAGCTCAATCATCTGCAATTCACATTTTGAGCAGTGTGGCTTTTCAGCTGGCTTTTCAGCTGGCTTTTTGAGGGGTTTTGAGTTAACTTACTATTTTTGGCATTGACTATTTTTAGTAAGTCTATTTGTGGCAGTGACACCATCAGCATTTTTGTTTAGGTCATCATTCTATTTTTGGCAGAATCAGTTTGAATGTTGGCTTTGGGTTTTGGCTTCTATCCCTCCTTGGACTGAGTCCCAGACTTTGTAAGAGACCAGGTGTCTCTCAACCCAATCACTGAAAGAAACTACTATGTTTTTGTTTGTTTTCGGAATTTTTGATGTTTTTTTGTGGTTTTTGCAGCAATGGTGAAATTGCAATTTTGAGAAATAAATACAAATAAATTCATAAATAAATAGCAATGCATTAAATAACTCCCAGAGCAATGGCAGATGGATTCATTTTCGCTATTGAACAATTACAATGCTATCCGGGTACCAAATAAATAGAAAGCAACATTATTTATTCAAGAACCTGATTATTACTTGCAGCCGCCTGATTATTATTTGCAGCAATGCGCACAACTGAAGAACATCAATATAACATGAAATGCAACCTTTTCCTCAGCCAAGAAGACGCCAAATATAAATCACTGTAGCGCGGGTACTATTCACGTTACTGTAGCATGGGCACTATTCACGTCACTGTAGCAGCAGATCAATAATTCTGATTTTTCTTCTGCAATGATGATTATTTCAGCAAATTAAAATTTGCTCTTCAAACCCTTGATGATTCTTCTCCAATAAGCACAAATATGACTTCTGAATAAAATCACCCTGATGGACAAGCTTAAACTGGTATTGCACAGCCTCAGTATGTCTGACTCTGGAGAGGGAACGTTCTCCAAAACCCAATGTCTGCAGAAACCCTTGTTTCACAAAGCCCAATACTCTCAGAGAGAAAGATAGACAAATTAGAATAATCATAACATAATGAGTTCGATTTGTCTTGGCAATATTTATATCTCCTTTCATAAAGTCAACCCAAGGCATTTTAAAACTCATTTAAATAAAATGAAGAATTTCGCCCTTTTAGACTTAGGACAATTATTTAATAAATGGTGCCCCTTTTGATTAATAATTAAATGCTCATTTAATTATTATTTTAACCCCTCTATTATAAAGTATTAAATACTTTATAATTTGCCATTTAATAATTTTAATATTTCATTAAAGTGACTTTATATTATAAAGTCAAATTAATAAACTTTTAATAAACATTAAATGCCCAAGTAAACACTGTTTGTTCATCAGATTATCAAATTGGGTCGAAACTGAGCTGACCAACTGAACCAGGTGCCCTACTATAAATAGCAACTCCTGCCTGCCTGACTTACTATAAATAGTAAGTATATGTAAATCACTCTGGAAATGTCTGCCAGGGCCCAAACCTGAATCAACTGAAAGAGTAATGTTCCCGAGCACCGGATAACTGCCTCAAGTGATCCTCTACACACATCTGTCAGCCTACGAGGATTGGAATGATAGGCTAACCTCTGAACCAGCTACACTGTCTAGGAAGGGGACATTACAGTCCGCCCTCCCTGAAATTGCTTGTCCTCAAGCAATCTCAGCTCCGAATACTGTAGAATCTCCTCAGACTCCCATGTAGCATCCTCAACTGGCAAATCTCTCCACTTGATCAGATATTCCCTGATCACCCGCCTCCGAAGATGTCTCTCTCTAACCTCGAGGATGGCCTCAGGTACTAGTATCAACTTCCCCTCATCATCAAGGGGTGGCAGAACTGGAGAGGGTATTACATGCTGACCCAATGCCTTCTTCAGGCGAGAAACGTGAAACACGTTGTGAACCCTACTATCCACTGGTAAGTCCAACTCATACGCAACCTCGCCCACTCGTCTGATGACTCGAAATGGACCATAGTAACGAGGTTTCAACTTCTCTGCACCACTCTTCTGCAGAGTGGACTGTTGGTATGGCTTTAACATGAGATACACCATGTCACCTACTGCAAAAGAACGTTCAACCCTCTTCTGATCAACATACTGTTTCTGTTGATTCTGTGCCCGTTGAATATTGTCCCTGAGAGACCTCAATATATCCTGCTGATCCTGCAACATATCCCCTGCGCTGAGCACTCTACTATCACTCAACACCAAATCCAAAAGGCTGGGCGCCTCATACCCGTATAATGCAATGAAAGGTGTCATCTGTATAGTCATGTGATGGGTGGAGTTATAACAATACTCACCGAGGTATATCCCATAGAAGCAGAAATCTGCAAAAAAACGCGATTATGAAAAAAATTGCAGCCTCCATTTCCCCAAAATCTGGAAAAAAACGTTGACTAAAGTCAACAATTTTTTGGGGGTTTAAAACGGGTTTTAATCGGGAAAAAAACGCGATTAAACCTACGTGAAAGTGAAAACCCTAAATCCCACACAAATATTATAAGTTTGTGGCTGTGGTTTGCTCGGAAGTGACCAAGCTTGGCGACGGCGGCGAAAACCAGTCTTTGGCGGCGGCGACGAACATCACTTGGCGGCGATGGACATCAAACATTTCACAGCTCCTGTGATCAATCATCAGAGTTTCAAAGCTCAATCTTCATTGCTTTCATTTTGCAAGGTAGGCTCGCTTTTCCAATGCCCGATTTTTTCACTATATCAATGCTCGAATTTTTCGAATTTTTTACTGTTATTCCATGCTCGAATTTTCATTTTTTTCTGTATTTCTGGCCTCTGTAATTCCGTGTGTTTTAGAATTTTTTTTTTTTTTAGCAATTTTTTTTTCTTCTCATAAATCTAAAATGAGGTAAATATTTTAATAATATTTATTATTAAAATATAATTGTATTAATATAATAATATATAGCTATATATTAATATAACTATTAAAATATAATAGTTTTAAATTTTTAATATATTAATATATAGCCTTTTAATATTACGTATATAATTTTAAATTGTTTTTTAGATATTTTAAGTTTTTAACATCAATATTATATCTTTTAGAGATATTTATATTTATTATATAATTTTTTAGAAATATTTATATTTATATGTAAATTATATACTATGTAAAATTATTAAATTTATAATTTTTTTAGAAATATAAATTATATATCTATACAAATTAAAATATTACTATACAAATTAAAAAATCATATCAATAAAAAAAAACATGTAAAATTATTAGACTTAGTAAAATAATTATATAATATTGTTTTTTATACAAGCAGTGTATAATAAAAAAGTTAGAACGGTAACTAATAACTTATTATTCTAAATTTCTATTATACAATGCTGCTTGTAACTTTTATTGTTTTTTACACCTGCCATTAATGTTAAAAGTTTCTGGACTGCAACACCTTTGCTCACTCCCTGCAGATGAAGTCTTTAACTCTAGGAAATTTACAAGAAACATTTATAGACTGCCTATCTAGGAAATTTACAAGAAACACTTAATTTATATTCAGCATATTCCAATACCAATTTACCATGCTTTGTGGATTGTTGCCAATCATACAATGAAGTGAAATGATTATGTTTTTCTTTGTTACATATGAGAAGTTAACAATGTTGTAGAAGGTGTTGAATGATTCAACTTTAATCAATGTTCAAATGCTTTTGCAGAATACGTCATAATGCCACGTGTAAAAGACTTTGCATGGACACATTGCACACCAATACCAGGTTCAACGAAGGTTAAATGCAATTGGTGTTTGAGTGACATCAATGGAGGCATTTATCGCTTCAAATGGCATTTGGCAAAGGAGCCAGGAAATAACACCATTATTTGCACAAAATGCCCTCCAGAAGTCACGTACCAGGCAAAACAAGCTCTTGAAGGGATTGCAAAGAGTAAGGCTAAAAAGGCAAGAACTGGGAATAAAGTAGATTCCAATCCTACAAAAGGTAGGAGGAATCACTTGGATGGGGAAGATGGTACACAAGAATGTGGGTTGACACCTTCTTCTACAGCACGTGGCCCAAACACAGGTGGAGGAAACATAATTCTTTCTTCGCACCTCGTACTACACCAGGATCACAGACCACTTTGGAGAGTATAGGATGGAAGAAGGTTGTCCATGAACAAGCAAAGAAGGCAATAGCAAATTTCTGGTACTACTCTAGCTTGCCATTCCATATTGCCAGGTCTCCATACTGGCAAGGTATGGTGGATGCTATTGCATCTGCAGGTCTTGGGTTCAAAGCCCCATCTTATGAGTCATTGAGGCTTTCTTTACTTAATGATGCAGTACAGGATGTTAATGATGTTGTTGCTGAACATCGATTGATTTGGGCAAAGACTGGTTGCAGCATACAGTCAGATGGATGGACAGATAGGAGGAATCGAACACTCATCAACTTCTTGTGTCTTGTCATATCGGTACAATTTTTTTGAAATCTATGGATGCATCAGACACAATCAAATCTGCAGCTACATTGTTTGACATGTATGACTCAGTGGTCCAAGAAATAGGGGCACAAAATGTGGTTCAATTTATAACAGATAATGTTGCTGCTTGTGTTGCTGCTGGGAGACTTCTGACAAACAAATACCCCTCTATCTTTTTTACTCCATGTGCAGCACATTGCATTGATCTAACCCTAGAGGACATTGGTAAACTTGAGTGGGTTAAGGAGGTATTACACAAGGCTCACTCAATTACCAAATTTATCTATAATCACACAAGGGTTTTGTGTTTGATGCACACTTTCACAGAGGGCAAGGAGTTAGTTCGACCAGGGGTGACAAGATTTGCAACACACTTCCTTGCATTACAAACTCTATGTGAACAAAAAATGAATTTGAAACGAATGTTTGTTTCAAGCGAGTGGATGGCATGTGGCTTCTCAAATCAAGCAAATGGTATAGCAATATCAGATCACATTTATTCTGCTAGTTTTTGGGATGCAATAGAAGAAGTTGTACAATTTTCGGAGCCTCTAGTGAAAGTCTTGAGACTAGTGGATGGGGATAAATCCCCCATGGGATATTTGTATGAGGCCATGGATAGGACCAAGGAGGTGATGAGTAGGATGGAAAATGACAGGGACAGGTATATGCCACTATGGGACATAATTGATAGAAGATGGGATCGACAGATGCATTCTCCTCTCCATATTGCAGGATACTATCTTAATCCAAGTATGTACTATAGCTCTTCATTTAGAGATGATGATGGTGAGGTTGCACAGGGCTTGTTCATATGCATGGAAAAAATGTTTGCTACCACAGAACAATTAACGACAACTATGCAAGAGCTAGCCGTGTACAAGCAAGCAAATGGTTTTTTCTCATCCAAGGCTTCCATAGAAGGCAGGAAGACTGTGCAACCAGGTAGACTCTATAAAATTTTGATAATCTCTCTATTTCGTGGACAAAATCATAAAATGTCTAAAAATTTAAGATATTCTTACGTGACATCATCTCCATATAATGTGTTTTTCAGCACTATGGTGGGATTTTTTTGGTCACGAAACCAAAAATCTTAGGTGGTTAGCAAAACGCATTTTGAGCCAGCCATGCAGTTCATCCGCTTGTGAGCGTACTTGGAGTGTTTTTGAACACATACATTCGAAGAAACGCAATCGCCTAACACAGCAACGAATGAATGACTTGGTGTTTGTTCACCACAACCTCCGCTTGAAGCTAAAGAAAGCTCAAGGTTAGACTTTTAGTATACTTGCAATCGTAGTTGTAAATTTGTAATTGTATTCATAATTTTTTTGCACTTGTAAACAAAAGACTAACTTGTCCATGGAAAAAACTAGGTACCATTGAGGATGCTGAGCCAATTGACCTTGATGAAATTGATCCAGACAATGAGTGGATTGCTAATGATGACGAAGCTCTTGAGGATGAGGATTTTGAGATCCTAAAGGAGGTCAACTATGATCCTCATGCGCTTGATGAACTTAGGAGGTCAGGCAAAGCCCCAGGAGCTTCATCATCAGGGCCTGCAAGCCTCTAGCATAGCTCTATTTATAGTAGCAACTAGTAAGAGTCATAGGCTACATTTGATTTTTGAAACTTTGTACTACAAACTACAAAGTACAAACTATATTGTAATTGAAATTTTATCATCTATCAGTTATGCATTGTGATCTAATGCTTTGAAAAATGTGTAATGCAATGTATTCAGTGATATGAATATAAACATCAAAATCTATTTTCTATGATTCATTAGTTAAACTCTCTATTTTATTTGCTCTCTATATCTCTATTGCTATGGAAATGCCTTTCAATTAAAAAAAAATCAGTTTTTGTCTATTATTCTACATTTTTTTATGTTTTTTCTAAAATCCGATTTTTTCCTGACTTTTTCCCGATTTTTAAAAAAAATCTTGAACTTTTGGTTTGCCGATTTATTCCCCAGAAGATTTTTGCTGCTATGGTATATCCACCTCACCCAAGCTTTCTGTTGTCCAGCTATATAATTCCGTAAATATCCTTCCACCCACTTATTGACGATCTCCGTTTGCCCATCTGTCTGTGGATGGTAGCTGGTACTAGGTGTCAATTCGGTTCCACAGAGTCTGAACAACTCCTACCAAAAGTTGCTCATGAACCGACTGTCCCTATCGCTGACTATAGTCCGAGGAACACCATGTAACCGGAAAACCTCTCTGAAGAAGAGCTCTGCAGTCTGCGATGCTGTGAATGTAGTGGTGATCGGAAAGAAATGGGCATATTTTGTCAGCCGATCAACAACCACATAAATACAATCCTTCCCTTGGGCCTTCAGTAAGCCCGTGATAAAATCCATCGATAAATATTCCCACTTCCTGTGTGGTATCGGAAGTGGCTGAAGCAAACTAGCAGGATATGTGTGTTCCTGTTTGTTCTGCTGGCAAACAGAACACTCCCGTACATACTGAAGCACATCAGTCTTCAGGCCTTTCCAAGTGAACCGCTCTCGTACCAACCTATATGTTTTAAAATAACCGGGATGGCCCGTCATAGGAAGATCATTAAAGGCTTTCAAAACTGTACCCCTCACATCTGAATCAGGAACCAGAAAAATCCGCCCCTTGTAAATGATCAAGTCATTCACAACAGTATATCTATTATCCTGCTCTGTCCCATCAACTATGCTAGAAGCCCATGGGTTCTTAGCATACTCAGCAATAATCCTGTACCTCCAATCCTCAGAAATTTGTGCCATAGCATTCAACTGGGGTCTGCGAGATAATGCGTCAGCTACAACATTCTGCTTCCCCTTAATGAAGGTAATATCAAAATCATTCGATTGCAACTTGCTGACCCATTTCTGTTGTCTTTCATTTAGGTTTCGCTGTCCAAGGAAGTGTTTCAGGCTATTATGGTTTGTACGCACACTGAACTTGTTGCCCACCAGGTATTGCCTAAACTTAGCCAAAGCGTGCATAATGGCTAACATTTCCTTGTCATAAATGCTATAAAATCTTTCAGGACCTCTAAACTTTCTGCTCTCGAAAGCAATAGGGTGTCTCTCCTGCATCAACACGGCACCGATGGCCTCTCTCGAGGCATCACAGAATAAATCAAAAGACTTCGTAAAGTCTGGTAGTGCTAACACTGGACATGAAGTCATGATTACCTTAAACCTGTCAAAGCACTCCTAAGCCTGCAGTGACCAAGCAAAAGCCCCCTTCTTTGTCAGATCAGTAAGGGGTGCAGCGTGTCGTGAGAACCCACTTACAAATCGTCTATAGAAAGCACACAACCCAATGAATCCTCTGAGCTCGGTAAGGTTCTCGAGCACCGGATAACTGCCTCAAGTGATCCTCTACACACATCTGTCAGCCTACGAGGATCGGAATGATAGGCTAACCTCTGAACCAACTGCACTGTCTAGGAAGGGGACATTAAAGACTTAGTCAATTTTCATATCTTGAAGTTGTACCCCATGCCTAGGCTTGATGACTTTAAGTTGTCTTAATGAGGGGGACATAAGGGGGTCGATTTTCATAAAGCATTTAAATGTTTGTTTAAATGTTTATTGTTGCAATTTGAAATGGACGCCTAAAAGGGAAATGTTTTGATATTTTAAAATAAAGTAATTGCTAAAGGGTGGCGTCCCTTGGAGGAATTGAACAGTTTCTTGTTGGGAGTTACAGTTTGCTTCATTTGCCAATTTGAAGCTTATATATTGATGCTTTGCTCTTTGTATCTGATCTTGGAAATTGAATAGTAAGGTTATGCTGCTGGTTTGAATCCAGAACCTGGCTAAGGGGAAGCTTAGTGAACTCAATCCATCCTTCGAGCCTGCAACTATGGCTTCCTAGGTGGATCATCATGGTTGTATTTCACTTTGAAATACAGATGGAGCTTCAATTGTTGGAATCGAACAGGTTGCTGATGTAAAACCTGTTTTTGCAAGTTGCTGATTTGGCCTGGGTGAAGTTTTTTGTTCATAGCTTCAAGTCAGATTTTTGTTTGGTTTTGGGTGTTAGCCCATGTTGTTCTACTGTGGAGGGCGCCCCTTTCTGCAAGTTTGCAGATTTTATCTTGAGTTTCTGATTTTTGGGAGAAGGTCGACCCTTCGTGGAGGTCGTACCTTTCTTCTTGACTGCCTTGGGAATCGTGCCAACTGTTTCTCTCTGTTTTGGGCTCGTTTTCTCAATGAAGGTTGGACGCCTAGCTCTTAGTTGTTGATTGGCTGTGGTATGAGAGCTTTCCAAGCTGAATTGGAGAAGATACATCCAATTTGGTGAATTCTATATTCGCTGATCTGATTTTCTGTATTTCCTGTTTCTGATCAGATTAGTTTGAATTTGTTATAATGTTGTTCTAAGTTCCTTCTATATCATTTTTGGCATTGTAAATGTTAGAGGAAGTGATACTCTAACCATTGGACATTTTGGGAATTCATGGTTGTCATATTGCAGCTGTTTATTAATCATTTGTAAGTTGTTTAGTGGTACTAACAGCAATTTGTTTGTTTGCTGCAATTTACTTTTGTTGTATTCCCCCCACGTAATAAAGTGGTTGTGTGGATTGTATACCCCCCATAGTTTAAGTGGAAGTGAGGTTAATTGGCTGGCTTGCCGCCTTTAAATGTTTGTAATAATCACACCCACGAAATAAGTGGAGTATTCCCACCGCTTGTGGATGCCTACATTTGCAGAAGAAGTTGTATTTCAGTTTATTATCTAGCACTCCACCATATGTTAGCACCTCACCTTGCAAAAGGATCTTGCGTGCACATTCTTGGTGTCGAGTTTAGCTCTCTATTTTCAGTTGTTATAAAGTTATTAGATCCTAGGGATCCTCTGACCATATGCCCGCCCCTCCTCCTTAAATGGTTTTAGGGCGCATTCTTGGTTAGAGTTGTTTCAGCTGTGTTTTGGTTTAGAGCTAATTCTTAACGGGTGCATGATTTGCATTGTTGTGACTGAAATTTAAAGGCAAAAATTAAAGGGTATATTTCAGTGCCAAGGAGAGGAACCATCAACATCACAACAAATGACTATAATGCATTCACTATCAAACAAAGGTAAGAAGCAATGGGATAAGTGGTGCCATCAACACCACGGAAGCACCCACAACAATTCTTAATGGTGTGCACAACAATCTTTAATTGTGCAGTCTGCATCAAGTCTTGCACAAGAAAAAGACACTAATTCAAACACAAATTCTCATCTCACATCTCAGAACGAAAGAGAATGCCTCTTCATGCCGTTCACTAACAATGGAATCCGAAATAACAGCATCATGCAAGATGTGATCAAGAGCATACAACTTATGGCCCCCAAGAATATCCTCAACCATACTACCTTGGTTGGTTGAATTAAGGAAAATATATTCAATTCAAGTACCAATACATGTTCAAGTACAAAACCAAGCACATACATGCTACAGTCAAATGTGACACCATGCAGCTTGAGGACTACAATATCCTACTTGGCAAACAATAAATCCATGACAATCATGGTTCCTATATAGCCAAGGCACAATTCTGGACTGCCAAGGTGAAACACTGCTCCTACAACATTCTAGAATATCTTCCAGAGAAAAAAATCAGTTTGGTATCAACCATGCAATGCCACAAGCTCATTTTGTATGCACAAAATTTTGTGTTGCCTGTGGCTTGCCAAAACACACCTGAGAACTAGAGTAGAAAGGCATTGCCAGTGCGTCAACAGCCACACACCATGCCTCATAGCAACAAGTTGATCAAATATTCCAGCAATTCAGATATGTCTTTGATGATCCCAGGTTATTTTCACTCTGTCCAAAATAAATCATTAGATTGACCTCTGTCAGGATCTCCTCTTCTAAACATTCCATTGTATCACAATTCCATTTGAGTGAATGATGAGATCCACCCATAATTACAAGACCTCCAAAATCAAAGAAAAATCAGACCAAGCACTTCTCCATATAGCATTCCAATAGTCCTTAAATCAAAGAAGGATGCTTAATGGCATCTCTAGACCAATAGTTTGCTTCTAGGATTAGATGAAGAGTATCCTTGTTAATTGTTGATGAAGATTTTTCTAAACCAAGTATATGGTCCCCAAGGAACAGAAGAATCTCCCAGTGCACCATATTTATTCGACCATGATATGTGACCAAAAGTTCTTGCACTTAATCAAGTGCAATGATATGTGATCACAAGTCCTTGCTAACCCCCAAAGGAAAGGAACTACTATGACCATCATTAATGCTACTTGATGTCCAACCATGTGGCTCAGTTATTTGTATATAAGGACACTTGTCCTATCATTCCCAACTTACAACTAACAATCATAAAGTCTTTTAAGGAGAAAATGATAAACAATTTTTAACCAATATAGTTTTAATATAACCTATACAATAACCCATGGTCACAGCTCTACTTAAAACTCCAATGTAGGCAGAAAGGGAAAAAAAAAGTGAGCAGTAGCTACATGGCTTATGGATACTCCTGGGCATTTGACAACCAGCACAAAAACCATTTTCGTAGCCATGACCCTAAGGCTGATCAGATGCACTTTGGAGTACTAACTACCTTACAGACATACTATAAAGCATATAATATGATAGCAATTTTGATAATGTTCTAAATCATGTAATACTGGTTACTCCTTCCATAACTCTTCCTCACCCAATCATCCAATAATTCTCTTCCAAATCAGACTTTATGGAGATCTAGTCCTCTTCTAGAAGAGAAGAATATCCAAGAAACTATATTTAGGAATGCCATTAAGAATGATAACTGGGAGTATTTTACAACTTTATTAGAGAAATTGGAGAATTTCACATTAGTAATATTTGCAGAACCCTCCTTGAAAGGGGTCCAAAAGTGTGGTATTTATTTGTATTATAGTTGTTGGATGAGTTCAGTTTTAAGTTGGCCTAGAAGCCCTTCTTTCCTTTTTGGTCAAAGTCAAGATTATATTAAAATCTACAATCCATTCTTTCAGCATCAGCTGTAGAAGAATGAAATGAAGCTCAAGACAGCCTATAGGACCACACTTCTAAGTGCCAAACTTGGGGTATGTCTGGTGATTTATGTCTAACTAAATATCATTGATTCAGCGCCAGACCACCAACTACTCTTACCATTCAACAAATGGGCATATGAATATAACTGGTGGCTTATCACAGGGTCATTAATGTTTTAATCTTGTTCTGAAGTCCATATGTCATAGCTAATGCAGTTTTCTGAGTAAAGTGTTATCACGTGCAATTTTTAATTTAAAAAGAGCACAGCCTGTGTTGGCCTAATGGTGAAGGCATGTGTACTCCATATTGAAAGTCACATGTTCAAATTCAGAAGGGTTAAGATTGAACATGTCAAACAATCTAAGAAAAAATAAAAAAATGATGCCCTTGTGGACTGCTTGAATAAAGAGGGTCTCATCAACTTCTCATTACCATTGTTATGTGCCGCTATGCACCTACATCATAATCCGTTAATAATACACCGGCAATTCCTAGGTCAACTATAATTCCCCCCAGGAACCCTATGATTCAGGTGGGTGGGAAACTATAGTTGTGTCACTGAATTGGTGTCATGCTAGGCAATGAACCAAAAAACTATTATTTTTTGTTTTTATTTGAACACAAATCCCTCTACTTGCAAAATGTAAGCAAATGCCTGTCTTACTTTTCTACTCTTTCTTTATAATTTATCGTAGTTCTCCAAAGATGAATTATAGTGACTGTATCTTAAATTCAAACATACACTTCATCGGGTTTCTCAGAGAACAAATCTTTCAAAGGCCCCAATTTACTGAAGAGGAAAATAATACAATCTAAAAAATTTGTCATCCAGAATGAACGTTTTGTATAGTCTGACTCTATACATACCCAAGTTGAGCATACTTTGGAGGCAGCAGAGATGCAACTTTATCTGTAAACTGCACGTACAGAGAAACATAACCAAGCATTGGCCTTCGCATTTGCAGAAACCTTTTTCTTTTGCTCAATTCCATTTATTGAAACTACATGACAAGTCAGCATTTTATATTAAACCAAATGTGGAAATCCAAACCTGAAGAACGGGCCGATATACAGAGGCAGTGAGATAGATTCCTTGTTCAGGTAGCACTGTTCCCGTTCCATAACCTTCCTGTGCAACAGTTGAACTCCTCCTTCCCCGGCCTTGGCGTACACCATCAACACCTGGAAACAATGTTACAACTATAGTTCATCTATTTTGTGTCACAACAAAGATATTCATTCTAATTCTCTCTAAGTGAACTCTAAAGATCCACATGAAGGCAACATTAAATTAAGGTTCTTTGACTCATAACTTACAGCTAATTATCAACTGTCTAATCATTATTTAAATTAGCCTTGCATACAGGGGATTAAACTCATAAGAAAACGATACAATCAAACTATATTATTTCTGACATGGTTCTAATTAAATTCCCAACTACAAATGGATCCCATAGGTCTCCTCACATCAAACCTGCCTATAGAATAATAAATCTAGTCAACATTCTCTAATGGGCTTAATCTTCAACATAAACATTCAAATATGAAAATCACCTTAGGAAACATCCTTAACAGATGGACCTCATCACCACCCAAAATTATATGATCATGAAAACTTAACTTGTTGGAAATATTGTCATTGATGTCGAAGGCGAAAAAGTTAATGTTATCATTAATGTCCAAAGTGAGAAGACAAGACCGTCATTGATGAAAAAGGAGTTACTTGTCTAATGACAAAAGTCACTTATCGATGATAAGCCATAACCAATGATCGATGATCTTCAAGTTTAAATTAAAGATTTAAATTTTGTATCAAGGTTTAAGAATTGATTTTGATGTCGACTTCATCTAGAAGAAATAATATGATGATCAAGTTTCAAGGAGTATGGCGCCTTTATGAAGAATACATTCAAATATAAATTAAATTCTATCTTGGGCCAACCTCATGATATTGGCACCCAAATGATAGCCAACTACCTAGACTAGTCGCCCATAATAGGAGGAAGTAAAGTCACATTAAAATGAGCCAACCAAGACAAAGACTATCAAGCGCTCAAAGCATATTTAAATAACTTAATCGCCCAAAGATAAAATGAATAAAAAAATAATAATAAAATGTACAGTGATTAATTTTACAAAGGAAACGATTAATTTAAAGTGGAGCAGCAATTTTCATTACGTAAAAGAAGCGATCAAGATGAGGATAATAAAGGAGAAAGACAGCGATTAAATACATAGGATAAAAAGGCAGCAACTTTATATTAAATATCAGAGATTATAATCTAAAGTAATGTCTAACAATGCTGGCCAACCTTCCCATTTGAAGCGCTGAAGCTAAAGTCAAATTATTGATATTTTATATGGCCGACCATTCTTAGAATAGTCACCTCACTTGGTGAAGAGGTATGATAGGTAGATATATTGAAGATGATGTGAAGGAAAAATACAAAGCAATTTTCAAAAAATATTATGTGAATAAAAGCAGATCTACAGGAAGAAAAAGAGCAGAAAATGAAGTCTAACTCGCCTCGGACTCGGCAAGCCAATTTTTGACTCAAACTCGGACTCGAAGCCTAGACTCGGCAAAGACTCAGCAAAGACTCGGCAAATAGAAAAACTCAAGAAATTCAAAGATTTTTAAGGATTTAAAACTTGTTTCATGCACCCTTTAATAAATAAACCTTAAAGACACAATAACATCATCAAATAGAAATTACTATGATCCCATACACAAACATACATCGATCACATAAGTATAAATGCAAATTTTAGCTGAAGGAAATAACACATTCAAATATATAAATATTGTCAAATGTATACAAAACTCATGGAATATGAAAACCATGGCATCAAAACTAAAAAAATAAGTCTATGGCTCAAAAGAGCTTGCATTACTCATCCCAATATCACGACAAGTCATGCTCTAAGATAGGTCCTAGATGATGATGTAGCCATGATATTTGCTTGCATCTCAATGATTGGTGTGTATATTGAAGTGAGGAATTTATTATTAAAATTTTATTGAAGCCTTCAAGACTGCATGTTTTGTTGTCTAATGTATGAAACAAGATAATCCTTGATTATGGCTTTGACTGTGAAAGATGCAAAGATTTGCAACAGGGGATACGTATTTTGTACGTTTTATGATCATGATTCATCATTGGCCTATAACATGCTTAGACCTATAGTTTAATGAGGGTTTGGGGGAAACGCCCCAACGGGCTCAAGGGGCAGTACGGTCTGGGGGCAACGCCCCCAGCGGGGTCAAGGGGCAGCCGAGTCATGGGCACGAGACTCGACGAGTCTGGGACACAAACCTTCATGGCTCACAACATTAAATTAAAAAATTTGTAAATGAAAGATTGCAAATTTTTTTTAAAAAATTAATTAAAATGGCCGAGTCTAGGGCAAGAGACCCAGCGAGTCTGCCGAGTCCGGCGAGTACTCAGTAGCCGAGTCTCTGGGACTCGTTTAGGGTCACCCGCCTCGGGACTCGCAAGTACTCGCCGCGTTTGGGCGAGTCTTGTAACTATGGTTCTAATAGAACGAATGTTTGATTAAGCTAGAGAAGATTTTGTTGGAAATTGTCATTGATGTCAAGCTAAGAGTATACAAGATCTATCATATGCTTCTGAGAATACAATAGATCATTCAAGAAGTGGAATGCAGATAGAAAACATTTAAGCCTATACAACAAATTGTTTGAGCAAAATCATGAATAGCATGACAGCAAACAGCAAACTAATCTGAAGATTGTTTGAGCAAAATCATGAACAACATGACAGATTGCTAGTACAGATTAAAGAGATCGAAGGTAAGATAAATCATTGCTAAACAAATATAGCATATAAGACAAAGAAAAAACACACAAGTCAAAAAGAAACAAAATCAGAAAAAGACAAATTAAGAAAATGACAAAAAACTAATAAGACAAATTAAAAAAGTTACAAAGGTGCGATTCTTTAAGTGAAAAGAAATACGTTTTCATGAAAAGACAAGGGTGAATGAAATGATGTGATTTTCTTAAAGCTGTCACATATGAAAGGTTGCGATTCCAGATTTGTAAAACAAAGTCAAAGTGGTGCGATTGAAAGGTGTGTTTGAAGTTTTTTTTAATAAACAAACAAACAAGACTAAAGTAACGATTTTATGAAGGCAGCGATACAAGCTGTTGTACCCAAATCAAATTTTTTGCTTGATTAAGGCATTTTGCTTAAAATGGTCTAAACCTTGTAAAAGTGGGGTTAAAACTCAGTTTTTGGGCAAATCAAGTATGAGCTTTTGGTCAGTGTGATGCCAGCAAGATACTGGCAAAATTTGAAAATTTTGAAAATTAGGGTTTCTGAACTCTATTTTTAGCTCAAAACCCTAAAAATAGGAACTTATCGAATTGGCTGAAATTAATTTTGATTGGCTTATTTCACATCACGATCACAGTGGTGAAGTCAGTTTCAGTTAAAAGTCAGTTTAAGCTTGGTGGGTAGTTTTCACTTTTTCAGGAGAAAAGTTAGGACCTCCGAGGTCGTCAATGGTAGTTGGCCAATACCAGGTATCAAAATCTAAGCCTGAAACTCAAAGCAAAACATTCTATGGTGAAAGATGCTGAAAAAGATGTTTCTTGACGAAGGGGATTTTCAGACTGGCAAAAAGTGCAAAAATATTCCAAGTCTGGAAACTTTTTCATTATGTAACGTAGTAGACACTTGCGCAATCAACGTGCAAATCAATTTTACAGTGTCCGTACATGTGAAAATGATGAAGTGTAGTCATACACACACCTTGGCAGTCATAGTACTTTGACATGGTCAACCTCAGTAGCTGATACAGTGTTTGCAAAGCACAAGATGGTGGAAATTATGTAGTTCAAAGCAGATCTGTGCCCCTGTAGCCCAGGGGTGCCCTTCTATTTGAAGGTCAACATTCAGCTGCTTTGGATTGAGAATACATTCATTGTTTTATGTTTTCAGTCAGCTTTCCGATTAGCTATAGAGCAAGATCATCTGAATTGCAAAATTCTGGCAAACGAAGGCGGAAGCAGAGGTTACGAAGGGTGTATACATTATGAAGACAGTCAAAGAATGCAGATCTGCGCCCCTGTAGCCCAGGGCCGCCCTTCTTTTTGAAGGCCCAAATCTGAATGCATGTGTTTGCTAATGGATTCAGTCTTTGCAGAATTAGTCTGGCTTTCCAACGAGCTATCAAGCGGAGGCATACATAGTACAGAACTCCGGTTATCAGTGTCAGAAGCCGAGACTGCAGGCAGGATACATGTCATAAGAGATTGCCAGTTCATGGTTTCAGCACCCCTGTAGCTCGGAGGCGCCCTTGAATATGACTCATCAAATGAATAAAATTGCAGTTAAGGTCTTCCTAAGATCTTCTCCAGTTCAGTCCAGCTTTGCAACGCAGCAGTTCGCAAGATGATCCGACATACCAAGTGACCGTGACAGAGGTTCTACCGAGCATATAAAACATATAGTAAAACATAGCTACACACAGTTGCACATCTGTAGGCTAGGGGCGCCCAGCCTTTAGGCCTGCCAGATGGGGTTATTTGCATTCGCAGTCTTCACAAGACTTGTGCGCGATTACTCTAGCTATCCAACGAGTCTAGCCGTCAACCTCCGAGATTTAGCGAACGCTCGTACGTGCGAGGTCAAGGTGATGATGTTGTAGAGTTGAAGTGATTGGAGACAATAAAAAATGACTAAGTATGGTGTGTACACTTTTCCTTGAAAAAGGCACCCTTCTCTTTGAGGCCTTAGAAGCAGTTTTCTGGCTTCGTCGTCTCCAGAGATATCTCTTGCAAGTTGATCCAACTGTGCAGAGAGACAGATGGCGCGCAAATTGGAGCACTCCAGCTCCCGATATCAGGGGTCAAAGTATGGTGTTCAAATGAAAGTCGCACTTTTGTCATAATGGTATTTGTGCTTTCACAGGGCATGGGCGCCCATCTTTTTGGGGTTCCTGACATAGTTTTCAAATACCTTACATATAGTCATTGGATGCAGAGTACTTCCAGTCATGTAATGAATCTACTATCCAGTCAGCAGGGATCATCGTTCACCATCAGCGGCAGTTTGAAGCGTCAGATGGCAATACAGAGAAATGGCTAAGTCTGGAATCAGTGCATCAATTTAATCAAAGGCGCCTAATTTTCTAAGGTGTCAGATGTTGGTTTTAGCAGTTGCAGCTCCCAGCAGACATTTCATCCTTGTCATGCACGCTTCGCAGTGGATATCTTAGATCAGTCGCAGGCTCATTCAGTCACCCGGAAATTAGAGCTGAACATGGTCAGATGTAACTTTGCAGTCAGCTATAAAGTAGGAGATACTCAAAAATCTCACAACTCTTGCAAATGGACGCCTAGAAGGTCAAATTTGGACTTTCTGGAAACAGTGAAGTTTAATAAGCACATCCAGATGCTATTTTTAGCAAAATGATTAAAATAATATTTTTGCATGCAGGGCATTAAAAAGTGATTAATTTCTTCAAAGACCTAAATATGGCGCCTCTTTTTAATTTGCATGTTTTAAATTAAATACTATTTTTAGTCTGAGACTCAGAGTTAGTGACAGTTCATCTAGGGAGAGGCCAATCGAATTCTTTCTTCCTGAATTAGGGTTTCAGCATGCATACATGATGGTACGAATTTGTCTATTTAACCAAGTATGGCGCCTTTTCTCATTCACACAGCTTAAAAATTTGTATTTCTTCAAGAGATTGGCGAATCTTCATTAGAAAATTAAGTTCGAAGGCAACAGAAATATTCTTTTGCAAGTATAGATTCAAATTCAGCATCAGATTCAAGGCAAACTGGCAATTTTGAAAGGAAACAAAAAATAATTAAAATAATAAAAAACGTCTTTTTCTCTTCTAGATTTCTTCCATTTTCTCGTCTTAAGTTCTCTCGCATGTTCGAAGAATTGGCAAATTTTGGCGAAACAAATCATCTGGGTTGATTCAAAAGAGCTTCCTCAACAAGACCCATGTGTCAAAAATTTTCAGGAAAATTTGTTTCAGAACATTCGTTCTTGAAGCTTTAATTTTCTCAACCGAAATTCCTTTGCATGGCTGAGTGAAAGTCAAATTTTTACATTTCTGACGTTTTGGGTTGTCTTAGAATCACTTTCTGGACAAAACCCATATCTCAGAAAATTCTCTTCCGACAAGCTATTTTTAGCTTCAACGGACTATTTTTAACTTTCCAAAAAAGTTGTCAGAATATAGCCGTGTTCACAGTCAACAAGCGAGTTTTTCAGAATGCAATTCACACAGCTCGAATTCAAGACCAAGTCAGTCTTAACTCATGACTTCATCGGAACAGTTGATACAAATCTACACAAGGTGCTTCCAAAAGCAGTTTTGGATCCACTCAAAATCAGAGATTCGATAATCAAGAACATTCAGCAGTCGGGGTTACTTGAGGCCGCTTCCATACCTATCTCAATTCATTGTGTAGAGTTTGTAACATCTTGCATTAAGCATTACAATTTTGCTACATGGGAGATACAATTAGTAGATGGGCGTGTCATATGCAGTCTCAAACCCCTTGACATCGAGCGAAGTCTGGGTATTCCTCAACATCCAGATGGGTTGGTCATTTCCATGAATCAGAGTGAGCAAGCATTCAATGTTGAATTGGATAAGTGTCAAAGTAAGATGACAAAGAGGTGGCTAAAACAAAAAAAGACCAAGTTGCCAAACAACGTGGGTCGTGGCAAGTTCAAGGATGAATATGGTATTCTGATTACACTGCTTAAGCGTGTCTTAGGTCATGCAGATGCAAACAAATTTCACCCATGGATGTATTATATCATTGGTCGAATCATCTCTGGGCAAGAGCATTATGACTGCGCATCCTTCATTAGCGATGCTATTCACGAACAAATCACCGGTTTCCTAGTTGAACACCAGTTTCATATGTGTTCCTACCTTGTGTACTTGATCGCCTATCAAGGTCAGTTTAACGGGTTGAACACAATGGGCATACTCAGTGTACAGAAAGTCTATCGTTACTATGACCAGCTCGAGTTCACAAAGGCTGAAAGTCATTTCAAACATGTGCAGGAGGCTTTCTTGACATATACAGTGAGAAACTTGGACCGGGAGTTGCACATTTGCATCTTGACAGTTGCCAAAGCAGCAATGGAGAATTGGGCAAACTGGTATATTCAGTTCCCTACATACACCTATATCCGTGTCTATGGATACACAGGAAATCCAGCTATGCTACCACATTATCCACGTTATCCTTCGGATAAGATAGTGTTCATGGAGTTCCTGAGGCAGTTGTATGAGGTTCACAAACGTTTGCGCCACAAGCGTAAACAAGCTGCCAACTTTCCTTTGCAGTTCGGGATATATTGGTGCAAGACAGCAGTTGATGCTAAAGCTGCAGGACAAGAGTTAGAGAATTGCAAACTCAAGTACCTAGTTGATACACACACATATGATCCTTGGGGTCATTACGCAACACGCCTTGGTAGTCGCTCTTATCACAAACCTACACTAGAGGATTACTGGGTGAATTGCAAGGATGACTATGAGGTTCGCAGACACAGCTATAGCAAGTTCTCTCTTCCGCAAATTTTTTCTCTTCTTGGCAGAAGGAGTGGAAGGTTTGTCAGAGGATGAGGGAGATGCACTTCTTCAATTTTACAGAGAGCAGGTTGATGGACAAGCATTGCCATTAGTGAATTGGTATGCCAAAGAATTCTCATCAGTAAAGGAGAGGTCGAGCAGAGTCATCCAGAATAGTATGCTTTATCTAGAAAGCAGAAGGACCAGAAGGGTATCCATGCCTAGAGCAAAGCCGCCGCCAGCAGGTCTTGTACTACCTTCCTCATCAAAGCCCAAACAGAAGAAGAGGAGTAACCCTCCTAGGAAGAATCTAGTGCCTAGTAACTCAAAGGGAAAGGCACCCGTCGATGTTTCACATGTAGAGCCTGTCAGAGAAGTTGTCAAGACTTCACCACAGCTTGAGGTTTAGCCCCTTATGCCGTTACCGACACCAGAGCAGGCACAAGTTCCAATTCACATTGACTTGGACATGGACTCACAACTTCGCAGTGACACCCTTACACATTCACTTTCATCAAACCCTCCTATGACTAGTACAGATCATTCTAGTGGGATTAGTCGAGATTCGTCTTGGCTTGAGAGTCAACTGGGAAGAAAGAGGAGACAGCCATCTTATGTACTTGATCATTCAGATTTCAATCATGGCCATCAAGATGCGCTTGACAAAAGGATCAAGAACAGGTCCACATTGAGAGGAATGCAGGTAAGGAGATCATTGTTGAGACTGTTGCACCTCCAGAGGATAAGAGTCTAGACGAAATGGAAGCTCAAGACTTTGAAGTGATCATAGTCAACTTTGGTAGAAGTACTCGTCAGATGGACATTGACCTCCTACAGGTTGCTATAGATAGCGCGAGGGATAGAATGGTGAAGGATGGAGAAGATAAGTCAGCCCTCAAGGCTGAAATATAGCAGCTTCGTCAGTATATTTCTAGCCTTGTACACAGGGCAGGGGATGCTATCACCGCACTTCCACATATGTTAGAACCACCAGCAGAACAGGGTCAGCTTGATCACTTGGTTGCATATGGTAAGCGGTTAGATGAGTGGGAGGAGAAGTTTGTTGCTAGAGGCCGCCTTGCACTTTCAGAGTTATATCAGTTGTGGTATAATGCACATGAACATCGTCTAGAACTTCAGGATGATGAGTGTGACTTGGCTATTAGTAGACCCAAGGGATGAGATCCTGATTGCTAACCTGGGGTTGTCATTTGACTCAGTCACAAATGCGGAAGATAAGGAAGATTTCTATGTTTGGAGAACACAGTTGATCTTCAAGGCTAAGATAGAAGAAACGATAGCATCAAAGTTGGCTGAAAGCAGAGAGCATGTTACCAGTGCACTCCGCTATGTGAGAAACTTTGTGTCTCAATTACCATGCCTGTATCAGCGTGTGGGTGGTGACTATGTTGAGCTTGCTAACGTTCAGTCAGAGCTCCAAGCACTTATTCACGGTATTTTCAGTGGTGAGAACATTGGCTGTAAGATGAAACGGCTTATAGTCATGTCAACATTGTTTGATGAGGCAATCAGGAGTAAGGGTGAGTTCCAGTGTCAGATAACTAGTGGAGAAGACATGGCATTCTTCGCCAGAGCTTCAGTTCCCCAAAAGATGATGCAGTCAATAAACTCGTGGATGGGTTGATTGCTCGAGATCAGGGCCAGTAGACTTCAGTTCCAGCATTCCGGGATAGACTTCATGCATGGCAGTTAACTTGATGCTTCTTTCCAAGTTAACTCGTTGTTTCACATCTCGCACATGTCTATATTGGAAACATCTACATTCACTTGGAGTTTCTTTTCTAAGATTTTCAGTTAACTGATGGTAGTATTCCAGTTAACTTGCTTTCAATAAGGACGTGCATGCTTGCACATTGTCCATTTAGATTAGATGTTTCAGTTAACTGATGGTAGCTTGCCAATTAACTGTATAGTTTTCATTATTAGGGTTTAGGAATAAGATCTTGCATGCACTGCAGGACTATAGTTGACTCAAGGTGATTTTAGAGTTGCCTACACTTTGATGTCTATAAATAAGAGCATTCAGCTCATTTGTAAATAACTTTTGCACAAGAGATTAATATATGTTGCGCCCACCTTGCCTGTAATAATTTTTTTTTTGTATTTGTTCATGAGCATTTGTCTTGATAATGAATTGTTATGCCACTCGGGTTCCATGCAATTATTATGGTGAAGGCTTGCCTTAGTTAGATATAGTGGCTAGTTTGATCGTAGATTGTACGCGTGTCTCGCCTATGCAATTTACTATCCTAGTTGGCTATCTTTTATGTTTTGTTATCAATAGGCCTATTCAAACTGAGCAAATAGTTGTGCCCACCTTGCCTTCATGTTGAGAGTTTGTACTTAAAGCTTATCGTGTGATGTGTGTGATAATAAGCTTATTCAACCAAGCAAATAGTTGTGCCCACCTTGCCTTCATGTTGTGAATTTGTACCCAGCTTATCGTATGAAAACCATTCCTGCTCCTTTTCCTCATGCTCTGTTTTCTTGAGGAAATTGGATAGATTAGAGCATTTAGTTTTAGTTGTAGTTAAGATCTGCAAAACCAGAGAAAACCCTTAGCTACAGCGTCCTTGGTTTCCTTAACCTTGTGCCTCTCACAGCTGAGACGAAAAAGATAGGTTTAGATTACTTTACTTTTCACAATGTATACCAGCAAAAGAGGGAGCTTCCCCTCCTAATTTGAAGAGCACTCATCACGTAGTGTGCATAGTTGTACGTACGAACTTACACTCCAGAGGTGTTAGTTATTATGCCAACACAAGCAAAGATTTATTTTATAGTAATCAATATTAATAAAAGGCAGTATTTTAAAATATAAAACAGAAAGTATTAGAGAAAGGGCAGCCCTCAGATTTATTGGTAAGGGAGGATAATAAAGATAACAATTTAGAGTCTTCGAAGAGAGCAATGGAATAAAGGAAGAGACATATCCATTCAAAGGGTCTCCATTATGAGAGATGCAACTCTTCATTCAGATAAGAAGATATATATATTGATTGTAATTTGATGAGAGTGAGTGTGTAGAGTTTTGAAGTGTAATTGCAGAAGTATATCTTGTGTGAGTTCAAAAGAAGAACATATATCACAAAGGAGAGATAGATTGATGCATGAAGCAGAGCTAGTGAAGATCTTATCTACATTTGAAGTTTTTCAGTCAAGAGAGCCAAGGTTGGTGCCTTGCAAGAAGGAGTTGCTGCTCCTTGTAGGTTGGTGCCTACATATTTGAGTAAGAGGTTGGTGCCTCTAGTAGGTTGAAGCCTACACCATTGTAAATCCATTTTTATTATAAAGTACATAATTTTTGTACCGTGGTTTTCACCCTCAAGGGTTTCCACGTAAAATCTTGGTGTCCACTTGTTCATACAGTTATTTTCTTGCATAGTTGATATTGTTTAGAGTTTGAAGTTGATAAAAGTAGAGAGGGTAGAAAAGTTCATTAATATACTGATTCGTCGCTCCCGCGCCCCCTCCCCTCCCTTCTCAGTATATTTGTGTCCTCATCAGATTTTAATGATATATTTTTTGAGTAAAAGAGCAGATTGAAAGGAGATAAAATGGGCAGAAATGAAGAGTATATCAGATTCATATTAGAGAATATATGCAGCCTATGTATGAAAGACAATTGTAAATATATATGACAAATATAGTTGAAAAATAAGAGCAGATTGTAAGGCAGAAATTTATGTAAAGATAATGTCATGATTATGATCCGTTTTATTCATGATTTGAACCAGACTTGAAGGGAAGTGTGTGATTAGATTTGAAAGGAAGATTGTTACGTGATTGTGGATCAGATTTGAGTGTGAAGCAGATTTATAATTGGTTCAGATTTGTGTGGATAATATTTGTGTTTTTGGTGAAGGATTTTGTTATATCAGCATTGAAGAATTGAAAAGGTTGAAGCCTATCAAACAGAGGTTGGAGCCTCTTGCTGGGTTGGAGCTCAGTTTGTGTGTGGGGGTTGGAGCCTATCAAGTAGACGTTGGAGCCTGTTGCTGAGTTGGAGCTCAGTGTGTATAGAGATTGGAGACTTTGATAGTAGGTTGGAGCCTACAAGAAGAAGAAGATTAATCTATAATAAAAGCAATATTGTGCCATGGTTTTCTCCCGAAAGGTTTTCCGCGTAAATTGTGTGTTCTCATAGTGTTCCTAATTGCTAGATCATACTTGAATGTTCTTATTGTGATTGGTTAAGTTTTGAAAAGTAAAAAGATTGTTAGATATGTAAAATAGCGTTTCCTGAAATCCTCTTAAATTTGGGGTAATTCTACATGCTCTGAATGCCCATTCCCCCACTCCCCTAATCCCATAAACTTGATGGAACATTGGTATCTAATTGTATGGTGTTTCATAGAATCTTAAGAAAGAAGTGCTATGAAACTAATTGCGATTAATTTCTGTTACAAATGGCTGATCTATCCATAATGTCTTTAAAACTATTGAATGGACATCGTGTTTTTCCCTATTACAGGAGTTTGCTAATGATACAAAAATAGATGAAAGGTTTAGGCACATACAAACAGTTTATCAAAGAAAGAATTTGCACCACTAAGAGCCCTCACCAAGAAGGATAATTTTGTCATCAAAGCTAACAAAGCTTTCTAGAAAAAAATTGATTAATGATAACAATACTCTGAACAGAACTCTGTCAGTATACAAGTGTGTCTTCAAGTCATAAAAACCTGAGCCTGGCAGGGATAGTACTGCATCTGTAAAGCGAAAAGCAAACGAAAGGCCCTCTTCTGACCCATCCCTGCCATCAACAAATTACCAATCAGAGAAGAAAGCAACAGTGTTCCAGGATGGGAAAAATCTTTTTAAAATATAGTTGAACTTGAATAAACTTTAGAAAATGAATTTTGTAAATCATATGAAAATCATTCTTTTAAAATTTAAAGCATTGTGTGATAATGCATGGATAAAGGTCCTTGTTTATAGTTCTGTGGTCAAAGGAATTTTTCTTTCAAGGACGTTGTGCATAAATCTTCAAGAGGAACAGGGCACCAAACCATTAATGCTCCATTCAGTGCCTTCTGACATTCAAAGGATTAGCATAAGAAAACATCCTACGTAGCATAGTCACAAAGAAAAATAATCTACCTCCAACCACTTCCCTTGTAAGACAAGAGTCATAATCTACATGATAAGATTTCTGTCCTTTGTTAGTTAGAAGAGAGTAAAACAGTATTTGTACTAATTATCTCTACTAGATTTTACTAGTATGAAAGTTAGGGATGAATAAGCAAAACCATAAGAAATTAGAACCAGTGTGTTGAGAATTAGTGAATACCCAGCTAAACTTGTGCAGCAGATCTAAAGTAGGCATGAGTTTTCAGAGATTCATGATTTCCAACTCAGCATGCAGCAATTCTTCCTTTCCATTAAGGTATAGCAAACAAAAAAAAATCATTCAAAATGAAAAGGTAATAAACCTAAACTAAAAGGTACACTAAGCTATCAAAACAGCCCCATTAACATTTCAACCCATTTTTAACTTGCCCACCGAATTGACACTTTCTTCCCTCTCACTCACTCGCTGTTAGTTTTTCATTCTCTCTTAGAAAGCGCCGAGCTTTCATGTGCAAGAGTTGAAATACAGAGAGTTGGGTTTTAGTTAGACATATTTTCAACTTTCAACTTTAAGTGTCAAGTTAAGTTAATTGCCAAATGGAACAAACTCTTCTCTCTTTCTTTAGTTTTTCTCCTTTATTTTTCTTCATGTTTTCTATTTATATTTTACAAATTCTAAATTCCTAACCTGAAAAGAAGAAAGATAAAACCCAAGATTTTTATCATTTTTCTTTTCGGAGTGGAGGGAAATTTTTACCTCATATGTTCCTTGGATTTATTCTTAGTCTTTAAAAACCAACTTCTTAAGTTAACTTTTTTGTCAAAGCCACAAAGAAAAGATCCTACCTGGAAGCATTGCAATATAGATGGAAAGGAAAGGAAAATTCTTTGCAAGTATTGTGATGCGGACTTTCCCACATCCCTAGACATGATGTGTCATTGTTACAAAAATATTCAGCCAAAGGTTGTAAGACAGATGACATCTCAATTGGAGGCCTTTTAGGAAAGGAAGAAACAAAGGATAAGGCAAAACCAAAAATAGCTGCCTTGTCCACTCCTTCAATGCCCAAAACAAGTTCTAGTTGTATTGAATCTACACCTTGTAATTGGGAGAGTGAGCTACGATCAAGCAGTGCTCTTAGTTCCTAACCATTGTTGAAAAGCAGCATCAGGATTAAATTTCCTTTAGACTCATGTAGTTTCTCCAGGGTTTAGAGAAATTTAATAAACCTACACCAGAGATGGCTTAGGTTGCTTGCTCACAGCAGCAGGCCACTCTTGCTGGTTTGTGCAGGGTGAAGAAAAGGGCATCTTATCTCCAGCAATGGGCATCACTTCCAACACTGCACGATCTCCATCATTTTCATTCATCTCACTTGATATATAGTATGGATGAACCCAGTTGTACTGAACCTGAAAAAAAATTCATCATATGGGCAAATTCATACCCAAACTAGCAAGATAGATTAAAAAGGTGCTGAATATTTATAACAATAAGAAGTCTTTTTAACATATTAATCAAAAAACTCATATCCTGGTCCCTGGTATTTGTATCCTATCAGAAGTCATTCCCATCTTGGAGACACCTTAAACAAAATCTGGAAACTCATGCCCTAATCCCTACTATTTGTCTCCTATCACAGATGTGGCTCTCCCTCCCAAAGATGCCTTTGGGGGGCATCTACATATGTCTCCTCAAAATGTCCTAGGAAATAGAAAAACTTCCTAAGAAGTTTCCTAATTATGTCATATAAATTATGTCTCCTCAAAATGTCATATTTTGTACTAATAACCGTATGAAAAGTTATAATAGGCATGTATTATGCTAATTTTTGGATGAAAAATTACTTGGTGAAAATTTTTATCTGTAAAACAGATTTATTAACAGAGATTGGAAAGAGGGTACTCCATGTTAAAGCTTTGTGCTAATAAATCATTTCATTTCCTGATTTAGATTGTGCTAATTCAAAGAGTAGGAGGAAGACATGTCTATAGTTATTAGATTCCTCAAAAAGGCCCTCCAGATTTTTCAATCATTGCTGGCAATGTGGGTAACAGTAACAGACAATGATATGTGGGAGCAAGAATTATTTTGGACTTGTCCATGCATATGATTTCTAATACCCTGGAATAGAACTAATTATCTAGGAACATTATGAAGGCTAAGCTTTTCTGACCTGAGATTATTTTAAAAATGAGAGATCTCAAATCAAATTGCTTTCTAACGTCTCTGGGGCTCTCTTGTAGTGTATATTAGTATGCATCTTGCATGAATTATTGAATGTTAATAAATTATCATTCATTATTTTTTGAAATTTTATTCATTAATCTTATAGTTTTCTATTTTTCTCCTTATTATAGATAGAGTATTTTGGCAATTCCAAGAACCCCAAATTCTACTTTTTAAAATTAGTGTTTCCACACCCATCTAATGCAACCTCTCTTCATCCTCATTTCCTAATAAGCACATAGGTTTGAAAGCATAACCACAATTTGGCAACAAAATGAGAGATCCCTGAGAGAAGAAAAAATGATAAGAGACCCCAAAATGAGGTGAACTAGGAAGTGATCAATATATACTGATGTTGAGAAGCCTTTAAGATTCCTAGTATACATGAGAAAACAATTGGACCTCAATGTAGTGCACTTATTTTTGTATTCTGGGTAAAATAATGATTACAAGAAAATGAATACACATACCATTTTAGAGCTTACCACAAAATGCTTTGTTAAAAAAAATTGGCATACGACAATTTATGGTGGAATAACTTGAGAGGATTGAGAAGTTCTATGGTGGTCAAGAAAACACAACCTGCAAAGGATAATAGAGAGCCAACATAACACTTTCTGGTGGAAAAAGGCTATGTTACCAAATCCACCTGTAGACTGGCCGGATCCGGATCCAATTTGAACTGGATCTATGATCCGGTTCAATCCGCCTAAAGTGTGATGTCCCCATCACAAAGGGGCATCTGAGATAAGTATACGCTTAATATATTTATGTCTTTAGATATACAATAACATGTTAAGAAAAAAATACACATATCAATATAGAGATAAAATATAATATTATTATATAAAATGTATAGAACAATTAAATAATAATATTGTAATTATAATATAATATAAACAAGTTAATAACTTAAATATTATAAACATTATTAAAAATATACATATATAATTAATATAAAACATAAACATCAATTAATATTGTAACTATTAAATATAAAATAAATGTGTACCATATCAATATAAAAATATGTAAATATGAAATAACAAATAGAATAATAATATATAGGCAAATTACTGTTATTACATTCTAGTATTAAATAACTTAATATCAAATAATAATAATAAATAAATATTATAATCATTGCACATCAAAAGTTGTAATACATTAGAATAAAATAATAATAAGATATTAGCAAATTGGTTTTATTATTATACTTTAATGTTAAAATATGTTCAATAAAACATCAAGATAAAATAATAAAATAAGTATATAATCTAATTATTAGTAATAATATATTATTTTCAAAAATAGATATTATTGTGATAATAAGCCTTTAAAGGCAGCAATTAAATCTAACAAAGGGATATATTTTGTGAAAAGTCACCTCTTTCACCAAACAATACATTCCCCCCATGAGTCACCTACATTGAATGGTATAAATAGAAGGAAGGAAAATAAGGAAGAGGGGAGAAAAGACATGGATAAATAGGATTTGAAATTCAGAACAGCAGCAACAATGATTGTTATGCATTGGAATATAGAGTCATTTTATATATATATATATATAATCTAATAGGCATACAAGTATATATGCATAGATATAGATAAATTTTATAATGAATAATATGCAATGAATAAAGAATATATACATGAATAAGGAAAGAATAAATATATACATATATATATATATATATATATGAATACTAATTTATATAAGTAAATGAATAATTATATATATATGTATTATACAATTATGCACTAATGATGCTTGTTGCAATTATTAAACCTTATAAGTAATTGTGATTATTTGATATAAAAAATGAATAGATTTATGAATGTTTTTATCTTATGATTGATTAGGAAAAGGAGAAAAAGAATATAGTTTGAACACTAAACTATCATAAAGGATATCTTCAAAAAATTAGGGCAATAATTATGGTTGTCCTAGAAGGGGACATTACATAAAGACACAAGTAAGGTGCTACCAAATAGTGTTGGGTTCATCTGGGGTGAACACGAGAAGGATTCCGGGGGACCAAAGCGAACCCAAGTCAAATTCATTTGTCCCCTGCACTTTTTTATTTATTTATTTGTGTTTTTTTATTTGTTCTTGCTTTTATTTTGACCTAGACATCCTAAAACATATTTGAAACCCTAAATGTCACTTCTAAAACATATCAAACATCAAAACAGGTTTCATTTTAGCTCATTTCTTTGCAAAAAACAAATATCATTCCAAAAGGTTGAACATTCATTTTTGCTTGTTGAATCAACAAAGGGAGTTGAAGATTGATCTTTGAAGGTTCTACAACTATTGTATTGCCATTTTTACGTATTTGTTGGTTTCCATTGGCTGCCAAGAAGATTAGAGAAAGATATTTTTGCAAAAAAGTATGTTTTTTTCATTTTTTTCCTCCATTTTTGTTTTACAAACATAAAACAAACCCTTTGCTTTGTTTTTTTTTCATTCTTCTACAAATGTATCAAAAGAGCTAGGTTTTACATATCTATTTTTGTATTTATTTTTAAATTGTCTTGAATGTGTTGTTTATAAAATTTCTTGCCATACAAATTACAATGGCAGCTAGCTAGCTCCACAACCCGACCTAAATTCAAATCAAATCCAAGTTCTCCTCTATGGAAGTATGTTGATATGATACAACTGACCCCAAGTGTGGGAGTTATATTTGGATTTTTCAAGGATGTAATGTTAGATATTCAAGTTCATATAGTGAGATGAAAGCCCCTTTGTGTGGAATTCTTGGAGAAGTCATCAAACCTTGCCCTAGAAAGAATGGTGTACCTATGCAATTGGAGCAAGTGATAGCATATAGTATGAAGCAAGAGCAAGAACATGAACTAATAGGATGTAGAGAAAATCATCCATTAGCAAAAAGAAGATCAATGGAAATGAAGCCCCCCTATGCCCCCATCTAATCCCAATGTTGTGGTAGAAAGCCAGCCAATTTTGGCCACTCTTGAAAGTGAAGAACTCACTACAAACAAAGAAAAGGACCAAAGCAACCTTTGGAAATTGCATTTCAAAATGAGACTCGAGACATTCTTGAATGAGAGTCAAGGCATTGCCAATCAACACATAGCAAGAAGTATTTATGCAAATGTGTTTGCTTTCAATATTGCTCCCTCGCCATATTGGCAAGAAGTGGTGAAAAAAATTAATGAGACTCCAAAAGGATACAAAGGCATGTGAGAAGGTGTGTGGCACATTATTGGAAAAAGGAATCAAGCTTTTAGAAGATTCATTGAAGAATATAAGGGATTCATGGGTGGAGACAAGGTTGTCCATTGTTTCCAATGGGTGGAAAGATGCTAGAAATCAGCCCTTAATCAATGTCATTGCAATATCCCCTAAAGAGGCAATGTTTTTGAGTCATGGATTGTGAGAGGCAAATGAACGATGGCTATTTATTGCTAATATTCTCATTGCAGCCATTGAGAAAGTGGGATCTATTAGAAATATTGTCATTGATGTTAAATAGAAAATTCAAATCACAATAAATTAATGTCATTAATGTCGAGGCAGAAAATTGTTATATCCAAAGGCCCCTAATCGACTTTCCTTATATGGCAACGCTCGAATCTTCTTTACATCCTCGCTAGCCGACCCTCATTATTCTAGCGCCAGTTTGAAACAAAAATTAAATTAAATTTATTATATTATTCATGGCTGACCATACATAGTTTAATGCCCAAAATCATATATGTAAAGGAAGGATTAGAAGCAGCAATATGTGAAAAATAAGGCAGAGTTAATATTAATGAAGGCGGCACATTAATAAGGCAAGTGCTTCATTACAAAGTAACAACAATTATCCTAAACAAAGGCAACAAGCATGTGTTAAGGAAAGCGGCGATTAATGTGTTGAGGAGTAGCGATCATCTTCCATAAGGCAGCGATTAAATCAACTAGTTTAAAGGCAGTTTTGGTAACAAAGAGACATGCCTATTCATAAGGATATTATACTATTTGAAGAGATGTGTTTTTTCATTCAGGTATGAAGATATAAATAGTGATTGCATTTTGAGATATGAAGTGTGTGTGGAAACAAAAGATAAAATATACAAGCACAAGCAGATTTGAAGGAATTATGATAGATCTATAGAAAAGAATATAAGTTATTTTGAGAAGAACTTGCTGATTTGAATGAGGACTTTCATAAGAAAATAGTAATTCTATTGCATAAAAGGTCGGTGCCTTAACTAGAGATTGGTGTCTCATATTAAGTTGGTGCACAATTGCGGGGATTGGTGTCTCCAATGGGTTGGTGCTCACAAATTGAATAAGAGGGGATTGGTGTCTCTTGTAGGTTGGTGCCTACAAAGATTGTAAGAAGTTTTATATATTGCATTATTTTGTTGTGGTTTTCTCCCGCAAGGATTTCCACGTAAATTTTGTGTTCTTAATTGTTAGATCTTACATGGTTGTTATTGTTGTTGATTAAGTTTGGTTATACTGATTCCCCCGCCCGTCCCTCCCCTCAATATAAGCATGTGTTCATCAAGACCCCATTCGCCCCACCCCCCTCAATATTTTGTGTTTATATCAACTAGGAGTTTCATTGTATCTGATTTCCTTAAAAAGAAATCTTCCTTAAATCCAATAAGGGTACCAATAGATTCTCCTATCTTGCCTAAGGTTTCTATGCTCCAGTATTCTGATGGTAGATTGTCCAAGCTAACCCAGTGTGGATAGGTTTTTAGTTTATGTAGTTTGGGGTTAAAGTTTGGAGCCCAATCCGTTTTATAGAAACAAAACCCTTTAAAGAATAATGGTTCCCCATGCAAAATTTTATTTTTCACGCTTTGTTTTGCACTTTCTAAAAGAAAATTCTCAGCTAGGGCTTTTGCTCTTACTCGGCCTTCAAAGCAACTTGCGAACCAATCTAGGATATCTTGTTTGGTGGCATCCTTTCCTGTCCATTTGACAAATAATCCGCAATCTTTAAGATAATGCCATCACGGTTGCATGAAACTGTTCAAAATGTTCACAATCTTGCTCCTTCGATCTGGCGGAGAGTAGGGTTTTGCATCTTGGAACCTTGCTTTTGGTACCCACGCCTGATTTCCACCCACCATTTAAATAGTATTATCTTAATTTTAGTATTCTGATTTTTAAAATTAAACTTAAAAATAGAGTAACTTTTACTCTGTTTTTAAAAATTAAAATAAAAAATTAATATATATTTATTTTATACTTTTAAGTTTTAAGAATTAAAATAAAAAACTACTATATTTGTTATTTTATGTTTTAAAATATAGTGTTTTATTTTGTTTTTAAAATTAAAATATTTTATTTTTATGTTTTTTAAAATACAATTTAGTATTTCTTATGGTTTATATTTTATAAATGTGTCATCTTTTTGTAATGATTAAAATCTATCTATCAATGTTAAACTATTTAGACAATTGTATGGATATATTACTTACATTTATAAAAGTAGAATAAAAATTACATAAGGCGAATTTAATCCGAATTTTATGCTTTTTGTATTTTTTCCTTGTCGAATTTCATCCGAATTTCAATGTTGCCGAACTCGAATTCGAATTCGAACATGGTGACTTAGATGCTAAGCATCTTCCATGGGATATTGACCCTATTTGATCAAGTTTGGGTAGTTTTTCTTATGGCATCAACTTCTTCTTTCCACTACCTAATGCCAAGGAATTTAATAGGTGAAGCACCTTTCAGGGACTTTCTTAAGCTTTTCATTATCTGCAATTTTTATGTGTGACCATCTCTTCAACATCCCATCATGACACTTCTAAACAATGATTATAGTGAGGTTAACACATAGGAAATTAAAAATAAGATCGATTCCCTCCTACGTTTTGGTGATATTGGTGACCTAACAAGAAGAATTAATGGTTTATGAGAGTAAACACAATGCAGTGACGAGGATATGGTTCCAAATTTTACAGTAACAACAGATCAAGAAGAATATCTAAAGAAAATACTTGTGGTTTTCCTCAAATCTTGGATTGTCTATAAAAATGAAAGGTTTATAAATGTCTCCTGATATATACTAGGTAAATTCCATGATAGAATAATTTATATTAATGAATTAATGGATACAATATAATACATAGTGCAACACATATATAAACACTATATATGAAAGAGTGCATATTGATAGAAGACACCTATGGTCATCAATTTATAGTAATTTCCCATTGTGTTGGACTGAATAATGTATCCCCCACTTATAAAAAATCTTCCACCTTAAAGAGATAATGAATCTTCATAATAGTGACGGAAAATAGTTTACCTTTTCATAATTGATTGTCTCATAATCAAATGTTGATGGATATATTCACTCAGTAGAAAACAGTCCTTATTACAAAATTAATATTTTACGTTTTCAAACCAAGATCTTTCCAATTTCGATAAACAGAACTTGGTACAGTCTCATAATCTTATATTGCTACATGTACATACTAAGTAGAATGGTGCATGTAATATATGTTGGAAATATTGTCATTGATGTCAAAGATGCTCAGTCCAGATTGTTGGAAATATTGTTATTGATGTCAAACTAGTGTGAATAAGAAGGCAAGTGTGTTAGACAAAAAGAATATATGTATGTGAATGAGATATCATATGAGTAACAAGAAAACCTAGTGCACAGAAACATTAGATATAAGGCAGATATCTAGTGCACAGACCATAGCAGATTGGTGATCAGTTTGGTGATCAGAAAGAACATCTAGAAAGAGAGAAGATTCAAGAGGATCTCTATCATATACATGGAAACTTCTATGATGCATAGAATCCTTGAAAGATCAGTTTTGTTTTTAACAGAGATACATCAATCAGACATTCTGAAAGATTAAATATTCATGAACAGATCTGGAAAGTTTAAATGTCAATTAAGATCAGATTTAAGGTAGATTTGAACAGACATCATGAAGAGTTTATAAACAGATTTCGAAGGATATAAGTATACAAACAACCTTGATGAATCTCAATTTGGTTAATCTTCAAATTATACAGTCAGTATACAAACAGAAATCACTCTTTAAACTGATCGATTTCTCTAAATAGATATGATCATAAATTCGTTCTAAATTCTGGAAAAGCAGATTATACAGTCTTGAAGTCATCAGATCGATCATAGCAACAGATTAATTACAAAAAGGGATAATCGATCTCATTTATATTAACAAATATATAAATAACAAAAGAAAAAGATTAATTTGTAAAAGACTTGAAGTGATCCGATTTCATCAAAGCACATGCTAACTAATGGTGCAATTCAATAAGTGAAGTAGAGTGATCATTTTAAGGAAATAATATTTTAAAAGTCATAAAGGTGCGATCCTTGAAAACATTGAAAAGTCGGACTATCTAAAAAGGTATGATCTTGAATAAGACGAAATTACATAAAAGACAAAATTAATAAGACAAAAATCAGATGTGACAAAAGAAGACAGCGATCAAAAAGTGGTGATTAAAGTAGCAGCATTAATAAAGGGACGGCTTTTAATATAAAGTCTGTTAGTTTTAGGATCAGATTTGCAATAAGCAGAATTACAACAACACATGAACAATAAACACAGCACTTTTACCCTAGAAAAACCCTCCTACTCGAGGGAGAAAAAACCCAGCAAATAGTATCTCATATATATCATATCAAATTGCAGAATACTGCTTACAATCAGGCCTTGCACAAGGCTGAGTATATACAATGAATGGAGACACTCCTCCATGAATGGTAACACTTCTCTTTGAGAAAGGATCTGCCACAAGGGAAGGTGAACTGCTGAAGAATGCTGATCTGGAAATGAATTGAACTTGTCATTTGAATGGAAGAACACCACCTTATATATATACCAAAATAGACAACCTTTCATCTAGGGTCGGCCTCTTTGGTTTAAATAACAAATATAAAAAATATCATTAATTAACAAGGCCGACCTGCCTTGATAATTATTTATTATCTTAATTATTTCTACTTAGGAGAAAAATTTCTCCCTAAGCTCTAAACACTAACACTCCCTCTTAGCTAGGGAGGTATTTTTCCTGTAATCCTCATCATGGAGCCTCTCAATGTGACGTCCACAATGGCTACACCCAACTGAGGAAAATCACATCTCAATCTCAAAGATGTACACGAATCCATCACGGAGTCTCTCAACGTGATGTTGTCATGGAGTCTCTCAACATGACATCCACCATGGCTACTCCCATATGTGGAAAGAAACATGCGCACAAGTGTCCATCACGGAGTCTCTCAATGTGATGTCGTCATGGAGTCTCTCAACATGACGTCTCATCTCAATCTCAGAGATGAACAAAGGCTCGCACCTCATATTTCTCCGTCTCAAAGAAATATACACTACAAGGGCTTTCACCTCATACTTCTCCGTCACAGAGAAATATACACTAACAAGGGCTTTCACCTCATACTTCTTTGTCACAAAGAAATATACACTAACAACAAATCTTCATGATGATGTGACTTCCTCTTGAAGCTCCAAGTACTTGCATCAACCTTTTGACCTCCTCGTCCAAGGTTGTCTCTATCGGTTTGTCAGACTCCCTCTGAATGTTAATTCCTCCACTTCAAAGAAACTGAAGGTTCTTTCTCTTCAAAAGATGTCTCCAGTGAAGTTTATCTCTTCAGCCTGCGTGAATTCCTCACAAGATGCCTCAAGCTCTTCCTTTCTTGAATTCCTTAGGCAATCTCTCATCATCCTTTTGCTCCTCGATCTGTCCTGAAAGCATTATAGAGAGATTACTAATAGTTCATAGAACTAAACTATCCCGAAGAGAAATACCAATGCTAGAAGCATACATGATTCACTATCCCAATGTTATAGCATGAATTAAAAAATTCATGAACATTATTCAAACATGAAATACTTATCTCGTTAAAATCAGAAACTCCTTAAGTGCTTGCACTTAAACGCTTTTTAGGTCTACACTTATCTTTCTGGACCCAACGAACCCTCACCAGAAATGAATTGAAATGCTTGATATAGTATGAGCCAAGTCCCCGACTATGGCGAATGTGAGTTATCTTATGCAATTGTGTAATTACTATCCCTTCCCTTTGTCCACGGTTCCTCTTAAGATCTCCCTTGTCATCAATGGATTCCAAATCCTCTCCACGTCACCCCCGTATAGTCCAACACCCAATACGCAAGAAGCAGTAATACAAAGAATGAAAATATAAGATCAGAATAATTCAACACAATGCCCGTCGAATCATCGGCCTATAAGCATTCCTCTGTTCCTACACAATCAGACAGTGAACACCCCAATAATAATATTGCCGCCACTTATATGTATTGAATCACCCAAGTCTTGTCTCTGTCGATTTGTATTCCTTTAAGGATTTGAATATAGACACGCATCTGAAAGCTTCAAGCTTGGAATAGCTCACAACATAACATCGAACCATTCATGAATTTGTTCAACGGTGACGATTGTCCGAATATCAAGTTCTTCTCTAGACTCGGATAGTTGATGAATACACCAACCGCACACCACAAAAATAACATCAATCAATGATAATCACACAGTGAGCAATACAGACAATTCTCGTCCAAATGATAATAAAGCCAACCAAGAGCATCGATTAATTATTATATTTCATCTTGAATGGTCACACTCCCGTATGCTTAGATATTCGGCCAACACGAATATAACAGTTACTATAACTCCGAGAACACAGAAATAGTCCCGCATCAAAGACACGATGAAGAGGAGAGACTTCCTGAAATGTCATGATATTCACTATATCACCAATGCTCAAGTCATTCATCAATGATAATGAAGTTACGTGAAGTGTATAAAGGATCTTGATATCCCAATGATGCCTTTCGCACAAATTGTTTCAATACATTCATCGGTTGTTAAAGAATATACACATCATTCATTGCAATAGAAGAACGATGATAGCCACAACCCGTCAGATAGAATACAAGCCGGCAAATGTCTAATGCAACTAATGGCTTCAATCATGAATATGCACAACATCACAAATCGCCCAGAGTATGCATAGCGACCAAGAGTCAGACTTGAGATTATTGCTGCTAACTTTCCAATAGTTATCTTTGATTCCTTAATACTTTTGCCAAGGTAGAATTTGTTAGTGTTTCTTAGATCAGATTAGATAATAATATAAATGCAATACATAAGACAATGAACACAACAAGATACCCTGGGAAAACCCTCCACTTGAGGGAGAAAAACCCAGCAAATGATTCTCTTATATATATATGATAATGACAGAAATCTGCTTACAACACAGCCCAGCAATGGCTAAGGATTTCGCACTTTTCCTTGATGCTTAGATACAAATGAATCTGCTCTTCCTTGAAGAACAGTCTGCTGCTATAGGAATGATGATCTGCTGATTAAGTATGAACTTCTTCTATGAATGCGAATTCATCTGCTGTTCAAGTAAGAGCTTCTTCTAGGACTGCGAATTCATCTGCTGTTCAAGTATGAGCTTCTTCTAGGACTGCGAATTCATCTCAAGTATGAACTCTGCTCTTCATGTAATTGCGAACTTCTGCCTTAATCATAATAGCGAACTTTCTCTTGATTCGGATGTCTTCAATAACCAAATGACCTTGTATATATATGTTACAATGGCGCCTCTTCATTTAGGTCGGCCCTTTACAATAATAAACAATTAAATATAATTTTAGGTCGGCCAATATAGGAATCAATGTAGGGTCGGCCCTTGCTTTATATTTAATTTATTTCTCTTTGGAAGTGCAGACCGACGCCGCAATAACATCAACACTCCCTCTCAGCTAGGGATGAACTTCCATCTGCACAAGACACATCATATGAAAACAAAATAGAATATCACCTCAATGTGATGTTGTCACCTCAACGTGACTTTTACCATGGCTCTCCCAGAGAGTGATACATAAGCACAAAATAAAAAATCATCACGGATTCCCTCACGTGATGCTGTCATGGAGTCACACACATGACATCCACCATAGCTTCTCCCAGAGGGTGGAAACAAGGGCTTTCACCTCAATTCTCTCTCAATAGAGAATTGCATTATCAAGGGCTTACACCTCAACTCTCTCTCAGCAGAGAATTGCATTATCAAGGGCTTGCACCTCAACTCTCTCTCAGCAGAGAATTGCATTATCAAGGGCTTACACCTCAACTCTCTCTCAACAGAGAATTGCACTATCAAGGGCTTGCACCTCAACTCTCTCTTAGCAGAGAATTGCATTATCAAGGGCTTACACCTCAACTCTCTCTCAGCAGAGAATTGCATTATCAAGGGCTTGCACCTTAACTCTCTCTCAACAGAGAATTGCATTATCAAGGGATTTCACCTCGAACTTCTCTCAAAGAAGAACTCATTAAACAAAGGAACACTGATACTGAGACTCCCTCTCGATCCTGGCTTCAGAGATTGCAAAGAAGACTTCTGGAGATGTACTCCCTCTAGCCACCAACTCAGTCCCTCTAGTGTTTACTCCCTCTTGATCATTTCTTTGGTTGACATGACTTCTTCACAAGATGCCTCAAGCTTTTCATCACTAAGTAATCTCTTATCATCTTCTTCCCCCTAAACCTGTCCAGGAAGCATTTTAGATAGAGATTACTAACAGTCCATAATTATCCAAAGAAATATCAAGATTAGAATTGTACAAGTTATATCATGAATGAAATTTTTCCAAAGATCTTATGCTAGTGAACACAACACAATTCAAGAGAATCTACTATCTCTCTTAATTACAAGATCCAAGGAAAAAATAAATGATATAACTCAGCAACCAAAGAATACTTATCTTTTTAACTATTCTGATAGGTCCAAATGCTCGACATAGTGTGATACGTTGTACTTGAGCTCAGATCAGTCCGTAGCCTTCATAATTTGAATACAATGACGACCTGAAAGGTACATTGACTTCAAGAGATATCTCCAACCATCAATGTAGTCCAATGATTGCAAGCTATGACTCCAAGCTTGATCATTTCTTCATTCAGTAAGACTTCGAGATTGCTTGATGCTCAAGTTATCTCAATGAAAAAACAATTCATGAACATTATTCAACCATGCAATACTTATTTCATGGATTTCAAAAAATCTCCTGAGTAATAGATAATTAATTCATTAATCATGACATGTCTTTCTTCCAATTTCACAGAAGAGCTAATCTCAGCGAAACAAAAAACAAACTTCACAAATTGGCATGATCCTACTTGCAATGAATAAATCTAAAGAATCTTATTACAGTGATCACTATTTACTAGTCACACATAATCCTAAGTAAATAATGTCAAAATTGCATAACTCAACAAATTGAATTTTACCCTAGAATAGTAAATTAAAAAAAAAAAAAAACAAAGAATACTTATCTCTTAAATATTCAAAAGAGTGGACACCGTATGATATGTTGTTCTTGCGCTTAGTACACAACCTTCACAGCTTGAACATAGGCCCATGACTAGAGTAGAAATTCACTAGAATCATTTTGGGGAGAGATCTCAACCACATCCGCAAATGAAGCATGCTGATTAGGCCTAGTAGGACAATCCCTCGCATAGTGACCAAATTTGTCACATTTAAAGCATTGAACACGAGAGAGGTCCCATTTCTTCTTGAATGCAGGAGCACCATCTGACCCATTATCTCGATTCCTTTTAAAGAATCCTTTCTTCCAAACTTTTCCTTTCTTCGATGAATGAGAGGTGAGAACATGTAAATCTTCATTCTTTGAACTTTGACCAATGCCCCTTGCCGTTAGTCTCGACTCCTCTTGAATGCAGTCAATCCTCAATCGATCAAACTTGGGAAGTTCAGATCTTGCACTGATTCCTTGAATGAACGCCTCCCATGAAAGCGGAAGACCATTGAGAGCAATCATGGTCAAATCCTTGTCATCAACAATATGACCAATGGTAGAGAGTTGATCTCTCAATTCGGAAATCTTCATGAAGTAGGTGATGACAAACTCTTCTTCCGCCATCTTAATGTGAAGTAGTTGTTGCTTCAAGGTTAGGGCACGACTGGTGTTGTTGATTTCGTACATCTCTTCCAATGTTTTGAACATCTCCCTTGCAGTATCCAACTTGAAGACAATTGGTACAATATGATCCTTGACGGAATCAACCAATACTTTCTTTGCCCTAGTGTCTTTCTTTCTCCATTGCAGCTTCTCTTCTTCCCCCTCAGGTTCGGGAACTTTTGTTTTCACAAACTCAGCCAAATCATTCTCTTCCAAGGTTAGCATGAACCTGAACCTCCATGATGTGTAGTTCGAGATCCCTTCGAGTCTATCCTCGATTTTCAGACCGTTCACCATCTTGAGAAAATTAGAAGGTAGACTGAAAAAAAAACAATGAGGGTTGCAAACTAACAGATCTGAATCTGATCACGATCTTTTTCACACCCGCTCTGATACCATGTTAGTGTTTCTTAGATCAGATTAGATAATAATATAAATGCAATACATAAGACAATGAACACAACAAGATACCCTGGGAAAACCCTCCACTTGAGGGAGAAAAACCCAGCAAATGATTCTCTTATATATATATGATAATGACAGAAATCTGCTTACAACACAGCCCAGCAATGGCTAAGGATTTCGCACTTTTCCTTGATGCTTAGATACAAATGAATCTGCTCTTCCTTGAAGAACAGTCTGCTGCTATAGGAATGATGATCTGCTGATTAAGTATGAACTTCTTCTATGAATGCGAATTCATCTGCTGTTCAAGTAAGAGCTTCTTCTAGGACTGCGAATTCATCTGCTGTTCAAGTATGAGCTTCTTCTAGGACTGCGAATTCATCTCAAGTATGAACTCTGCTCTTCATGTAATTGCGAACTTCTGCCTTAATCATAATAGCGAACTTTCTCTTGATTCGGATGTCTTCAATAACCAAATGACCTTGTATATATATGTTACAATGGCGCCTCTTCATTTAGGTCGGCCCTTTACAATAATAAACAATTAAATATAATTTTAGGTCGGCCAATATAGGAATCAATGTAGGGTCGGCCCTTGCTTTATATTTAATTTATTTCTCTTTGGAAGTGCAGACCGACGCTGCAATAACATCAACAGAATTCACAGTCGTCTCCTTCAGATAGTCAAAACCAATACAGGCCCGTAAACCATAACCTATGACCAAAAACTATTACAATGTCCCTAGTTGGATTTCCGTCCAACTAAGTTCTTCAGTCTCTGAGAGGCTACGTTCTCAGAGTCGTCAAATTCACTACTAATCAAACTTCAATTCTTCCTATGATGCCTTCTGAGATCGCCCCAAAACCATTAATATAGTTTGCCTTATGTCTGACGCATCATTACTTCTACCAAAGATCACCATTCAAAACTATGATCAATTTGCCAAGTAATTAAGGATTTAAGCAAAATAGCCACGCCGGGGTTATACTGCTTAGCCAAATCTGATCAGATCTTTTCAAAACCTTGCTCTGATACCATGTTAGTTTTAGGATCAGATTTGCAATAAGAAGAATTACAACAACACATGAACAATAAACACAGCACTTTTACCCTAGGAAAACCCTCCTACTTGAGGGAGAAAAAACCCAGAAAATAGTATCTCATATATATCATATAAAATTGCAAAATACTGCTTACAATTAGGCCTTGCACAAGGCTGAGTATATACAATGAATGGAGACACTCCTCCATGAATGGTAACACTTCTCTTTGAGAAAGGATCTGTCACAAGGGAAGGCGAAGTGCTGAAGAATGCTGATCTGGAAATGAATTGAACTTGTCATTTGAATGGAAGAACACCACCTTGTATATATACCAAACTAGGCAACCTTTCATCTAGGTCAGCCTCTTTGGTTTAAATAACAAATATAAAAAATATCATTAATTAACAAGGCCGACCTGCCTTGATAATTATTTATTATCTTAATTATTTTTACTTAGGAGAAAAATATCTCCCTAAGCTACAAACACTAACAAAGTCAAAGATAATTACGTGTGGTTTATATGTTATGAAAAGGCAGCGATTCTTTTTGAAGAGGTATAAGTTAGTAAAAGTTGTCCCTTTTCAAAAGAGTTGCATCCATTAATAGTGTCATTCCTATTCAAGAAGATATAAATAATTTTGTGAAGAAAAGAGCAGGTGGAAAAAGGAGAGAGAATGATTATGTGATTAGAGGAGCAGAAATATACATCATTTGAGTGATTGTGTAAGAGCAAATTGAATATCTTTCAGATCAAGCACAGATTTAAGGAAAAGATCTACGGCTGTCTTAAGCCGATTTTAAAAGAGTGTTTTCAGTGTTTCACCATATTTGTGAGGAAGTCAAAAGGTAGTATCACAGCAGATTGTAGAGGCAGCTCTTTGAGGTATAGCAGAGTAAACTTGAGAGACATTCCTAAGCAGATTATGAGGGAATTATTGCAGGTTTAATAGCAGATGTTTTGGGAAGATTGGAGCAGGTTTATGAAGATCCCTCTGATATCATTATTAAAGACTAATAGAAGATTTATGAGAAGATTATGATCAGACTTGGAGTGTGGCAAATTTATGATCAGCTTGCAAACATTTGCAAGAAGAATATAGAAGATAGATATTTATAGAAAACTTGGTGCAAATTTAAGAGACATATTTGAGCAGAATTGTCCATCATCCGTTGAAGAAGCAACATTGAAGGTGGAACACTGTTTTGAAGTTATTATCTTTTGCTAGCTAAGTTGGTGCTTGGCAGTGGGGGTTGGTGCCTATAAATTAAGGGGGTTGGTGCCTACAAATTGAGGGGATTGGTGTCTCTTGTAGATTGGTGCCTACAAAACAAGTTAGGGGTTGGTGCCTACAATCATTAAAATTCACCTAAATAAATAAAGTACATTATTTGTACCATGGTTTTCTCCCGTAAGGGTTTCCATGTAAATATCGTGTATTATTGTGTTCTTCTCATGTGCATAATTATTGATGTTGAGTGAATGGTGTTATTGTGATTGGTAAAGTTTTAAATTGATAAAAGTTGCATTGTACTGATTCACCCCCTCCCCCGCCCCTCCCTCTCAGTATAACTGTGTGCTCATCAATATACAATCAGGAAAACTAAGCTGCTTGGTAATTGCCTTTAAGACATTCTTCCCAAAATTTTGATTAACAAGACTAAGTATAATCTAGTGTTCATCAGGGATGCATCCTCAGAAAGCATCCCTCATTTCTAGGGGCAGGCGCATCTCAACAATGGTGGGATGGGGACAAAATGTCCCCCCACCATCTCCTAGGGATGGCTTTGAAGAGCAGGGAACATCCCTAGGGATCTTCTCCTATGTGGGGCATCTAGGGATGTCCTGCCATCCTTGAGACAAACAAGAGACATGTAGATGTCTCTTGACCACCCCAAGTATGAGAATGCATCCCTATGCCCCTACAAAAACAAATAGTAACTTTAAAAAATAAAAAATAAAACAAAAAGTTCAAAGTTAAATCCCTAAACCCAAACGTACAAAGGGGCCCCAACCAAGAACCCTCAACCTAAAAAATTTATAAATAAGCTAGTCAATGCTCTATTGCAATCACAAAAAGAGGAAGAGGATGTCCCCTACAGACTGTAAAATGCTTAACATTTAACATAAAATTTATTTATTTTAAAACAACAAAAGGTGAATGCACCATGAAGCTCTCTATGGCATTGAAAGACTCATTGTCCCTCGATCCCTTTGGTATTAAAAAGCGAAAAAAAAAATCAGGTTGCACATGATTAAATCTCAAGTAATTGAATTCCATTTATACATTTGGTTTGTCAAGTCAATCTTGATTCCAAGTAATGCTACTACAATTACAATCAAATGATTTAGAAAGTAAATGTTATGATTATATTGAAGATGTTTGGATTTCTGCCAAATGTATATCAGGATAAAAAAATGTTGTGAACCTCTTAGTCAGATTCTATCCTCTAGGGAACCCCTTACTTCAGAACATGTTAAGTCTCATGACTGATATTATCAAATGGCCCAATTAAAATTTGGTTGGCATTGTTGTATATATTTTTATTCATTTAATGAATAATGCTAGAGTCTAGTACTATTTTTCAGATGATGAATGGCAATAGGTTTTATCTTTGAAAACAACTACAAAAAAAGTTCTACAATTTGCATGGCTGACATTGAAACACCAGGCAGTGCAAAAGATGATCCTACAAAGTCCAACACTGGAATCTTTATCAATGGTACAATTTTCACTCAAAATAGGGCAAACACATATTAAGATTAGTCTCTAATGCAAAATGTTGTAATGATTTCAGTATCTTTTACTCATATTGTTTACATAAATGATAAATTGCAAAGTCTTTAACTATTTTTTAGAGTCCTATTTATTAAATCCTACAAATATACGATAGATTTAATTTATTTTTATACATCTTTTATGAAAATTCCTACTCAACCTCTTTCGTCCTCTTGTGTATGAGTTTTTCCTAATCTAAAGAAGGTTTTGTCCTTAGTGTAAGACACCCAAAAGTAAAAGCACACCAACAGCAGAATATAGGATGTCCAGACCTTCAATTTATTTTGATCAGCACAGCAAGACAACACCTTAGATTTATACACAGTGATAACCTTACAGTTCACCCAAGAGATTGTTCAATTGAAATCAAACACAAGTTCCAGATTTTTATCAGATAACAATGAATGGCATATACACACGACTCGTTTCACCAACAAGAATTGGTCAGATCTGATTGATATTAATTGACATGAACATCATTGTAATATGGATGCCCGACTATGGATAGATTGAGCCCAAAAGTGCTCGCAATGACTCCGACAATAGCAGTCGATAACAATGGGTATGAAGCCATGGGATGAAGACAACAGCCACTGCGACCCGCAAATTCCCAAACCACCGTAATGGAGATCGATGAATTCGTGAAGGTAGTGGTCAGATGGATCTCAGCACAAGAATCCGATATAGTTGCAAATGATGCTATAGATTGTGTTGTACCCGAACCAAAAAATTTGCTTCATTAAGGCATTTTGCTTAAAATGGTCTAAACCTTGTAAAAATGATGTCAAAATGTAGTTTTTGGGCAATTCAAGTATGGGCTTTGAGTCAGTGTGATGTTACAGAGATACTGGCAAAATTTGAAAAAATTGAAAATTAGGGTTTCTGGACCCCTGTTTTCGAAAGCTGAACAGGACTTTAGAGCGGTGAATAATCACTTTCTTATGAGGACAGTCAGAGATTTGGATAACGAGTTTCATGTTAGAATCTCCTCAAAGGCACAATCAGCAATGGACAATTGGGCGGATTGGTTCATTCAATTCCCTACTTTCACATATATCTGAGTATATGGATATACAGGAGAGCCTCTGATGCTACTGAGGTACCCATCAAACAAGGTTTTTTTCATGGAGTTTATGAGACAGGCACACGAGGTTCATACTTTCCTTCACAATCGACACAAGCCAGCTTTCACCTTTCCTTTTGAGTTAGGTATTTACAAGTGCAAGACAGTTGTCGATTGCAAGCTAATGGCAAACGAGTTAGAGAAACTCCGGCTTGAGTGTTTTCCTCAGAAATGTACCTATGATCCGTTGGGTCATTATTCAGCAAGGTTGGAGCGAAACGTTTCACATTCGGCTGCGCTTGAGGACTTCTGGATCAACTGTGAGGATGACTTTGAGGTGCGTCGGCGTCATTATTGTAGGCTTACTCTCCCACAAATTGTTGATTTCTTGTCAGAAGATGTCGAGGGTTTGTCTGATGATGATGGCAAGATTCTTCTCAGTTCATTCATTAAAGACCAAGTCGCTCGCCAGCCACTTCACCAACCTGATTGGTATGTCCCAATGAATACTTCAATGAAAGACTTGTCCAGGTCAATTATCAAAACCAGCATGTACTTCCTTGAGAGCAAGCGGAAGCGAAGGGTGATTCCAGTTGCAAAGCTGCCAGCAACAATGGTTTCTTCCTTGCCTTCTAGGGCAAAGCCTCGAGTTAAGGTTATCTTGAAGCCGCCAAAAGGGGTTAACATTGGGGTGAATTCAAAAGGCAAAAGCATCACTAAGAGGAAACAGGTTGAGAGAGAGACAGTACTTCCGGTTGCTAAGCCAGTACTTGTAGTTCCAGCTATAGAGACAGTAGTTCCGACAAAGCCAATTATTCCAGTAGAGCCAGTGATTCAGACTAAGGCTGGTTCATCATCTCCAAGTCCACCTTTCTCACCGTAGTCGTCTCCTATAGACATTGATTCGGAGCCTGAGTCTCCAATACACGAGACCTTCATACCAGTGGATCCGCCAACAGTTGATACAGTGGAAGCAACTCCGCCTCGAGAGGATAGCGTTGCTTATCAATCTTGGCTCGAGAGGTCATTGGGAAGAGAGAGGTGTATGCATTCATATGATCTTGACTTATTTGAGTTTGGTGAACCCTATCAGAACAGGTTGAATAAGAGGGCCAAAAAGATGGTTAACATTGAGAAGAATCCTGAGGCTGAGATCATCATAGAGGTTGCTACACCTCCAGAAGGCAAGTACTTAGATGAAGTTGATGTTGGTGACTTTACCTTCGTCAAAACTAATCTAGGGAAGAGTACTCGACACACCGAAGTGAGCCTATTCAGGGTCGTCGCGAGTAATTTGGAGGAATGCGTCATGAAGGATGGTGAAGATAAGGCAGCTCTCAAGTCTGAAATCAGGCAGCTCCACATGTACATCTCGAGTTTGCTTCATGGAAATGAGGGGCAAGCACCTTTACTCCCGCAGCTTCGAGAGACCGCTGCAGATCAACAGAGGGTTCACTATTTGGTTAATCGAGGAAAGCTGTTGGATACCTGGATTGACGACTTCATCATTGTTGGTTGACACCTCCTTGCAGAGTTATATCAGTTGAGGGTTGACGCACATAATCTTCGCCAGAGGATTCAGGAGCTCGAGATCTTCATAGCCGAGCATAAGCTGAAGGACCTCATTCTTATATCACAGCTTGTAGGAGCCTATGACGCCATTGAAGCAGCAAAAGATAGAAGGAAGGTCTTCACTTGGAGAGAGTTGTATCTTTGCAAGGTGGAGACATATGACAAAATTTCTGCTAAGATGGGCATGATTCAGGAAAAGGTTGTTGCAACTCTTCGATTTATCAGCGAGTACATCACTCAAATCCCATGTCATTATTGGCGTGAGGATGGTACATATGCCGAGTTGGAGGCAATTCAGGCTGAGTTCGAAGAGCTAGTTTGTGGTAACCTAGGTGGAGAACCAGAGGCGTCCAAATTGGAGGAGTTCTCAATGTTGACTATCAGTTTCAAGAAGGTGACCACAGAGGTTAGAGACAGTCAGAGGGAAATCCAGGACGGAGATAAGGAGTTAGACAGACAGTTGATCATCGTGGATAGCGTCAGAGTACCAGATGATGATACTATCGATAAATTCCTGGAGGAGATGATAAACTTGGAGTAGACTTTCAGTTAGATCTTGCAGTTGTTTACAAGGATGAGTCATGAGCAACAGTCAACTCAACTTCAGTTCTCGAGTTTTTCTTGTTGACATCAGGCACGCGTATCTCATTCTTGGAGATATCTTCGCAGGAGGAGGGACTCTTAGTTAGTGTTAGTTAACTAATGTTAGTTATCAGTTAGCTTTTTCTTTCAATAAGGACGTGCATGTTGCATATGGTCCAGTTAGCATTGTTTGTATCGGTTAACTGATGGTAGCTTGCCAGTTAACTGTATAGTTTCCTTTATTAGGGTTTAGAAATAAGATCTTGCATGCATTGCAAGACTATAGTTGACTCAAGGTGATTTTAGGGTTGCCTACACCTTTGATGTCTATAAATAAGAGCATTCAGCTCATTTGTAAATAACTTTTGCACGAGAGATTAATATATGTTGTGCCTACCTTGCCTGTAATATTGTCTTTTTGTATCTGTTCATGAGCATTTGTTTTGATAATGAATTGGTATGCCACTTGGGTTCCATGCAATTATTATGGTGAATGCTTGCCTTAGTTAGATATAGTGGCTAGTTTGATCGTAGATTGTATGCGTGTCTTGCCTATGCAATTTACTGTCCTAGTTGGCTATCTTTTATGTTTTGTTATCAATAAGCCTATTCAAATTGAGCAAATAGTTGTGCCCACCTTGCCTCCATGTTGTGAATTTGTACCCGGTTTATCGTGTAAAACCATTCCTGCTCCTTTTCCTCACGCTCTGTGTTCTTGAGGAAATTGGATAGATTAAAGTATTTAGTTTTTAGTTGTAGTTGAGATCTACAAAACCAGAGAAAACCCTTAGCTGCAACGTCCTTGGTTTCCTTAACCTTGTGCCTCTCATAGCTGAGTCGAAAAAGATAGGTTTAGATTACTTTACTTTTTAGAACGTATACCAGCCAAAGAGGGAGCTTCCCCTCCTAATTTGAAGAGCACTCATCACGTAGTGTGCATAGCTGTCCGTACAAACTTACACTCCAGAGGTGTTAGTTCTTAAGCCAACAGGATGCGAACCCGAATACGGGCTATGGCGAATTGCTCACTGAATGCCAGATCAAGATGTATGCGTCGCGACTCCAAGAGTTATGCGTGAGTGTCTAGAGGGTCGGTCTTCGATCTGTATCGAACGCTGGCCAAGATCCTTCGTTGTGGGCCTTAGATTGGATTCGATGCAACACAAGGATGTGATGGCCAGAGCAGAGGCTCAGCCACACTTCGCTATGATCGCCTTCTTGCCCAACTAATCGTTGGATTACCTCCACGCCCAGTGCTTAGCGCACAACTTGTAACGAGCAATGACGTAATTCAATAAATGTGAACTTGAGGAACAACAACGTGGTTCTGGAAGGGTTTTCGTCCTACCAGATCATTTGCTAGCTACGCAGTCAAATCTCCATGTCATTATTTGATGATCCAAAACACAAACAGTGAACCTCCATAAATACTAAATTCACCAACTCCAGGAAGTCGGCCAATACATGAAATTCAAATATTATACTTAGCGCCTTCCAAAGAGGTCGGCCAGATACTATAATAAATTTAAATATTATTTTTAATAATTTAAATTTATTAATATTTAATTATTAATTAGTGTTTAAAAACACTTTTATATTTTTCCCTCCGAAATCAATTCAAATTATTCAGGGACATGACATTTAGTGAGATTTTGCTAGGATTTTTATTATTTTGCATTTATTAATTTAGATTACCCTACACCACATTTTACTTTTAGCAAAATATTCCTTAGAGTGTAACTCCTTTCTTAGAAGCCACCATATTCCTTACAAATAATATTGGAGTTTTCTTCTTTATAAAATGTTACTATATACCTTGCAAGGAATATTGAGTGTAACTTCTTTCCTTTGCACACGTGTATGCCCACCCCTTGCCATGAGAAAAAGGACACATATGCACACACTAATGCAAGGTGGCAAATATAGAGGCTTGGACTTAATGCATAACTTCTATTTTCAGCTCTACAAAATAGAGGTTATCCTTCCCTTTCTTTAATGGAAGTACTTAATTATCTTGTTATTTTGAAGCTCTCATGTTTTTTTATTAGAGAGATTGTAAGCATTGTAAGATTTCAAGGTGCCATCTTCATAAATACAAATGGGGTTTTCTTTCATCAAATGTTTTCCCTACTTCAAAAATATTGTCTCACCTTTGTTGTGGTTTGATTACATTTCATTTTGTCAGTTTATTCTGTTACTTATGATTCATTGTTTTGTTGATCTTGGTATAATATTTTTCTAACACCACACACCTCCATCCCCAGAGTTTGGTAAAAAAACATTGATGTCCATGAAACTTGTATCCACACCCCATCCCCAAACCCCCATCTCTGAGACTCCATGGAACACTAGTATGATTCCATTTTGTTTTCAACATTCACAGTAAGAAAACATCATCTCTAACCTAACAATTAGTAATAAGCATACATTTAATAACTTTTATTTCTGTTTTGATCCATAAGTAGTTAGTGCTGAAACTCTTTTCATAAATGTTATCAAGAGAAATATTATATCAATAAGCAATTTCTTAAAACTTACCTGTGTATGACACTTCTTTCTTTTTTTAAGTCTAGCTAAAATGGAGTAGTTTGGCAAGATAAGGAATTGAACATCAGACTTGTTGAATATCTTAACATTAATAGAAACTTCAAAACAAAACTGAGGTCATAACTGACCGTGTTTCTTTTGTAGGGATCTTGCTTGCAAGTCTTGCTGTTTGGACAACAGCATCAGCAGATGCAGCCTCAGGGGTAGCACGTAGAATATCACAAATAAGCTGCTGGCATTCACTCTTCCATCAAAAAGACAAATAAGATATTTGTTAATTTAATTGAATCATCAATTAGACACTTAGATGGAAGATATGCACTGAATTCATGTATAATTTTAAAGTTTACCATGGATCCAAAAACAATAATTATGTATGAACTATGAACCCATGTATGTATTTTGGTATGAGCCCATAAAAACTGATAATTTGGGGAAGGATTTAAGCAAAGCTAAATGACAAATGAAATTGCCCTTACTAGAATCACTAACTAGATACCTGTAGAACCATCAAGGAGAAACCCAAGCTATAGCCTCCTGTTGCACGAGCAGCATCAGAATCAGGGTTCCAATTTAAATCACCATTCACTGTCTTTGGTGAACTCGATCCATTATGAAGTGTGGCTTTTAATTCCATGAATTCCCCAACTACAATATGATTTTCTGTAGTTTACCACAACGCCTTTGTCAATACTTGTCAAGAAAATGTGAGGAAGACATTACTACATAAGGAGGATATTTTGCTAACCAAACAGAAATTTAAACTTACAGAAGCATACAAGTAATTAACAAAAAATGATAGGAACAGCAAAGCAACTCACCTAGTAATTGAACAATTATTTCCAGTATTGATTCCAATAGCTCCTGGGCCGCCTGTTGTGCTGGACCCCTAGGAGCCATTGAAGGAGACACAGGACCTACGGTGGTTATTGCAGCTACATTAGTTCTAACATTCTGGTATTTTTGTTTGCCAGTAGCTCTGTAACTTGAAAATCCTCCTCCTTCAGAATGCTTCAAACCAAGAACTGTTGTCTTTGAAACTTGATCTATACGAGGCCTTGATGCATCAAGTGCTTCTGCTTTAGCTTTCATTTCAGACGTAATAATTTCATGAACAGTGGGTCTAAGCCTCTGACTGTACAAAATCATTGTTACAAATGAAAAGTTACTACAGCAATATTTACAAATAAGAACTATTGTAATGAATTCTCTTCCAAGACCCTCCCCAGTCAAACAAAACACCAACATAATCAAAACCCAGTATTTTCAGAAACAAAAATGAGAAAATGTTATTACAGAACATAAGGCACATCCAAACAAAAAACCAACTGAAACTACATGACAGATTAACAGATAATACACTTGGGACAAAAGGTTGGAAATAAAAGTACAGTAGATATCAACAGTGAAAAGAATATGCAAATATGAAACCATGCTATGATTCAACAGTATAATGACAGCATACTAGAGAAATTAGATATGAATTTGAAGATAGGGTCAACAGAAAATCATGGCCAACCAAACATAATGGAAAAAACAAAATAACTCGTAAAATGATTAGAAAACACCGCCGCAAATTAATGCAAGATGAAAACAATTTACCGACAAGAATTGACAAAAACTACATAAACTTATCCACACAGTACAGATGGGTAAAGATAATCAATGTCCTAGACGGACAAAAAAACTTAAATTGAAGGGGGCATCACATAACATTTTTTAGTAAAAGGGGATATAAAGAGGAGGCACTTTTAATTATGAAGGAAGCACAAAGATCTCTTTTCAAGGCTGAAACATAAAAATTGACAACTTGAAGAGGGATGCTTACAGAAATGAGAAGTCCAGGAATAAAAAAGTGGTAACAGATGCATTAGCAATCGATGTCAACAAACAGTAAAGTTACATGATGTCTTAGACTCTAACATGCACAGAATAAAAATTGTACAGGAGGAAAAGTATAAACAACTATAATTCTCACTAAACAAGTTTCAGCCTGGAATCATATGGCAGTATGAAATAGTCCCAGTAGATTAATAAACTCTAGATTAGCAGTGGCAATATGTTGTACCTTATAATAGCACCAGCAGCTGCAATTTTCCCAAGCATACATAAGCATTCTACCATAGTCTGGAGATACTTCACATTTAAAGGAGCATCACTTTTTTTCATGGCCTCCTGAACCAAAAGCTCACAATCAGACAAATCGGTTGAATAAAGACAACAAAACTAGAATAACATAATTTGTCTGTTTTCTTCATAATAATGATATCTTCACAAGTTTATAAATTCATACAGTAAATTCATTTGGCATAGAATTTGATAGCCAGCGTGGAATTCTATGGTTCATGCTTCTGAATTCCTTAGATAGTGCTTCAGTACCATTGACCCCTGCCCAAGTAGATAGACCATCAGATGCACCTCCATCTGGGTTATCTCCAGTATGTATGCTTTCATCTTCACGGCCATCAAAAGATGAGCTGGAAGAGGTAAGTGACATAATCATGAGGTTATATCAGAGTGCAGATATCTACAATTTCAAACAAGCTTAGAAAAAATAAAGTAAAATAACCAATGAACAAAGAATTATACTTGCAACATAATTCCAGTTCAGCATCCAGAGTTGAATGTCTACTAATCAAGAACAAATAAAAGATTCATAACAAAGATTAACTAGTGATATGTCAGATGAATAAGCCTATTGTCATGGAACAAATTCAGAAAGCACATTAAACACATTGTCAGACGCATGAAGAACACACAATAGTGGCCTATTAATAAATACTGCAGAGAGTATTGATACCTAGATGAGATGCTGGTAGCCCCACTGTAAAGGGGGAAATCTTGCACCCTTTTGATATGTTTTTAAATCGGAGGATGTTACCAGTTATCAACTGTAAAATGTCCATTGCACTCATTATGTTGATTGCCTTATCAAACAATTATAAAACAACACATTTATAGTCTATAACTTCTCTCCCATAATTTTTCTGGTAAGATATCCTCACTAGATCCAGGTAGGATATCCTCACTAGATCCACAATCTATTAGAGCACTGGGAAGAAACATGTCTCCAACCTTAGTTTTAACATTGGTACTTTTTTTTCCTAGCAACAACACATCCTTTTCTTTGGTTTGTTTTTGTTTTTCCTGGTTGTACCACTCTTTATTGGACTTGTTTCATCTTATTGGTTAAAGATACTAATTGCTGTATTGTACTTGTTTCATCTTTTATTTATTGGTTTTCTTCCATTCTATTGTGTACTTACCCCATTTTTATTTCTAGTGGCGGTACAGTCTATTCTATTGTAATCTTTAATTCAAACATCTTTTCCTTGCTCGATGCTTGTCAATGCATTCAACATTAGGGCATCAGTAATACCACTTCCTAAATTGTTTTGAAATGCCCTCTTTAATTTTGGTAACATGTCTTTCTCTTCAATTTGAAGTTGATCGGGCCATTTAATGACATAAACTTGTCATAATCCTGGAAAGTACTCCAACCAAACTTCATCCTCGATTAGCACATTGACCTTTGAACTGTACTCTTAACTCAAACAGTTTGTTATCGGATCCTGACTTGGTTTGCAACCAGACCTTGCTGATTTAGGAATTAATAATGGTGTTTGACTCTACTCTTTTCATTTTTAAATTTCTTGCACTGAGCTCAACAGTATTCCACTTTTGTGGTCAATGTACTGCTCAAAGCATTCTTTGCATTTTTCAGTTGAACATTAACTATCAGTTCTGTATCCTTCTTGGCAATTGATGTCTCTTCTACCTCACATTTAGATTCTTCTTGTAATACTTCAAGCTGCCCTATCTGCATGTATAGCACATCTATTTCAATTTCTGAAACAAGATCTGAGGAAAACAATATTAGTTGGATGGTTTTAAATTATTTAGTAAAGGTCCTCTTTACTTTTGATAATGCACCTTTCTCTTCCGCTTTAAGTTGATCAAGCCATTTGATGAAAAAATCTTGTAATAATATTGGAAACTATTCCAATCAAGTCTTATTCTTAATTTTCCCATTGGCCTTCCAATAGTACTTCCAACTCAAACAGTTTGTCATTGAAACCTGATCAAATTAATGTTAAAATTGCATCTACATTTGCACAATAAAAAAAACACAAAATAATCTTATCATTGAGTTCATTCAGGAATGTACTACAATATGGCTTTTCTAAAACCTTTCAAATATAAATTCCCAAACTGCCAACTTATGGGAATATAACTAATTATTTTATAATTGCACAACCTAGGAAACGATTTGGATAGCAAATGGCCAAGAAGATAGAGCCTATTGGCTATGATCCTTTCCAACAACCATAAGAGATATAGCTATTGACTGGTACACAAAAGCTGAACCAGCCTCCAAAACTACTTGGGAAAGATTAAAAGAAACTTTTGAGGAAGAATTCAAATTACTACAAGATGACAACGAAATCATATGAGAGATCTATAATACAAAGCAAGGCAAGCATGAGAATGTAAGGGCTTACAACCTAAGGCTTAAAGAACTCTTGATAAAATTAGAAAAGGAACCAACAAACGGCCTTGAGAAAAGGTGTTTCATCGAAGGCCTTATTCCCTTGTTATGAAAGAAAATGAAGGTAGTACCACCATCTTCCTATACCAAAGCATACTATCAGGCAATGGACATAGAGAGTGAAGAAAAAATGTCATCACACAGAAAAAGAGAAACAAAAGATGATGAGAGTTCAAATGATAGTAGCGAGAATGAATCAGGGACAATACAAGAACTTTGAAAAGACATGCTCCAAAAAATGAAAGAACTAATGGCAGCAAAAGAGAATAGTAAGGAGAGCAAAGAACTCTAGTGCACAGAATGTAAATGTGAAGGACATGCTAAAACCAATTGTTCGAAGAAGCTATTTTGTGAGATTTGTTAGGTCTTGGGCCACTCAATTAAAGAATGCCCATACAATTTGAAGACCTAGAGTACACAAGTACTATTTACATAGGGAGAGCAGCCCACTCGGGAGAGCAGCCCACTCCACCAAAGCCATAGAACTCATCTCCAAGCGGTCATTGAAATCAAAGAGGAGGTCGAAATCAAATACAGTACAAGCCCAAAGGATGTCCAATCATACAATGCCAACAATGTAATTAATGGGGACACTTTGCAAGAGCTTGCAAACACAAGCAAGACAAATTGCAACTATTGTACAAATGGTGTGGACTTGAAGATCATGAAGATATTGGATGTCCAAAGAAAAAGGCCAATGTCAACATGACTGATGTAAGGCATAATGAAGTATTGGCCATTACTCATACCCAAACAAAGAAGGCTATGTTCCCAAACACATGTACAAAAAAGAAAGGCTTCAAGAAGAAAGAACCGAAGTGGAGAATGCTATGGCTAAAGAACAACGCCACTCAAATGCAAATGCAAGTACGGTAACAAATCAATTACATTCAATACAAATATTACAAGGCAAGTACTTCCAACTACTGTACTAGTTAAAGTAGTGGACAAATTAAAAAAAATTCTTTATTGGCTATAAAATGAAATTGGTTGCATATCAAAAGCACACAAAAAACAAGTTGAGGCCCAAGAAATTATGAACAACTAATTAGATAGGGTATGGTCATGATCTTAACATTAAAAATAAAACAATATGAAAAACTTTGTGTGGGCACAACAATGAGCAGCAGAAGAGTGAGGCTTCTGAGGTGGAGGAGCCACTGCCTTTTCCGATGACCTAGGAAGTAGGAACATGTCATCAGGACCTCTTTATCAACAGGCTGCCCCTCTGCTCTGAGGTGGCACACAGATGACAAGAGTACAAGAGTCAACTATTAGTTTTCTTAGAGAAGGGTTTAAACACAGCTTCTATCAGTAAAGATGTTCAACAAAAATAATTATCAGCCCTGGCCACATAGTATGTAGCCATACTAGAATATACTTGTAACCATGCATCTACATGTATTAAATGTCTACATGGATAATATTTATAGCACAAGACACAGGGACATGTATATTTGTATGTATGAACATGAGGATAAACCATGTATGTACATATACATGTGCTCATGCCATGGAAAGATTTATTGAACATCAAACCTTAAAGCCTTGTTGATGAATCTGTCCATTTCAGTAAAATAAAAGCCGATATATTATTTGTTTACAAAATCTATAGATTTTAATATGATTCTTGCTAAACTTCCTTAAATAGTATATTTATAACATTTTGTATAAAAAGCCATCAACTGCTGTAAGAAAATTTTAGCAATTGGCAAAATTAACTTTTGAAGAAAATGTCAAAATATCTTAAATACATCTATCTAAAAGTCGCCAAGAGATATCAGTCTCAAGGCACCTATATTGAATTTGTCACATAGATTAGATAGGCACCTCGAGATTGATATATCTCACCATCTATTAGATAGATATATTTAAGATATCTATGCCAGTTTATTAGGAATCTATATAAATGTATATACAATTGGGCATAATAATGTTTGGCATGGATATGGCCATCAAATTATGTTATGGAGACTTTGTTATCCACTCACTTCATTACAACTCCCCCTTGCTGCCATTATGGTTATGCCTATCAGCATAATAAATATCCTATTATCAAAAACTAGCCAATAATAGTTTCTGGCTTTCCTCCTACAAAATAAATATAACTTATTCAGAGTGCATACATGGACAATATTTACTATACAAATATAACTCATTCAGAATGCATATATTTATGGCCCCATGTCAACTTCTTTTTTGCTATCTTGCACATGCACATGCACATACTTTGTAAGCTCCTTACTGAAAATTGATTTCAAAAATTTTATATCTCATCTAAAAATTTTAAGGAGTACTAAGTATGAAGATTGCCTACTGAGCCTACAATTTCAAATAGCAATAAAAAATTAAAAATATAACTAAACTATTATTAGCAAGGAAACCAGTTTTCTGTCAATCTAGGCATGCCTATAGATTCCTGATTGCTTCTGAGAGCAAACATATCTGTTAAAGTAATATCTTTCTTAACTTTTCATAGTGTATATTTTATATATATGTCTGGCCCTTTTTGCATTTGCTCAGGAAGGTCATTCTTAATTAATAAATACACATTTTCAGTTCAAACTATGGGAACAAATGGGATCCAACAGATATCAAGGTAATGAATTAGTGGAGCAAAGCATGTGCATGATTCATGAGAAGACCAGAAGTCAAAGCTCAAAATCCAAAAGTTTAGATGTCATCACACAAAAGCGTACCTCCCATCAACAGAACCTGGCTTGTGTAGTCCATCTGCAGCTTGCAAAGAATCGATATGATTATCATTCCGCCGCATAGTTCTAGTCCGTCGTGACCCTCGATGTGAGCTACCAGACATAATACCAGATGCTGCTAAGGTAGGAATGTCATCATCTTTCTCATTAATGATGGTAGAATTTGAGCTGAAAAGTATTAGACAAAGTTGTCAACTATGATAGATGAAATGTATGTAACAGATAACTGAATCTTGGTACAGTCCATTTTCATAATGAAATTAATCAACTAGGAGAGATGGAAAAAAATTAGTAATGAAATTGATTGTTTCTTTGATGCGTCGCTTTAAGAAGTCTAGTAGAATATAAAATAAAATGTATGACCACTTATGTCAGACTAAGTTAGGTTTAGCAATTTGGACTATATTGGACGAAGAAAGACCAGAGACTGAGCTAACAATATCAAGAAGTAACAACAAGGAAATAGCAATCTTGTCTGCATTCCACAATTTTAGTCTTAATCACGAGTCTTCAATTTTTGTCCACATCCTTGTTAGCCAGTTCCTCTATCATGCCTAAATTTAATTCTAAGATGCCAAAAAAGGGTGCAAGAAAGCATCTTCAATATAAGGAAATCAAAGAATACCTGTATTCTCCCTTATTATAAAGATGAGAATGCATGTCTTCTACTACTTTAAAAAATAGGGTGCCACGTAATTTAGTAAGTTCTGAGCGAACATCTTGCAATGCACCGACCTGCAAATAACAAAAAAGCAACCGATCAATGAGATTTTTTGTATATTCTCCAGAACCATTAGGAATTTAGTATATCAAGAATTGACGACAGAAACACATGCTCCATTGAACAGAAAGGCTTCAGATGATGCATACTGCCTCTATATCCAACAAAATTTTATTTCCTTAGCTTGCTAATTATGTTGAATGAAAAATATGGAATAGATATAACAGAACTCCAAATTTTAGGACCCATACAGACCAGGGCCTCAATTTCTGCTAACTGAAATACATATAAATCCCAAAGCATTAGATACAGTAAAACCATAATGAAGAAGAATTACAGAATACTGATTTAGAAGACTGGATAAGAATTAGTTTACCAGACATGTACCTTTTTCATATGGCATAATATATAAGTTGACTTAATAGAATCAATACAAAAAATCTCTGGTTACACCTTTCAATTTTCACTTTTTCACTTCTTCTAACAATAAGCATCTAGAAAACATGAGTTAAGCAATAAAGATGATTACAAAAACACAAACTGTACCAGGGAGTTCTGTTCATTGATTTTTTGTTATTGAAAAGGCTCTTCTTTGAGACAAAATTCCGTTCTCTAAATTTGCTGCTAAATAAGAACCTAGGTTTGCTTGCTATTAATGCTGAATTCAGATTTGCAGATAACTGACTGCTCCAAGCTTGTGATTCTCTCTATTATGTTTGCGGTAATATAGTTCAAGAAAGTATATTCGGTTTTCCTCACATGATCTCATCAGATCAATTCTATATTGGGATGGAAGGCTGGTAGTTCAAAACTGAAATGACAGAAGTTTTGGCATACTGCAGGCTATCACTATACTTCAAATTGTAGAGTCTTAGAAAATAATAAGACTCATATTTAACAGAAGCATTTCTTCTGAACAACACAGAAAGAAAGAATATGAAAGTATTTATAGTCCATGGGTGACCAAAGAGGTCCATGGGACTCATTAATATGTTCAATTACAATAGAATGTACAAGGGTAAAAGAGAATCCTAAGAGCTGAAAAAGCAGCTAAGAACTAAAATCTTAAAACAAAACAATTACTTTCCATAGAGAAATTATACAAGCACATTTTGAGGTTAACTCTATTTTTTCTCTTCTCTGTCATTTAAGGAGAATGTATAGTTTCCTAAAGCCATTCAACCTGAGAATCCATCTTGGAAGGATCCACTTGTACATAAAGATCCACAATTACTTTCTTTAGAAAGTACAAATATTATAGATCTTGTCAATGCAAGAATGTTTACTATAAATACCTTTATCATAATGGACAGAGCACATTCGCAACATGGATACCTCTTCGACCCAACAAGAAGCTGGGTCTGAGTTGTCTAAATTGTCAGGGCTTTACTCCTCTGACTGTGTACTATGCTATGATGATTCGGAATATTTTTTATGTTGAACTAGAAAACAAAACAAATATATAAATGGACAGCTGGAGAATCTCTTTGAGTAAAATCAATACAGATATGACTTAAGGCGACCAAGACTCACCCCTTGAATACCCTCTCGCTCAAGCATAGATGTGGACTGAAGATGAAGTTGGACTGCTGCATAATATTGTTTCTCTGCAATAAGCTTTTCAATACGTGCAGGAACCTGCACTTGAAATATCAACATAAGAAATTTAAACAAACCACAAAATCAAATCTGGAACTTCCAAAAGATGCAATCTCATTAATTTTAAGACTCATATTTGACTTTTCTCAATCCTCTTCTAATAAAATATACGTTACAGTTTCCCTAGAAAATATACGATCATAGATATGAGTTTGATATCATTACTCAATCCATAAAAAGAGAAAGGACTAATTTCAAAAAAGAGATTCTATCAATCAAATATTAAATATATATGCATTGGCAGTGACATTGTCCAAACTAATGTGCTAGCCATCGGAGTAACAGTGCAGAGCGCATAATTGTCCAGTGGACCATGGTGTAATAATAAGATGAGAGCAAATACAACTAGGACAACCAGAGTTGAGACCCCACAGAGATCACATGCCTGATGCTTATGTTGCCATGTGATAAAGTGGGCCAACATTGAATCGAGGCCTGTTGCATGTCCTCAGTGAAGATTAATGCAATAGAAACACCTAGTGAACAATATTAAATTTTTGGCATAATCAAATTAGAAATTCACAGTTTTGTCAACATCAATTCTTGGTTCTCTACATCCCCTTCATTAACTTGGTGATTCAACATAAAACAATGGACAGAATTGGAAGAAGTATACACTGCTCAAAGATGCTAATAAAGCATAAAGATGAACAAATAAATATATCAAAATAACTATTATATAGATTTTCATCTTTTGTGGGATTTGACAATGTGTGTTCTAAGAGCAACACCATAGGAACATACTCCTGAGGGTCCAGGCGGCATTCCAAACATCTTGGGGATGAGGGGATGGAGACAAAACATTACCCCCACCCCCGTACTACCCTCCTCAAAAAACTAATGGGGTATCCACGGAACATGCTCATATGACCCTGTTTTCTGGGAATGCCACTGTCATTCCCAATATAGCCAAGAGGATGCCAGGACATTCCTTGACCATTCCAGTGACAACAAGGCATCCCTGGATGCCAGCCATCTTAAACAGCCACAAAAAATAATGAAAAAATACAACCCTAATAGAACCCTAAACCCATCGCATCTTGCAAAGAGAAAAGGAAAAGAGATGAAGAAAGAGGATGAAAAGAGAAGATAAAGAGGGTTTGAGATCTTCAAACTTGTACTTGCAGTTATCCATAACACCACATGCACATTCAATATTCACTCCTTATTTGTTTTAAATTTTGTAGAAGAAAAATCTTTGCAAAGCCACTTGGCATAACTTTTCCTTTTGTAATTTCAAAAATTGTTTTAGTTCAAGATTGTTTAATCATCAACCACAATGTGTTAAAAAAAAATTTGCAAAGCCATTTGGCAATATTTTTCCTTTTGTAATTTCAAAAATTGTTTATTAGTTCAAGATTGTTCACCATCAACACATTCGCATTGTGATTGATGATTGAACAAATCTGATTTATTCAGCATACTGAATCGTTGGATATTAATTTTTTCGTTGTAAATGTGTTCAATGTGTTGAGTACCCATAATTTTATTCTTTAGATTTAAATGGCAAAAGAAATTGTTGTTTTTTATTGTTTATATTTCTGTTTTTTTTTCTTGGTGGTGCCAATTTGAGTAATCTAAGTGACAATGATGCATGCAACAAATTGAAGGAATTGGCCATTTAAAGTGGGAGAGTCACAAGGGAAGGAGAAGAGACCACTCAAACTGAAAATTTCAGTTGGGGGTGCCTTGAATTTTGATTATCTTTCCAAGTTGTTAACCAAATATGCCAAGAGGTCATTCAATGATAGGAATCCTTTGCAGCAGTTTGCAACAACCATTGATCTCAACAAAGCACAAAATTCCTAAGGATTTAGCATTGGAAGTGTAACATTTGTCCCTTAATTGGAGGAGTAATGTCACTAGAGTCAATGCACACCTCCTACACATATCTAGCAAAGGGAATGGTTTTTGAGATCAACTCACATGTCAAGAGAAGATCGCATTGATTAAGATTGTAAAGTGGAAATATCTCAATGCCATCTATTAATGCTCCTTCCTTTAAAACTTCAAGGCATATTTCAACAACTCCTATAGTTCCAACATTTGAGATGACTGCAGCAAAACCTTGGGGAAAGAAAAGCTATGGGTTCAGCTTCAAACTTGATCATAAATTTACTCAATGCACAAGCTCAAGAAGAGGCAAATGATGTCATTGCTAACGTCTTCTTTGCCAATGGTATTTCATTTCATATTTTCTTGTTCTCCTTTCAAGGTGGCTATGGCAAGGGTAGCCAAAGCAGGTCCATCTCATGTGCATCCTATCATGTCCTTTTTTTACGACTCAATAATGGCCCACAATTGCCAATTTCTTGACTCTTGTGTTTCCCTTGATCCCATTTTGTGTGAAAGTTCTACCCCTTCATCTCCCATGCATCTACCTAAGTCCCCTGAGGTTCCTAGATGTGAAGGCACAAGAAAGCTCCTACGTTTGTGTATGTTGTCAAAATTGCAAGGTTACCCTCTCGGCATGCCTCCCCTCTCAAGCCTGCTTCTCTCTCTATCTCCATGGAGATGTCGAACTTCCCCAAACTACCACACCCCCTGGTCATTCCCCCTAGTTGGAATTTCAGAGTCTCGCACACAATCTTCCCTCACTATCAAACTGCAATCCTCCATATGTCGTGGTCAAGATGTCAGACTCCTTCCCTCATGCATACCTCGCCTTCAAACTCTGATCTTCGAATGAGGGCACAAACCATGAGTCAGCCCTGACATTCCCACCATTTTTCATAATCCATCCCCACCTGTCACTCTGCATGTCAAGATTGCCATTAATGTGCAGAGTTACAATGTGGTTTTCTGTGAGAGTCCACCTACAACCAACATTTGAGCCCACCTTTTGAAGCCGAACTAAATGGACTTTCAGTAGGGCATGCCACGAGGATGCCAACAACCACCATTAATGTGGTATTTAGGACATCAAACCAAATGGGCTCCTTGGCATACTTGCTAAGAATAGTTGTAGGTCGCGAGTGAACATTTGCCACACCTCCCAAGCTCGTTGCCACATAGGAGGACACCATTTTAAGCTCAATGCAAAGGGAAGCAAAATTCAATTGGTACAAGAAGCCATTTTTGTGCACCAAGGCCAAGGCGAGGGCCACTATGCAATCTTCGACACTCTTCCTAAGTGTCTTAAATTCAAAGAGATGGGATTAGGAATGCATCATGACCAAACCAACAAACACCCCCAACAAGAAATCACAAAGAATACTAATTGTTCAAGCATGCAAATTTGAGGACAAAAACCCTTGGGTCTACAAAGATCAAAGGATGGTACCCCTATCGATCTCATGTTTAAGGACGAAAACCCTTCGACGAAAGGAGGGATCTCACACAAAAGTTGTGTTTTGAGCTTTAATTTATAAATTGTTTAATATAATAGATGATCTATAATTTGGATTCTATGTAACAATGTATCCTCGGTTTATTGTTGCAACTGTGCAGCCATGGGTTTGTTATTATTGCAACTATTGTATTTGAAACTTTTATTGCTATGGTAGAAGGCATTTATAAAGCATTTCCAACCTATTTAATATAAATACAATTTTCAATTTATCTTCTATTGTGGGTTTGATTTGTGATTTGTACTATCCATGTAAATGCAAGAATGAAATGGAATTTTTGTGGGTTTGCTAGATTTTAGTAGAACAGATTAGGGTTTACCCTTTTAGAGCCCAATAATTAAGTATGAAGCATAATATTGAGTTATTAAAGCTATTGCATAAACATTAATTTAATCTAGGATTTTTTGAAGGTTCTAGTTAAATATTTAAGCTAGAAATTTAAATACCCAAATATACTGCATTAATATTTGTCAAGGGCATTACACCTCCTTGCAAGGCCAAACTGGGAGCCTCTCTCTTGGACAAAAATTATTCCAAGCTTATTTTGTATGATTTAAAAACTTCAACCATGTAGTTTTGGGTAAATTTGTATAAACCCATATTTCATGAGTATACACTCAAAAAGCACAAATTAATCACATATAATCATGACCCACCACATTTTCCATGCCATTTCTAGAGGTTTTCCCATGTTTTCCAACAAGTGGTTCTGACTTTTTATTCATGCCTATGAATTTTTCAACATATTTTTACATTTAAAAGGTAGAGAAATACAAAGCTCAAGAGAATGATATATTTTAAGTTTAGGGTTAAGGTGAGGGCAATTTAAACAATATTTTTTAGTTTAGGGTTAAAGTTAGAGCAGTTTGAATTTGCTCTTCAATTTTTACTTTTGAATAAATTTTATTTTAGAACTAAAATTATACATGGGATTTTTTCTTTTAGTTTATAACCTAATGGGGCCTCAAATAAAAAGGACATGATTGTCCCTAAAAGAGTAGACTCTACTGACGACTCCATGACTGCATAGTCTACTATTTTAGGACCAGCCCCTTGTTCGTTAAATAAAACAAAAAAAATTAGGACCAGCCTGTTGTAAAAGTAAAACAGTTTTTAGAAAAAACCCATTTTATTTATGATTGGTATTTACAATTTTTAATCTCTGTCCACCACATTTGACATTAATTATTTTTTTTTCTTTCACAATGTTTTAATTTTTTGTTTCCCCTTCTTATTAATATGTTATCTACCCATCATTTTTACCTCACCCTAATGATGGATCATAGAGTGTGATCTGAAATGTTAATGTAAACCAAATTCATACATTTATGAATATTATGTGGTTTTGAAGATTCCTAAGTTCTCTTGATTTAAACCTAAGTAATTGAGTTGTATTCACACTTTTCCAATGCCATGTCAAATTTGTGTAAATGGAATTCTACTATGGTTCACAAGAGCCATCATTCATGACCAAGAATGGCTTAATTAAAACACATTGAATCTAAGTGATGCTCACATAGGTGAAGCACACATGGTGTCACATGAGTGTAGCATCATCATGGATGGGTGGATGGACATGTAAGGAAGGGCCTTACTTAGGGCAGTTGACTATTTGAGAAAGCGCAATGATACAAACTTTTGTTTCAAATCCTCAAAGATGCTATCAGGAGATTGGCTCTTTGCAATCACTTCTTGCATACACTCTATAGTTTGTTGCCTTGTGACCAAAACGATTGCATGAGAAACAATAACCATAAAAGAAATAGGAGGTCTCTTGAAAGTACTATTTCTGATTTTTTATTGTGAATCCTTTGTGCTATCAAAGTTGCCTTTCTGATGTTCTTCTTTTGTAGGCTTGGAACTTTCACCTTCTTCAAATCCAACTCCACCTTTATAAGCAGAAGATTTATGTGCACTAATGATCTTGTCCAATGACAGAGAATTTTTCTGATTTATCTTCTCATTATTCAGCTGTAACGATGATTTGTCTAATTTTCTAAGTGAAACAATTTAAGCTTCTTTCACAATTTTCTTCCTTTAGCTTGAGCTGATTTCTGATTTCTTCTTCTATTCTTCTAGTTCTAGCTTCTTCAATCTAAACTTTTAAATCAACAATCTTCTTTTCAGCTTCATCAAGATCCTGAGATACCTTAACCTTTGATTCATTATCCACTTGTAGCTGTAACTCCAAGTTCTGATTTTTCTTCCTAAGTCTTTTCCTTCCACTTAGGGCACTTATAAGTTCTTCTTCAAGGTCCACCTCTCCTTCTTCATCAAAATGATCTTCATGTTCTTCATAAGGACATCCTGTGAAAAAACCCACCCTTACGTAAGTAAAGGTTGGGAATTGTAGAAAAACACATCCAACCTTGCTGACCGCCTTGTAAGCTTCATCTAATATTCTCTTCTTCTCCAAAGTCGGGTCAAAAGTGAACAACAAAGGAGCACAGAAAGCATCTGTGACTCTCCTGAAGTGGTGGAAGCTTTCCCTCAAGTTCAATTGGTAATAGTAATCATAGATAGGGGTAGAATGTCTATTACCTTTGGTAGATAAACCTGGAAACTGCCTCATTATTGCTACTACGTACACCAAGAAAGAAGTCATATAAAATTTCAAGGTGGTGGGCACCTTGATCAGCTACTCATGGATTTCGTCACTAATCTGTGTTCCCCAATCAATGTGTACTTTCCTCCTTCTGATGATCCGGATGTATTCATACATCCAATCTTGAAAATGAGAGGATTTAGGCAAGCCCTTAACTCTGCTTAACAAGGTAATCATGTCTCTCACATCTTCTTTGAAGTCACTCTTGGGGAGTCCCTTAGGCCACCTACAAACAGCATGGCGGGGAGTCTTCAACCATTGTGAGTTGATCAATGTCTTGGCCTTGACTGAATCATTGTCAAATATCTCTTGAGCCTTCTGGATCGTGATGGGAGTGTATTGTTCCATTTGTGGAACTTTGAAGACTCTATCAAAGAATTCACCGTCAAGCCTCATTACAACTTGACCTGCAGAATCTCTCACAGTTCTGTCTTCTTGGATATAGTGAGCAGCAACTTGAAGTACGAGCTCCATGTGATGAGCTGAAGTTGGGAAAGTAGATACCATATGAAGATTGCTATCTACAATGGCCTTCAGATTCTCATCCCATGGCCTCTGTTGAATCCTCTTCACGAAATCTGCCAAATCTTGATGACCGATCTCAGTATCTTTGATCTCATCCACCTTGGACAACACCACAGTCGGAGGGAAAACGCCCTGGTACTTATACTTCATCTTACCCTTTGCTTTAGGAGATGGTGGTGGCGTTTCAGCTGACATTTTAGGGAACAGAGACTGATGTATTTTTTATCTCCGAGGATCTTTTGATGGAACTTTGGAAATTAACTGCAAGAATGGTGGATTCAATGATTGTCAGGAAATACATGTCATATGGGGAAACGTGAAATGAACATGGCGATATGGAGTCACTGTGTTTTGGCCCTATGGTGCGGAAAACGAGGTGCGAAAATGAGCATGGAAGTGAAAATGAAGAGAACACATTTCAGAGTGTTTAGAGAAAAAGTGCAGATTTTGGTGCTCGGGCGGTGATTTAGTGATATTTTGGTTTGGTGTTGAGGCGGTGAAAATCACCGCTCGAGCACCGACATGTCAAAGTTGTTGGGTGTCACAGCGGTGATTTTCACCGCCTCGACACTTGGGTATTTTTTGTGAGTGGGTGTCATGGCGGTGAAAATCACTGCCAAGACACCAGTGCGTGACTTAGCACTTTTGTGCGACGTCGGTGAAAAACCTCGCCTGTACACCGATGCGTGAAAAACAAAGAGGCGACGTGTGTGAAGGCAGGGAGATCCTTTGCCACAACATTTGCAAAGGTTACGAGGAAAAAACGATAGGATCCTATTTAAAACGGACAGACACGAGGGGAGAAGCAAAGAGAACCGAAAAAGACTAAGCGACAGAAACGATGAAAGAAAAACGCCAAAGACCGACGAGAAATGGAAAGCATTCAAATTTAAATAAAGAAAACTGACAACTGAAAGGAAAGCAAAACGTGAACATACCTCAATGGTGTGATAACTATGGCGAAGATCACTGTGAAAACCGCGTGCTGGAGGTAGAAACCAAGGTTCGATCTCAAGGGAGGCAACTTGTGATAGCACGGGAGCAAAGTGTGGAGAGGAGTCTTTTAGCGAAAATGCGAAGATAACTCATGTTTGAGTTAATAAAAACCTAAAACTCAACCTAAATCACGCGCATTGAATGCGGCAGGCGAACTCAACTTAACTAACAAATAGGTGCTCGGGCAATGAAAACCACCGCTCGAGCACCAACATGTCAATAAAATTTTAGGTGCAACGGCGGTGATTTTCACCGCCCGAGCACCAAAAGTTAAAACTTAGACAAGGTGCAACAACAGTGAAAATCACCGCCCGAGCACCAAAAACAATTAGAGTGAAAAAGGTGCAACGGCGATGATTCTCACCACTGGAGCACCAAAAACTAGAAAAAAAAACTTAACTCCTGGGTTTGAAAGGAGTCAAACTTTAAACTCGAAACTCGAGCCTATCGTCACCTACCCGGACTAGGTAAGATTAGAGACCTCGTAAAACAAGTTTGTCTCGTTTTACGTGCTTGAAACACACGGTCCTAGGAAACGGACTAGTTTCGTAGGGGGGTTATCCGTAAATCAAGCACTACTAGATTCTGTGATAACACTCATATTGGGTGATGTGAAAACCCTAGGTTAGAATGAATCGGGGCCATTCATTGAAAGTAAATCTTGGCCATTCATTCTACTTTTATAAATCTATAAATAGGGGCATCCTCTCATTTTCAATAGAGATGAGTTGTTGTGTAAAAACACTCTGCAGCAATATATAAGAAAATATTGAAGTTTGGTATTTCCTTGAGTTTGCTCATTGTGTATGCATGATTCAGCCTCCAAGTTTATTTCAACTTGTTAGTGAATGTTTAGCTTTAATGGTGACTACATGTTACAATATTTGATGCACTTCCCGCTCATACTTCTAGTAGTTTATTGATGATTAATTGTTGTGTAAAGTTAGTCTGATCTCTTTTACTTGTTGCACCTAAGTTCAGCTGTATGTTCATACTAAATAGGTGAATGTCACAATCTGAAAATCTGCAAAGAACCTTAGAAGATTGCACTAGTTTTGTGACATGGTAGACTGTTCTTGGTTAAGCAAAACTCTGTTTGGGGAGTCTATCTACTATAATATCCCTCATCGTTGCTAATGTTCATAGTTTTAGGATTAGAATAACTTATAAACCCTTTCAGCTTTTGACTTTTCTTTAAAACCTGAGTTCGAACTTATGTTTCCAGCATCACAACAATGTTAAATCTAATGAACTAGATGAGTTTCAGACTGCTGTTGTAAATTTGCTACTACTGTTCATTACTTCCAGAATTCTAAAATTCCATTACAGACCCATGAACTTCCATGCTTTGTGAACCATAAAGGCCCCTTGTGATTACCAGCAGATCACACATCATCAACTGAGTTGTTTTTGCATAGTCATGACCTAACATCCGAGAGACCTTGGGGTGATATTTTGAAACTTAGTTGCAAATTTTACCTTTCAAGAGAGACATTACACTTGTGTTTTGTCTGTGTTGAGAAGTGCAAAAACACCCATCAACAATATCATAGTGCATAACCTTTATGAGTTTAGATTCTGCCAAGCCACATAAGATAGCATTCATAGCTTTAGCATTATTTTCAAAAGCTCCTTTTCCATCTGCATCTATTGGAGTCGTTGGAATTGTATAACTAGTTATCACACTTCGCCAAATATCAAAACCAAGAGACATCAAATAAGTGTGCATTCGAATACTTCAGAAAGCATAGTTAGAATCATCGAATAAGGGAGCTCTATTTGTAGCAAGACTTTCAAGAGAACCCATGTGTGCTAACAGGACCTACCCTCAAGCAATTAAGCTCTCAATTCGAAGGAACCCCGCTCTTATACCAATTGAAGAGCACACAGAAAATACTGAGAGGGGGGGAGGGTGAATCAGTAATCTAAACTTTTAAAAACTTAAAACCATCAAAATCAGCAATGAAAACAGTAAGAGCAAGCATAAGACAAGATGAACACTGTTTTCACATGGAAAACCCTTTCGAGTAAAAAACCACGGCAGAACTATGCTTTAATTAACTTCAAAGGGCACCAACCCAGATTACAAAAGTGAGCACCAACTCACTGGAAGCACCAACTCTAAGATGCTGAAGCACCAACTTCAATAACATAGAATCTTTGATTCAAAACACATGCTTTCAAAAACACTATTCAAATTCTGAAAACCTTTTGTTCAAACTCTCAACTTCATCTTGATTGCAGATACACACACATGTATGTTGCTTGCAAAAGTAAACATAATGTCATATCTATATGCAGCACATTCTCCATAACTCATTCATAGCAAAACTTAGAGCATCAAAAGATCAACGTTCATAACTCACAACTTCAGTTTTGCTGCCTCTTCACAATATTAAGTCCACACACTTTCAACCACCATCAACCATAAAACAATACACTGATGGAGCTGCACAATACAAAAGGAAGAGACGGTGTCGACATTAATCCACACTCCTATAAGAAATAAACTCAGGAAAAAGATGGCATTGTTTTTTTTTATACAGCCTGTGTAACAACAGAAAAGATAGTGATGCCAAAGCTCTAATAACTACATCTAAGGTCTACAACTCCACTACACGCATAGCACACTCCAGAAAGAGGTCTGCTATATATATTAATTCCCACAAAGACCATGATTTATCTTCCACATTCAAATATGCAGAGTTTCACACAAGAAATATTAGCTCGACTAAAGTTCATCGTACTAATAAAAGCCCGATTTCACTCTCACAAAAACCGCCTGTTGCAGAGAATAATGCTAAAAACAAAAACATTGAAAAAAACCACCCGAAAGCACATATATGCATATAACCTCACACAATTAATGCATTAAATAGGCCACGCCATACTTAATACTGAATCGGACACCCCTCTAATTCAACACATCTCCTCCTTAAAGACGATGTAGATACACACCAAGTAGTCCCAAAGAAAACCGTTGCCAATAAATAGACATATCAAAGGCATTGACACATATATCGCCCAAACAATGCCATCGAAGTCACTCCTCACGTCTTTTACACAAAGCCGTGTATAAACTTCACACCAACTTTCACATTGATGAGCACATCTATATCTTTGTCGCACCTACAAAAACAAATACATACTTCATAACAGAATCGACTTCAAAAGAACATCCACCTCTTGGAAGAGCCACAAAGGTAGCACATACACACAACTCAACACCTCAATTGAATGACTGCTATTTTCAGATGCCATGAAGACCACCATTCATACAGCCCATTCAAAGAATAATGAATAGCGATCGCGTTAGAGAATAGGAATAAAGAATGCACCCACGAAATTTTCAAAACAACTAAAACTATAGCCGTCGCCACAAAAAATACATGGAAACAAATCGATGATGATTTTAAAAAGAAACGGGCAATAAACTCATCATAAACTTTGGCCGCCCCAGACAAGCCATCAGAATCAATTAGCAAGGCGTTACAACTCTGAATTGGCACTTCAACGCTGACTAGGCAATCTGACCCCCTAACTCTCCAACACATCCACTTTGACATTTCAAAACCGACTTGGCATTTGACTTAAATTCTGACTCAAATGATTCACCAAATAATCAAATAATTCATTTAAGTTTCAGCTCAAAAGAATTTTTATTTGAGCTTATATGCAGATTTTATTTCATTTGCATCTCAATTTCAACTCCTTCAACGACATCCTACGAACTCAGATTTATTTATGAGCTGTGTTCCTTTGACATCAATGATAAAAATATTTCAACACAACATAATCCTTGATTTAATATTGTGATAGATCCTGGATATAATAATAATAAGCCTATTCAGATTAGTGATTTATCCCTCCATTATGTTATTAGGAGGTCTATATATAGGAGGTACTAAATAATTGTAGAGAACATAATTTTGTGTATTTGTTCTTGTCAAAAACTTTTTGAGGTAGGCCCCGTGAAGTGGCTCCTATTTCAAATAATAGGCTCTATTTCACTCTTGCAATTTTGTGGGTGATATATTTGAATGCAATTCTGCTCTTTTACAAGTAATTTCAAAATATCCTTTTTGTTAGGCAGCTTTTACAACCTTGTGGCAGGCACCATGGAAACGATTTTATAAACTATCACCAGATCTGGCTAGATCAGAATATTTTTACTAGCAAGATTTGTCTAATTTTGTCCACATTTTTCAATTCCCATTGAAATTTTTCCAAAAAATTTTGGCCTCTCAAACCAAATCAAATTTTCAAACTGTCAACTATATTAAATCATATTACAAAAGAGCAGTTGGCTTGAATCGATCAAGTTGTCATGCCCTAAATCTACACATAGGGCAAAAACACAACCTACATTTTTTTTGAAATAATAACGTAAAAACATTGTTCATTACCAACTATACATATGCATGTTTGTGTACCATATGCATCAGGTACTATTACATGCCTACTCAAATGTCATCGTGAATTCTAGAAATTATAATATTTCTCGTTATAGGTTTTGCTGCAGAGCAATAATGCAAATGCTAACATCACTCATATTCATAATATAAATATTAGTATTGTGATTAAAGATGATGTTATTATTATTAATAACAATATGGAGAGTATTAACCACCACGAATATCTCAAACTCTTAAACAAAATGATTGAAAACATTTATAAAATAAATGCCTCCTCCCAAAAACTCTAACACTCTTATTATTGATGCCAAAGTGATTCCTTTCATTTTTAAATCTTACTAATAAAATCATTTATTTCTTATCCAAATTTTAATAATACTATTATAGTTATTTTGCCCACAAAACCTTATGATTATATTTTTTTTGCTTTATCCTTTAATGTTGATATTAATTTTACCACCCACTCTAATATTATTTATAATTTTCATCATTTGCTATGGTAACGGTAAGGTTAATATTGATGATTCTTATTAATATTGACTATGATATTATGTATATTAATATCATAGATCAGGTTATTATTAACATTTCTTTCAATATTAATATTACATTTTACTCACCAGTATTGTTAATGTTAACATTACTTTTACAATAATATTAATATAAATATAAATATATATATTTTATATTAATTTCATATTTATTGTTGCAATCAACCACTCTTATTTAATTAAAATATTAAGATTAAATAATTAACTTGGTTATTAATATTAATATTAATAATAATAATACTAATATTGATTCCTTTTGTAAAAATAATGACATGAGAACTGCAGTTATTCTTAAAGTTAATAGTATTATAATGTTAAATCATAAATATTATTTACAATATTATTATTCTTACTAAAGGATACTATTATTAATATTATAAGTAATGATAATTAATATAGTATCAACATTAATCTAGAAGGTAATATTAATATTATAAGTATCAATGTTAAGCAATATAATAATAATATCAATATTAATGTTATGAGTGACATTGATATTAATAGTATTAGAGTCAATGTGATTTAATCATTAACTATTACTAACACTGAGAGTAAGAATAGTATTATCAAAATAATTAATGATCATAAATAATAAAATTAATAAAAATATAAAAAATAGACTCAACGTCAAGGATTATATTAACATCAATGATAAAGAATAATATTATTAGTAAATATATAAAATATTTATATAGAATTATTGACATTATTAATAGTGATGGTTAGAAGAGTATTAACATGAATCTTAAGAATAATATAATAGTGTTAACGATTTTTTAGTTGTGAAGTACCTTTTAAAAAAAAAACCATACTACCTACAATACTGAAAACTAATATTATTATTCAGAGCGATTTTAATAACAGCACATACGAAAGGAAAATTTTAGTTTTCTATACAATAGTGTCACTCACATTACATGGAGAACGTAAGTTAACGGATTAATAGTAGGATGAGTATAACTATCCAGTTCAAATACAATATATACAGTAGTGTTATTATGTTATTGTATAAAACAAATTTGTAGGTTGTGTTCTTGCCCTATGTGTAAATTTAGGGCATGACACAAGCTTCTAAGCACAGGCAGCTTTAGGGATCAGAAAAAGTCTTGTTTTGTTGAGCTCCTTTAGAATTGGCTAGTTTTTACTGGATTACTTTACTGCTTCCACTAAATCTGATTTTATGGTGTTCTGGAAAGTTTGATTGAAGAGAACTCTGAAATTATTTGGACCCAGGGATTTGTTGGGTTGGAAAAAAAGACAAAATTTTAACTTGACCCTTAGTAATTTGTTCAAGTAAAGATTCATTGTCTTTAGATTTCATAAAAGTAGGCATATTGTTTAGAAGTTGATTCTGGGCATTCTTTCCGATCAAGGGAGATCTGAGAACATCTTGAAAAAAATAACATCATACTGAAGGATGTTCTTTTGATGTGTTATCACCTGTCCATCAGATTCTAGGAACCTATGAATAGTATTAACCCATTGCCGAGTAAGCATTTAAGGATGCAACAATTTTATGTTCATTTCTCCCTTTTCATATAACTGGTTTCCAATAAAGGGTTGTACACTTGTACCATAGAAGGGAGGGATGGGGGAGCTCGGTGAGGAAAGGGGAAGGGAGGAAAAGCAAGGGGGAATTTAGGTGGCAGGAGATCCCCTGATCAATAGGAGCTACCTTTAGTATACTTCCCGACCTCCCCAACTTTGATGTAACACAAATGTCTGCCCTATAGTGACCACATAAACGGCCCTTTTTATGGTGTGGTGGTTGGTCAAGCAATTTACAAAGTAAAAATTGTATGCTATGTGAGGCCATGATCTCTGAATTGTTTGAACTCCTGCAAGCTGAGATTTAAAGTTGTTGGTGTGTATGAAAGTGTGTCCAAATGTGGACTTGTTCCAAGGGCAGATCTATTTTCTCAGTTTAAGTTCAGCCCCAAATTTGTACATGGCATAACCCTGTGGTTGTGATTGTGGGGCAGAATACCACCAATTGAGGATGGTGATGGAGAAATCCTTGTGTAAGAACCACATATTTTCAAATATGTAAACAACAGATATCTATTTGGGAAGAAGAATAGATATATCAAGGAAAATAGTTACAGTGGACTCCAATCTGTATCCCTCTTGATCCAATATTCTGTTAAAAAGGTTCTGTCCAATTTTTCTGCAATATATGTGATCTGCCCTCAATTACACCATGTATAGAGATAGTGGGTGAGATCAAGCTCCATCTGAATTGTGTTGGTTTCAAGCTGATTGAGTACAGCTGCAGTTCTGAGATTGAATTTGCAACTTCCTTTTAGTCTTCAAGTAGCCAAATAGAGTTAAATCTCCCATGATAATTTCAGTCTATGAGTTTGTTTAACCGGAATCCTGTGATTACCATTGGGAGATAGATATAGATTGAGAATTTGACAGCCATGCTGAAATATTGGGAATTGAATTTTATTTTAAGTCCCCGAGGGAGACTTGTTGACCTTGGACAATTTATTTGGCTGGATCCACTGTATCAATGATCTAATTGTGGACATTCAATAATTTTCTTGGGGATTTAAATCCCTAAAAAAATTGTATGTTGATTAATATTTCCGTCAGTTTCTTGCAACAGGAACAAGTCTACCGACTTTGCTTTGACCAAATCTTTGAGAAAAAGGAACTTATCTAGGAGATGGTTTCTATTCATCAGGAGCATCAGTTACGTATCTATGGCTCAGTGCTATCCATTTGTAATTCTTTCCCACTGTCTTGTTCCTGCTGAGATGCATTAGCAATTTAGCAAGCATCTGGAATAAATGGAGTTGCATATCGATTGTCTGCAATGCCAATTCTAACATGCCTAGAAATAACTTCAAACTGGATTGTGATTCTAATGCTTGTCACTAAATTTCTTTGATGATATCATGTGGACATCAAACTATGATTTGAATTTTAATTAAGGTGTCTATGATTTACCACTGTTTTCCACTCTCTCCATCATATTATTATTTACATGGAGTGTACAGTTCCAGATTTTGTATACCCTCAACTATGCCTAATCAGATTTGCTTCACCAGACAAACAATGAATACCTTACAAGGTAAATAGCTCAGAATTTCATATTTTACTTTATTCTTTAATCTGCAATCATAATCATTAACTTTATCCTCAGCTTCTCAAGAAGGATGGCTTTTAAGCACAGTTTCCTCCCATGAAGGGCATCAATAATGTGCATGAGATTTTCAGTCAATTGAATAAAACCCTTCTAGACAGAACTGTGTATGTTTGATTTTTATCATATTCTAGAGCGCGCTCTATAGCAACATTGCTTTAGAAACACTAAATCTGCAGTCCTCTTCATTAACTTTATCCTCAGCTTCTCAAGAAGCTTGACTTTAAAGCACAGATCCCTCCCATGAAGGCTATCAATAATGTCCATGAGATTTCATAGTCCATGAGAGATTGAATAAAAACCTTCTGGAAAACCTGTGCATGTTGTTGGCGTTTCAATTAGCACCTCTGGAGTGCTTATTGGAAACGGACAGCTATTGCAAGTGTGTTAGTACATGCTCTTCGGATTATAGAGAGGAAGATCTCTCTTTGCTGATTTTATACTGTAAAAAAGAGGTGTACTAAGATTTCCTATCTTTTTTACTCAGCGGCAGGACACAAGGGTGCATAAACCAATGCGCCGTAGCTAAGCTTTTTCTCTGGTTTCCGCAGATCTTAACTACGACTAACTAAGCTTCTAAACTATCCTACCTCCTCAAGATAAACAGAGCATGAGGGCGTAGGAGCGAAATGGTATGGTTGGATCACTTGAATCCTCCGTCTCAATGGAATATGGCCGAGGCTCTGAACCTTCGGATATATACCAAGATAGGGCTCGATACAAGCAAACACTCGTTACGGTAAACTGGATCTGAGACTTGCCAAGGAGGAGGAACCCCTATCCGAGGTATAGGCTTGGAAGCAGCTCACTGGAAACAACAAGGAACGATGGCCTTTCTAACAGGATTCCCGAGGAGGTGACGACACCTGTCCAAAGTCTAGGCTGCAAGAAAGATCATTAAACAACATCAAACGATAATGATCGATGACAAAATATCCAAGGAGGCGACGACACCTGTCCAAGGAGGAGATTGAAACAATGCACTATTTAAAAACAAGACTTTGAATAACTCAAATAATTAGATCAATCAAGCTTGCACCATCTGATTTATTTCTTCAAGGTTCTTCAAAGAATTACAAAGGTCGGGACAGCAAAGGCACGAAATCATGCACAATTGCGATCAACCAACGAACTCTCATCCAAGAGTGAACAGATATAAACAAGCGAACTCTGGCAACAGTGGCGCAGCAATTTTGCTAGCAAATAAAGGTTAAACAAATAAAGAACCTAAGGCTCTTATTTATAGAAACTCAAAGGAGTAGGCAACCCTAAAATCTCCTTGAGTTAACAAACAGTTCTTGCCAATCAGCAAGATATTATTCTATGTCTAAAAGTAGGTGAGCAAACAGTTAACTGGAAATCTACTTCAGTTAACTGAAACTAAACAAAAGTCAAACTGGAAGTCTACCTCAGTTGACTGACACCTAACTAAAAGTGAACTTATGTTACAAATGTGTCTCCAAATAGACATCCACCTTTTGAGGAGATCTGAGATCCACAAATCGTGGGAGTCAAATAGACATCCTAGATTAGTGGGATCTGACATGCATGATCTGTGGAGATCTGGAGTCAACTTGGAAAGAGGCATCAAGTTGACTTCAGTCATCATTAATGCTATTTGGAGGGTAGGACGTCCTCCCTTGGTGCTTTACACCTCTTCACCACTGGTCAACAAAGTCTCTATCCAGTCATTGACCTCTTCGGCCTCCGGGCAATTAATGCTCTTCAAGATGACTATGTGGCGTCTAAGCATTTCTTCACCCGTCGTAAGCTGCTGATGATAGGTTATGCATTGGGCAGCTGCTTCATCTAACTGGACAGACATGGCTGCAATTTTGGCTAATTTGCAGCCATTGGGATCTTCAAGGAATGAAGATCGGATGACATCCTGGAATCGTGTCTGCACGGTTTCAAGTTCCACATATTCTCCTCCTTCCCGCTGATATTCTAACTCGGGAAGGATATTACCAACGTTCTTGCGAAGTTGATAATATTGGCGACGAAGCGTCTATAGTCAATCAGCTCCACAGAGTTGGCATCATAGGCTCTCACCTTGTATGCCACCTGTTCTTTCCACTCAAAGAGATGGTGTTTATTTTCTGTGGTCGTAACTGATTCATATGCTTGTTGCAAATCAGCAACTGTCGCCTCCTCTCTCGGCCTCTCTTGAGCTGCCTTTATATCTGACTTCTGGATTTCTGATCGAAGTCCATGTGCTCTGTCTCTCAGCTGATATGCTTCTGTCAACACACACCGCCCTTTGACAACAAACTCATCCACTTGACGTCTCAAGTGTTTACCGTATGTAATCAACTGATGATGGTTTCTTTCAGCTGGGAGATCCAACAGTCCTTGAGGCAAAGCCGAGGAGTTTGGAGTGTCATGTATCAAACTAGAAATGTACAACTTTAGCTGACGGATTTCAGCCTTCAAGGCTGCTTTGTCTTGTCCATCTTTTGTCATCCTTTCTTTGACACTCGCCGAGGCAATTCCAAGAAGGTCTGCCTCCACCTGTCGAGTGGTCTTTCCAAGGTTCACCTTTGAAAGCGTGAAATCCTCAACCCTCACATTATGTATATCTTTGTCTTCAGGTGGGGCAGCAGTCTCTATGATAACCTCGTTCTCTGCATTCTTTTCTACATGCGTCTGCTTCTTCAACTTCTTTACCGGCATGTCTTGTGGGACATGATGGAATTCAGAGAAGTCAAGCTGATAAGAAGGCCTCTCCCTCTTCCTCCCAAGCGAGCTTTCCAGCCAGATAGAATCTCGGCTAGCATCGCTGGGAGGAGGAACATAGGTCCCCTGAATGCTAGAAGAACGAGACTGTGCCGTGGCAATGCCTCGTGGTGGCGAGTCCAAATCAATAGGTCTTTGTGACCTTTGTGATGGTGGTGAAGCTGGTGGCTCTGTTTCTATCACTGGCACCGCTTCTGCTGCAACTTCTTCTACAATGGTTTCCATCTCTACAGCGATTATTTCAATCACTGGTTCTTGTGTAGTTGCAGCGGTCTCAACTGTCTCAGGCAAATTGGTGGCTGTCTCCACCTGTACCTCTTGCCGGCTTGTGCTGGCAATTCCTTTTCTCCCCCATGTGCTCCCTGACATCCGCATTCCTTCTGGAGGAAAGCTCATCTTCTTCTGTCTGGGTTTCCTCCTAGACGTGGAAGGTAGTGTAGACTGAACCGCTGGCGGCTCTGATCGGGGAAGTACTACCTTCCTTGTCCTTTTACTGTCCAGGTAGAGTTGACTGTGTCGAACTACTCTACCCGTTCTTTCCTCAATAGACGTACTCTCTTTCGCGTACCAGTCTACTTTGCCGAGTGGTTGTGAATCCACTAAACCCGTGAAGAAGGAAGAAAGAATAACTTCTTCTTCGTCCTCAGATAAGCCCTCGATGTCTTCTGACATGAATTCTGCAATCTGCGAGAGCTTGAATCTGCTATGGTTCCTTCTTCTCACTTCGAACTCATCCTCGCAGTTGACCCAAAAATCTTCCATGAAAGGTTCATGTGATGATCTTTGCTCAAGGTGAGCTGCGAAGATGCCTCTGGGGTCATAGGATGGCCTCCTGTCGATGAGGTACTTGAGATTAAATCTCACTATTTCTTGGCTTATCAACCTTGCATCGGCTGCAGTTCTGCATCTGTAGAGTCCCATCTGAAGAGGAAAGTTCACTGCAGCCTTTTTCTTTACGCGAAGGTAAGAGTGAACCTCGGCCAATTGCCTCAGGAATTCCATGAACACTACCCTATCTGAGGGGTAACGTGGCATCATGGCGGGGTGGCCATTATAGCCATACACGCGTATGTAGGTGAAAGTGGGGAATTGTATGAACCAATCCGCCCAGTCCACCATTGCTGCCTTAGCTGCTGGTGAAATACGCACGTGCATCTCATGGTCTAGCTCGTGCACGGTGTGCATAGTAAAAAGGTCATTTATCCTTTTGAAATGTCTTTCCGCTAGAGTGAACTCCAAGCGAGGAAAGTATTCTTGTACCTTTTGCACACCCAGGGTTCCCACAGTGTTTAATGTTCTGAAATCGCCTTGGAAGGCTATCAGGTAGACCAGGTATGAACACATGTGGAAACGGTGCTCTTCTAGAAATCCGGTGAATTGTTGGTGGAGTGTGTCACTGATCAGGGAGGCCCAGTCGTAACGTTCTTTTCTGCTGATTATCTTGCCAATAATGTAGAACATCCACGGCTGGAAGGATTTTCCCTCCTCTTGTCCAGTGACTCTGCTGAGTAGGGTGATTAGCACTCCGTACTCGTCTTTGAATTCTCCTCTACCAACCAATCTGGGCAAGCTGGTTCTCTTTGTTTTCAGCCAATGTTCAGCCATTATAAGCGAACACTTGTCCTTCGAAGCCTCGAATGCCTTTTCGCATTCTGTCACTGATATGACCTTCTTGGTAGGGCATGGTGGAATTGCAAAACAAGTCTCTATGTCCACCGGCTTCAAGCTGCAAATCACCCTCCCGTCTACTGACAGGATCTCTCTTGTAGTCGGGTTGTAATGCTTAGTGCAAGCAATTACAAGCTCGATGCTTTGTAAGGTGATTGGAATAGATGCTGCTTGAAACAAACCGGATTCTTCGATGTTCTGCAATGTGATTTGATTCATGCCCTCCAAGTCTTCAGAACTGACCTCTGGATTTTTCTGCCATAAGTCTGTATCAGTCGTTTTCAGGTAATCATGGTATAAGACCGTTTTGGTCTTGTATTGTACCTGAGAGTACTGCATTCTGAAAACCTTGAATATTGACTGGGCACTTGACCCTGTTCTGACACTTTTCTGGAACTGCTAAAAATAGCCTCGCCGGGGGTAGTTTTTACGAAAAATTCTGAGACATGGGTTTTGTTAAGAATGATTTTCTAAACAGACCCAGATCGTCAGAAATTCGAAAAAACGAGTTTTTCTTTGACATGCAAGAGCCCTTCGGTGGCAGAGGCAGCAAGGGCACCAGAAAGTGATTTTTCTCGAAAAAATCTAACACATGGGTTTTGTTCGTGCTTCAAAGCCAAACAAACCCAGTTTGTCCGTTTTTCAATATTATGACTTTTTCCGGAAACCCTAAAAAATAGGGGCAGCAGGGCTACTTTTTCTGAAAAAATCTACCATGTGGGTTTTGTTGAAAAAGTTGTGCTGATCATACCCAGTTGGTCAGATCTGTGATAATCTGTCGTTTCCTGTGACATGCAAAAGAAATATAGACAGAAGTAGAGGAAGTAGACAGAAGATGGATTGGAAGTTATAAACTGCCACTTTGCAATAATCTGTCTCTGGAAACAATCTTGGGAGAAGAATGCTTTTACTGCCAATGATCTTCAAAAATATTGAAGATCCGTTCAAAACCCCTGCCAGATCTTGAAAACTTGTTCTTGGGAGCTACTTGATGTTTTATCCTTCAACCTGCAAAAAAGAATAATGATGAAAGGGACGCCTAGCATGAATATAAGGCAATTAGGGTTAAGATCCACAAAGTATGGAAGATAACTCATCATTCAGGCCTGATTTGGAGTTCCAAAAGATGATTTCCACTGATTGTGGAGTGTTTTTCTCTTTTTTGGCTCCAAATTTGCTAACTCAAGTCAACATTTCTGTTTGACTTCTTTTAGGCGTCCAACCTTGAGTTTGATCATTTTTGTCTATTTTGCAAGCTGAAGTGCTCCCGTTTGATCTTCGATTCAGGTTACTCAGTTGATCTCAGCAGTGTCCGACAGTTCTGTTGTCGAGGCGGGATCAGTATGATTAGATATGCCTGGGAGAGATTAACTCAGAAAACTGAGTTTAGGTCTCCAGAAAGAAGGGCGCCTTTTCTTGAAAGGGGCGCTTTTGACAATGCCTTAGTCAATTTTCATTGACTCGTTCTTCGTTTTGACCTTTTCAGACCCTCTTTGCTTTGATCTGACGTTCCCGATGTTTGATGAATCAGATGATTCTGCTTGACGATGCGTCGGGTAGCTGGTTCAGTCTTGTTCACGATGCCTGACTTTGCAGTGGAAGCTGGCAAGTTTTGGGCCTCCAAACTAAAGGGCGCCCCTGGCCAGCAGGGGCGCTTTTAGCTTTTGCTTGGTTTCATCTTGGTTGTGGACTGCCAGTCTTTGACCTTCTCCATCAGTCGATTGATTTGTCGGAAGTTCTTGCTGATAGTCTCGCTGACGAGATAGGTCATAGCTGAGAAGGTCATCCTGGGAGGCAGTGAAGATTCCGGCTGAATCTGGATACCTTTAGGAAAGGGCGCCTTTCCTTGAGAGGGGCGCTTTTAGCCATGCCTTAGCCATTTTCTGGCTTATCTTTCCAGTTTTTCAAATTTGGCTTTTTCTGCTTGATCTCATCTCGTGATCGTCTGGTGTGTCTTGTGGACTTGCTGTTAGATTGATCACGTAGCCGGGAGGAAGCTGGAAAGATATCATGTATAGAGCTACAACTCTGGATTCATCTGGTGTCTGCAACTGAGGGGCGCCCCTGGCCAGCAGGGGCGCTTTTACCTTGAAGCTCTCTGATTTGGCACTTCTGTCGTCAATGGATCCTCCATACTTCGCTGACGGTTGGTCAATGATCCCTGAATCAGATGATCTTGCTGATTGTTTCGTTGTCGAGCCAGTATGAAAGTGAAGAGGATGACTGTTTTGACAATGCCAAATGATTTGATTTGCCCTCTGAGGTCCAAGGGCGCCTTTCTTCAAGAGGGGCGCTTTTAGCCACTGTAGACTGTGTTTTGCCTTGGTAGACAAAACGTGCACCTTCCAGACTTAGCCAAATTTTGGCCTTTTCCGTTTTGAGAATCTCCTTCGTTGAACGGCATCATTTTCATCCTTTTCCGCCATGGTTTCTTCGTTGAAGCTTTTGAGGTTTAGCTTTCAGCACCTGGTACTGGCCAATCTGCCATTAATGGCTGCGGAGCTCCTAACTTTGTTCCTGAAAAATAGAAATAGACCCACCAGAGTAAAACATATTTTTTGATAATTCTAACTTGATCAGTGTGATCGTGAAGGCAATTAATCCTATCAGAATTATTTTCAATCATTTCCGGGAAGGTCCTATTTTTTAGGGTTTCCATAAAAATAGGGGTGTAAAACCCTAATTTTCGTTTTTTCAGAATTTTAACCATAGGTTCCTTGACAGAAACCCACAAAGATTTCATATTTGGTTTGACCTAAAACATACTTTCGATGAAGCTTTACGTTGTTTAGCTCAATTTAAGCAGAATGCCAAAAATTTCATTTTGGGTATAACACATGTTTAATTTTTATTAACATTTAGGATCACATTTTGCGATCCATCATCAAGATGAGAAAAAAAAGAAAGACAATGTTCTTGCAGTATCGCTTCAAAAATGCTAAAGCTGAAATTCTCTTTATTAACTTTATCCTCAGCTTCTCAAGAAGTTCGTATTTTAAGCCCAGTTCCCTCCCATGAAGTGTATCAATAATGTACACGACGTTTCCACAGTCCATGAGATTAAACAAAAACCTTCTAGAAAAACTGGGTATGTTTAATTTTTATCAACATTTTAGATCACATTCCATGATCCATCATCAAGACAAAAAGCACAGGAATGACATTGCTAAGGCAACATCACTCCAAAAATCCTCTTCATTAACTTAATCCTCAGTTTCTCAAGAAAATTTCCTTTTAGCTAAGTTACTAAATCATCCATAACCTAGGCCGATTCCGGGCACAAAACATACCAGAATCAGAGTCTGCATGGAATCAGCGCAAATTCGTGCAGGATTCAATTTTTTTGTTTTGAACTTGAAAAAGCCCTACACCACATTTTTTGTAAATTTATTCCCAAATATTGAAAAATTAAAAACCCTAAACCAACGAAAAAATTGGAAGCCTTTGATTGCGCTTGTTTACATAGTTTCGTTTTTCTGAGAAGATGCACATCAAGATCGGCTCAACCTATCGTAGGGCAACCAAAATTAGAGGTAAGTCAATCTAATGATTCTAATCCCAACTGCGGGGGAAAGGGGAGCAATGAGAGATGCAACCTTTTAGCATTATGGGGTGTCAATATATTGTTTATTAAATTATATATTAATAATTATATAATAAAGTTATGAAATAATAATATAAAAAATAAATTTTAAAATTATAATTTATAAATTAAAAACTTGTATAAGTTATAAGCATTATTAAATATTAATATATTTAATTTTTAATGTATATATTTGTGGTTTTTATGTGTTTTTTGTACAGATGTACCCAAAGGTACCCAGCCCATCACAAAAAAATTGCTGTACCAGCTACCATTCCCCCGTACCTGTACCTGTATCCAATTCGGCAACTTAGCCCTTTTAGGCACAGTTCCCTCCCATGAAGGGTATCAATAATGTAAGAGGTTTTCACAATCCATGAGATTGAATTAAGACCCATAGCAGCAAAATCATTCTTGGGAATAAATGACCAAACCAAAAGATAAAGATTTTTTCAAAATTTTCCAATTTAATCTGGAAAAAAATGGGTTACAGTTACACTTTTTCATTGGAAAAAATCAGAACAGTCAAAAAATTGTCGAAATTATGGATAAAATCACCATAAAATTGGCAAGTAATCAGCAGGTGTGATTTTCGACAATAGAATCACTCAAAAATTTGTGAGAAATTAGGAAAAACCAGTGAAAAATCGTTTTATCAGAAAATCATACACATAAGCGAGCAGCCAGAAATCGTAATTTCTGCTATTATGCAAAAACGTTCTGAAAATATGTGCATGTTAAATTTTCATCAATGTTACAATCAAACTTTTTGATCCATCATGAGGATAAGTTAAAAAGAAAGGGAATGGCATTGCTAGTGCAGCATCATTTCAAAAAAGTTAAATCTGCAATCCTTTTCATTAACTTTATTTTCAACTTCTCAAGTAGCTAGCCTTTTAAGCACAGTTCCCTCCCATGAAGGGTATCAAAAACGTAAATGAGGTTTTCCATGTTCATGAGATCAAACAAAAGCTTATGAAAAAAATGTATATGGTTAATTTTTATCAATATTTCAGATTACATTTTTTATCCATCATCAGAATGAGAAAAAAGAAATTGCATTCCTATCACAGCATTGCTTCAGAAACACTAAATCTGCATCCTCAGTTTCTCAAGAAGCTTGACTGCCAAGCATAGTTCCCTCCCATGACTGGTTTCAATAATGTATGATGTTTTCACAGTCCATGAGATTAAATAAAAACCTTTTGGAAAAAATTGTGTAAGTTTAATCATCAATGATTTGATCACACTTTGTGATCCCTCATTGGGATAAGAAAAAAATGAATGACATTGCTATCGCAGAATTGCTTTAAAAACAGTAAATTTACAAATTATCATTAACTTTTTCCTTAGCTTCTCAAAAAGTACAGCTTTAAAGTAGAGTTCCCTCCCATGAAGGGTATCAATAATGTACAAGGTTTTCGCAGTCCATCAGATTGAAGAAAAACTTTCTGGAAAAAACTGTGTATGTCTAAATTTTATCAACAATTTAGATCACACTCCATGAATATCACCAGGATAAGAAAAAAAAAATGACATTACTATCATAACATTGCTCAAGAAATGCTAAATCTGCAAAATCCTCTTCATTAACTTTATACTCAGCTTCTCAAAAAGCTTAACTTTTAAGCAGATTCCCTCCATGAAAGGCATCAATAATGTCCATGAAGTTTTCATAGTTTGTAAGATTGAATATTAAGGTTCTGGAAAAGCAAAAAACTGGGTAGGTTTAATTTTTATTAACAGTATGGAATATGGATCACTCATTTACACTGTTCTGTAATCCTTTGGCAACACAATCTCATGGTAATAACTTATTCATAAACATACGCTTGGTGATGTTGTTCTAAGTTATAGCAAGAGATGGTTACATGTAGCCATAGTTTAGAAAAGTAGGATATATTATAAACTACTAAGGAGAATGGAAGATACAAGATTCTTTATATTGTTTTAAAATTACAAACTAATATATACATACAAACAGATGTACATACCTGTGGGTATTTCTATGTTTGTGTATGTATAATGATAATTTGTATTGTGTTAAATCAAAGTTGGGGAGGTTGGGGAATATTCTAAAGGTAGCTCCTATTGATCAAGTGATCTCCTGCCACCCAAGTGCTCCCTTTAGTATATTCCCCGACCTTTTCCATTTAAACAAAAGCAAGCACTCTTAATTCTGCCCATGACAGTTATAGCACCACCGGTTTGGCATGAGACATAATTGATAAAGCAAACATCCATTTCCCTTCAGTAGAATGCCACGTCAGTTTCATAGAGTGGGGTGTGTTTCTTGTTTCTTGTGCTTAAGTTTAAGGTTTCCTTCCTCATTCCTAGCATGAGCAACTTGAGCAGTTAGAAAACAATGTAGGCTGCTACTACAGTAAGTGATGAAGGCCATGTTAAGGAAAATTAGTGGGGTTAAAGCCATTTGACTAAGTTTTAGTTAAATATTGGCTGTGTGACTTTACTTGACTCTTTCTTTCCAGAAAGAAGCAACAAGCAACAAGCATCAATCAACCACAAATTTGTTTAGTGCATCAATGTGCGAAACATAACATTTGGTAGTCAATTAAGAATAACTTAATGAGCTCCATAATAGAGAACATGCATTAATCAACACTCACCTTTGCTACATTGTCGATCTGATCCAGTAAAGAGATAATATGACGTAATGTAACAGAACGGTACCAAAGTTGATGCAATTGCTTGTTACGAGAACCGAGCAGCTTCTTTGACTCACCCAATTCATTTTTCAACCGAGCAATTTTTTTAGTAGATTCACTGAACAAGCGTAGTATCTGCATAACCAACTTTTATTAATTCTTTACAAAGAAAAAAAAATGAAAACCTAAGGAACAGATTATGCTATCATATCAGGTACCTCGAGAAGCTGCCACTGTCAAAATAGGCAGAATATAAGGAAAGGACATTAAAACTTGCATCTTATTATTGTTTCAACTTTCAAAAGGATAAGCTAATCTGATAAGCATGTAAAGGTAGAAAGTTGGAAATCATCATTTTCGAGCAATGATAAATAGCAGGCATTATGCAAGATACACTTGGAGACTTAAGTAAAAATGGAAAAGGGACCCATTGAACCCTATGGGCACAAATGCATCCTGATTAATTAACTAAGAGCATCACATTGTTATGCTATAGTAAGCACAATCCTATAGTAATCATTTCACTGATAATTACAATGATATATATAAAAGCTTAAGCAGAAGTTTGAAATTCATGGCATCATCCATTTCCCTATGAAACATATTTGAAGAGAACCAAATACATTAACTAGCATTTACAGTGATGTTACACAATGGTTGCAAATTATTTTACAAGTGATCAAAACAGAGTCAGACAAATGAGAACTGAGATGAGATTGCATTACACATAAATTGAAGCATGGACAAGTCACAGTTATCCTAGTTATAAGATGATAACCTGCAGCAGCACCACCACAATAAAGCTAAGCAATAGTGTGTCTTATTTTGGTGCATACAAATGGGCGGAGATATAAGACAATCAGCATTGCGAAATGGCATTTTATCAAATCATCTGATTCTCCTCGGATCAATAAAACTGATAGCCCTCTCCATTCATTTTTTTCCAAGCTGGCAAGGATAAAAAACGCCTATCTTATCACTGTTTTCTCCTTTTGTCTTAATAATCGCTTCTCATTTCACTTTGAATCCATGAATCATTCTAATTTTCTAAATACAAACAGCTTGGAAGAGTCAATCTTTCACTGTGAAATTGGAAGTGGGGCATTGTTAATTGGAAGCTCCACTAATCATAAGAACCAAATGATTCATGCACAATAGGAGAAAGTACCATATCAGAATCATTGCAAGACAAAGTTAAAATGCAGCTTGTATTCCATAGAGAAGAATTAACGCTAACTACCCACTAGTTGAAGAATGCAATTGTAGAATCTAAAACACAGAAAACATCAATACACTTAACAGTACCTTTCACTGGATTCTGTGCAAGAAGTCATATGCATCCATATAATTGTTTTTTGCATAAGCATCCATCCCAGAAAAAAAACATTGCATTCTTCACAAATAAAAATGGAGAATCGAAAAAGGAGTGAAACCAAATTTGAGAGTATCTGTTGATAACTTTATTGAAGTTTACTATGGTCCTCCCATGGACAAAATGATATATCTGAAGATGGAAATACTTTGCCTATACTAGGAGTCTACAACCAATTTGTTCCAGAAATCCCAATCTCATCTGGACTAGAACATTTTTAAAGGAAATCTTTGTAAGAATTTTTTTGAAATTAAGCAACTAAGAAGTAACTTCCTGAAACCAATATGGCTTATCCATATATCCATTTAAAAAGAGTTCACTGTGTTCATATGTATCAAGTAGTAAAAGTCTTCACAACATCATGAGAAAAATAAAACCTGAGAATAGTTATGAATCGCTTTGTTGAAGCCATTGTGATAACCATGGACGACTTCATCAACAACGTCCTCAATGATATCACTCCGCTCCTTCAAGGCCTCAATCTCCCCTTCACTATCCTTGGACGTTAATATATGAACAACATAAGGCAAAGAATCAAACCGTGCCGCCTTCCATCCATCATCTATTGTCGCTAGCTCTGATTTTATGTGCTGTAAACACAATAGTAGAAAACTTAGAACCACTGGTGACAACAAATCTGTCAGACATAAGTATTCAAATGATTAATGAATGTCCAGAAAAAGCAATACTTAAGGTAGTATGCAGTTTTAAACATGGCACATCTTAATTTCTTATTAAATCCCTCAAAAAGATATAAAAATAAAACAAATATCATAAATTCAGAAATAGAATATCTCTGAAAGCTGCATGTATCCTTTTAATATAATATATGAATAGATTTTCATGTGAGATTTATTTCCAATAATTTTTTTGAAATGATACTAAAATACCCTGGAAAATGCACTTTATTATCAAATAAAGATTTGCATTTGAGAGATTATGCAATGGCCCAATAGAGTAATATAGAAATATGGATCGATAGGTCTGGACAATATGATGCTTGGTTAGATCAAGCAGGATGACTTCTACAAAATAATGTGCGACTCTCTACTAAAACTGACCTGGAAAACATGGCATTCTATAAGACATTGTGAATAGACAAACTTTAGCTTTGTCTTCATGGAGGTTTTGGATTTCTTTTATTTTATTTATCATAAAAAACTGATATACTACACTCACAAGGACATCCCTAGGAATGGTTTAACCTTCTCATAGACTGCATGCTAGGAAGCCACCATTACAAACCAGACTCACCAGGTAAGTTGATATAGCCTACACAGACAAAGGGCCCTTGTGAACCTGAAATGATGCAATTGAAGTCCTAGTTAAAGCATTATAATGATCCAGAAACTTCCATGTGATTCCTGCCTATGGTCAACAGCACTTATCTTCACTACCCATTAACTGATTCACCTATGGCTGCACCACCCAAACATTAGGCTATGTGCACATTATGGTTTCTACAGTGGGCCTAAGTCACCTTAGCAAAAGTAGAAAAAAAAAGTAAATGCCGAGCCAGGTATGATTAGATCATGCATTTTTGCAAGTTCTGAAGAGCAGCCCCAGACAGAGATCAAGAACAGTTGCAAAGTTAATTTCCCACCACAAACAAGTTAGAGCGCTATGAAGAAGTGTGATGATAAGCTGCCTCCCATGGGAGAATTATGATCTGCAGCAGCTTGATCTCTTTCATTTCCTCAGAAAATTCTGCTTCTTCGCTATCTTGATCAACACTCACAAGAGTACTTGTTTTGAAGTTAATGTTACTCTCTCCACTTACCAGTACTTTTTGGGGACTTTGCTATTATTTATAATTGCATAGTTGATGGACAAGAGGCTTTTGCATGGTAACTTTGATAAAGCAATTTATTTTATGCAAGTATTAAGATTATATTTTAATCAAATGAGAGATGTATATACAAGGTTGATGGGTTGTTGAGTTCTAATTATTTCTGAGCACACACCCTATTTTCATGCTCAAATCCCCCATCTTTCTCATCCTATTATAACCTACACGAACAACTTAGCAGGATAGAATAACCACTAACAAATAGGATTAAAATTTGTTTATTTAATAATATTCCACTAATATCTCAATTAATTATTTAATTAGATAAACCAACCTACATAGTATATTATAAATAATATACTATATGTAATAATTCCTAACCAGCTTTATGAATTAACGGTTATCATGTGGATACAATTTGTGGTCATGAACCTGCAATTTTTGCTCACAAGGTTATATTATAAATAATATACTATATGTAATAATTCCTAACCAGCTTTATGAATTAATGGTTATCATGTGGATACAATTTGTGGTCATGAACCTGCAATTTTTGCTCACAAGGTGTGCTGCCAACCCACCTGCCTTCATTTGCATTGAAAATTCATACCATTTTTTTTAATTATGTGAACGAATGAAACTGTTCAAAGTTTGAATAAAGTTCTCAAAGAAATTGTAATCCAAGCTACACCCTGCAAATTCCTCTCATCAATTAGCTTTGTTCCAAGTTACTGTAAAGAGATGGAAGACCAAACACAGATTTTGGCTCTAAAGACATTCTAATGAAGGTAGTCACTTTCAGTTAGCTTATGGCATATTTGCAGAATCTTTCTGAAAAAAGCCAATAAAATCCATTTCATATTTACTGCCATGCAACCGATCCAAAAACTTATCACTCACCTTCAAATGTAAACAATCTTGAGAAGAATGCATATACTGCTCCAATTGTTCCCCCAACAGGTTGAACACAGTTTCAATTGTTGTACTCATTTCCTTGCACAGAAATATAGACTTGATAGGAGGCAAATAAGAGCTGGTTCTGGAATTAAAATTTCACATAGCAGACCAATCCATATGAAAAATTCCAGTTTAATAAGATTTTTACTGATTTCTGAAAAAAATCATGGCACTTTGCTTATTAACTACAATTTGAGTTCAATATTTAAGAATGATTTCACTCAAACAACAAAGCTTTGACATATAATAAATTGACCACTATCAAGCTCTATCACATATTCTACTCTTTCTTCTACAATGAATTGAATCCTCACCTAATGAAATTTTAACCATCACATGGTGATTGGCACATGAATTTCTGGAGGTTTGTGTTGCAGATGCAATGATTTATACCTCTACAAATTTTAAATCCATTGCTAACATTATCAATATTTTAACTTGATGATATTTCTAAGGTATTCATCAAAAAAATTATGGATTTCGATATCAAATATGAGTAGAAAATTGATTTCAGATCTCACACCTTACAAGGGCACAACTACAATAAGGGTTCTGGACAAAAATTCCAGCCAATGAGAATTTGGATACCAAAAACCCTAAATGGGAATTCAGGGCATGAACTACCCGCCAGCGCATTGGAGAAACCAAAAACATAAAGTTTTCCAATTGTGTCGATAGATAAGAAATTATTGGACAATCTCTTCAAAGGCTGAACAAAATAGTTTTCCTTGTAAAACTGGCAAACCATTGGCCTTCCAGAGAAAGAAATTATAGATGGATTCAAAAGAATTGGGGAAATGACATACAGATTAAGCCTGTGCCAAATATTACACAAGTAATTGGTACAATATTCGATGTATATTTACAATGAGCAAACCGCTCAATAAATAGAATATAGGAATTTACAAAGCAGGAAAGTTTCTAATAAGAAACTACAGGAGATCGAGTAAACGATCTTATCCAAAATTACACTATATTACAAACATCGAGCATTAATAAAGAATTAGATAATATTATTTTAATACCCTCCCTTAATGCTCAATCTGTCAACTACACCAAGATGCCCCCTGAATTTGACAAACTTCTCTGGACTGAGCGACTTGGTGAAAATATATGTTGTCTGCTCCTCTGTCGAAACATACAGTAACTAAACTGATCCGTCTTCAACAAGCTTCCGAATGAAGTGACAATGACTTTCCACATGCTTGGTTTTTTCATGGAAGACTCGATTTTTGGCAAGTTTGAGAACTCCTTGATTATCACAGAACAAGGGAGTTGGACCTACTTGAGATATTTGCATATCCACAAGCATCCGGCGAAGCCAAACTGCCTCACAAGCTACCTTAACTGCTCCCCGATACTTTGCTTCTGTCGAGGAGAGAACCATTGCTTGCTACTTCTTACTAGTCCATGTGACTACACCAGATCCCAAAGTGAACACATACCCAAATGTTGATTTCCTGTCATCAACCGAACCTGCCCAATCTAAGTCTGTGAAACCACTGAGTCTAGAATCGTGACTCCTAGTGTAAAGAAGTCCATGATCAGAAGTGCCCTTCACATAACGCAGCACACACTTCGCTGCTACCCAATGATCAGCCTTGGGGGCTGTCATGAAGCGTGAAATGTAGCTTACTGCAAAACTGAGGTCAAGTCTAGTGGCAGTGAGATAGATGAGGTTGCCCACTAGTTGCCTAAACAATGATTCATCTACTACAGGTGAGTCTAACTTAGCTGACAACTTGAGCCCTTTTTCCGGGGGTGTGGAGGCAGGTTTGCAATCCTGCATTCGGAACTTATCCAGTAGACTTCAAGCATATTTGGACTGGGAGATGAAGATACTACTCTCGGTCTGCCAAACCTCAACACCTAAACAGTAATGCAAAAGTCCCAGATCTATCATGTCAAATGTGTTGCACAAATCCTGTTTGATCTCAATGATCAAATGTGTCGAGCTGCCAGTAATGATCAGGTCATCTACATAGACAACAAGAATAAGAATGTCACTACTAGTATGTTTGACATACAGATTAGAGTCAAATGGACTCCTCTGAAAGCCATGATCTATGAGGTACTTGTCAATCTTGATGTACCAAGCCCGAGGAGCCTGTTTTAGGCCATAGAGTGCTTTTACCAATCTGCACACCTTGTGTTCTTTACCGGCAACCTTGAACCCTGGAGGCTGCGTCATCTAGACTTCTTCCTTCAACTCACCGTTGAGGAAAGCACTCTTAACATCCATCTAATGGACTTTCCAACCAAACTAGGCTGCTAAGACAAGGACAAGCCTAATTGTACTCATCTTGGCTGTAGGAGCAAAAGTCTCCTCGTAGTCAATGCCTTCCTTCTATGAGAACCCCCTAGCAACTAGACGAACTTTGTACTTGTCAAGGGTTCCATCAACTTTGTATTTCACTTTATACACCCATTTGCAACTAATGGGCTTCTTTCTTGGAGGAAGATCATAAAGGACCCAAGTGTGATTTTTCTGAATACTCTGGTATTCAGCCTCCATAGCCATTTCCCACTCAAGAATTCCTTTAGCCTTTGAATATGTCTGAGGCTCATAGACACTATGAATGTTGGCCATGAGAGCAAAATTGGCTATATGTTGTTTGCTCTTGTTTCTAGATGATCTACCCTCAATAAGCTCATCATCATGAAGATCACTAATAGTCTTAGCCCACCATTTAGGCCGGTGAGGTGAAGTGCCAACATCAGATGCAATAGGAGAAGCTGGAACTGGTTGTGGATCCAGAACAGGTTCATCAGGTAGAAGATCAATATCATTCGATGTTAATGGATGATAGCTTTGGTCAGATATAAGTAACGAATGCTGAAAACATCTTCGCTATTTATATGTGATCAAAGATTATCCTCATTACACTTATTAATGGAAATCGAATTTATGAGCATATATATATAAATTCGTATTAATAAAATATATTGTTATCTGTAATGAATAAAATTGGAACTCATATTATATATGTCCGCCATATGTGTGAGGACTTATGTGTTAAGTGTTGTTAAAGCCGAGTGTTAGTCGGCTATCTAAGAGACCCGTGCGCCCAAAGGGACACGTCCTCTCAAAGGACGCATCCCTTAGAGGCAAGTCTCTAAGGTATTAAACTTGGTTCCCTCATTGGTATGCAAACATCGAAATCAATTAATGTTCTGCAATCAGCACATTCGACATTCAGAGAAGAAATCTGGAAATCGCATTTTGACTTAGAATTTTCTTACACAAAATTTTAGACCTTAGTTTATTCTTAGGTATTAGGATCCTATTTGTGAAAGATTTGATTACATTTACATGGTATCAGAGCCACGTTGTGTGAATCCAAATCAAATCTAAAATCAGATTGCTCAAGAAATTCGTATTTTCTAAAAATCGAATTCACATCACATTCTTCGTAATGTCAATTGTGATCAGATTTGAAGATCGTCTTGCAGGAGCAGATAACTTTACATCATGGAAATTTAGAATCATGATGATCCTAAAAGAGAATAAACTAGACTCACTTGTGAAAGAAAATAAAAGGGAACCTGAGGTTGAACCTGAGAAAAATCAATGGATTGAAAACAATGAAAGAGCCATGAAAATCCTAGTAGATGCAGTTAGGGATCATATAGTGCCTATCTTAGCAAAACATGAAACTGCATATCATATGTTCAAATCCCTTGAGAGTACCTATGAGATCAACAACACCAGTAGGACTCTTGCATTAAAGAGGCAAATCAACAATGCTCAAATAAACAAAGGAGAATCAATCAACGCATACTTCATGAGGATCATTGAACTAAGGGATCAATTATCCACAATTGGATATCAGATTGATAGCAAAGAGTTAACTCTAATTGCACTAGGAGGCCTTCCAAACTCATGGGAGTCATTTGTTCAAGCAATAAGTGCAAGATCCAAACTCCCTAAATTTGATAGGCTAAGAACTGACTGCCTTCAAGAAGAAGCAAGACTCTCCTCAAAAGAAAATAAACAGAAGAACTTAGATGAAGACATTCATGTACTCAACACATCGTCTAATAAAAGGAATAAGAAAAACTCCTACCAGAGAGGATCTTTTAAAAGAAAGAGAAATTCCAATGGAAAGGAATCTTTTAAGAAGAAAGACATCTCTCAAGTGCAATGCTTTAGATGTGATCAATATGGTCACTACACAATGAAGTGCCCTGACAGATCGAAACAAGCAGCATCTTTTGCCAAAGTACGAAAGACAAATTGAGATCATGAATTTGAAAACTTTGCGTTCTAGGAAAAACAAATGGATATAGAATTACCTTTATGGATGGGAAAATTCTAGCATGACCTAAAAGCTCAAACTATTGGTGTAAGACAAGGGTACCTTAACAAACTATACACCGAAGTCTAAAACCATCTCATAAAGGAACTTGTAAAGGTTGTGCCTTAGGAAAGAAAATAAAACCTTAAAACGGACAATAGGTAAGAATGCACCTCTGAAATTTTAAAGGAGTTCTGCATGAGTGCTGGAATTAAGAGGGAGTTCACAAGTTGCTTGACCTATACATTGAAACCATTCAAGAGGGCAAAGAAGTTCTAGTGAGATAGAAACCTATTCCCTTAGAGTACCTAAAGAGGAACCTGCTCCTGAGATTCAGAGGGAGCATCCTGAGGAAATGCCACATGAACTTCCTTCTAATTCAGATAAGAATACAAATGACAACGGCAGAAAGAGACCACTTTGGGCCAGAAAGATGATCAAAGAAGCCGAGGATCTTACAGCACCCAAAGGAACGTTCAGGGAGAGTAAAAGACCCAAATGGTTCTCTAGTTATGTTGCTTTAATGAACAACATCATAAGCTCAGAACCTGCCAATGTTACAGAAGCCTTCAGACATCAAGCTTGGAAGGATGCAATGACGGAGGAATATCAGTCCATCCTAAAGAATGATGTATGGGATATAGTGCCTAGACCAAAAGAGAAATCTGTTGTCTCTTCTAAATGGCTCTTCAAAATCAAGCATGTTGTTGATGGCAGTATAGAAAAACATAAAGCACGTCTTGTGGCTAGAGGCTTTTCTCAAAAGGAAGGCATTGATTATGAAGAAACATTTGCACCTGTTGCCCGTTACACATCAGTGAGAGCAGTATTAACCATTGCAGCAGCTAAAGGCTGGAAGTTCCATCAAATGGATGTGAAAACTGCCTTCCTGAATGGAACCATTGAAGAGGAAGTCTATCTGGAACAACCTGAAGGATTTCGTGATACATAAATCCAACTCACATGTGTGCAGGATGAAGAAAGCTCTCTATGGACTTAAACAGGCTCCCAGGGTCTGGTATGAAAGAATTGACAGCTATCTCTTGGGATTAGGATTTTCCAAGAATGATGCTGACTCCAATCTCTACTTCGGGTAATCAAAGGTGATATGCTAATAATTATTTTATATGTTGATGACCTGCTAATAACAGGAGAAGATCACCTCATTGCTCAAGGGAAGCAGGATCAAATTTCTAAATTTGACATGAAAGACTTGGGAATTCTACACTACTTCCTAGGTTTAAAAGTATGGCAGAAATCAGTGGGCATTATACTAAATCAAGGGAAATACACAATTGATATTCTGAAGAGATTTGGAATGTTGGATTGTAGACCTATGTCTACACCTATGGAAACCAACCTTCACAAATTGAAAGAAGCAGCAGCAGAATCCAAAAGTGCAGATCCAACCCTTTACAGGCAAATGATTGGATCCCTGATGTATCTGGTTAACACCAAACCTGATATTTGCTATGCAGTGAATGTTCTCAGCCAGTTCATGTGTGAGCCAAAGGAAATTCACTTAATGGCTATGAAACATACTCTGAGATATCTTCAAGGCACTATTGGATATAGTCTTCTCTACAAGAATGATCAACTAGATCTACATGGGTACTCTGATTCAGATTGGGCTGGAAGTGTAACAATCGGAAAAGCACATCAGAATGTTGCTTCAGGTTAGGATCGGCTATGATCTCTTGGATTTGCAAAAAACAATCTTCAGTTGCACAGAGTTCAACGGAAGCTGAATACATTGCAGCCTCAATGGGAGCAAGAGAAGTGATTTGGCTTCGTAAATTGCTTGTGGGACTCTTTGGTGAGCCCTTGAATCCTACAATTATTCATTGTGATAATCAAAGTTGCATCAAACTCTCTGTGAATCCTGTCTTTCATGATAGATCTAAGCACATTGAGATCCCCTATCATTATGTAAGAGATATGGTGGAAAGGAAAGTGATTCAGTTGGAGAATATCAGTACAAATGATCAAACTACAGACATTCTCACCAAGCCTCTCTCCCGAATCAAGGTAGAGCACTTCCGGAAGAAACTTGGTATGGTTGAAATGTAATTTGTTATTTATGTTTGAAATACAAATTGTTTATAAATTGTACTAATATATAAAGATGTTTAATGTGTAAACTCTTTCGTCATGTGTGTGACTCCATGACTTTATGGGCCTACTCCCCCTGTGTACATTATTGAAAGGTGACGATCTTTCTAATAATAAACACTTGTATTTGACATTGTAAAGTGATGACTCTACAATGATAAACTATCATGATAAGTATCATGTGACTTGATATCTGTGGACATGTCATGATAGTATCTCTTGGACACTTTGATGGATATCATGGGACTTGATATCATTTGAAGATCATTGTGATCCTTAAGAGATAATCATGGTGGATATTTATATCCGTGGATATGCCATGAATTATGGTAGACATCATGTGACTTGATGTCAGTGCACATACCATAATGAAGATGTGTTATGGAGAATGTCATGTGACTTGACACTTTCAGAAGCATACCATATCTTCTGATATCACGAGTTAGGTGATATCACTTTTGGAAGTTATCCTCCCTAGTTAAAGAGGGAGTGTTGAATAATGAAGATGTGTTATGAAGAATGTCATGTGACTTGACAATATTAAGAAATCATACCATGTCTTAGATATCACGTGTTAAGGTGATATCTCCACTTATTTGATTTGAAATATCTTCCCTAGCTAAGAGGGAGTGTTAATGGATGATAGCTTCGGTCAAATATAAGTAACGAATGCTGAAAACATCTTCGCTATTTATATGTGATCAAAGATTATCCTCATTACACTTATTAATGGAAATCGAATTTATGAGCATATATATATAAATTCGTATTAATAAAAGATATTGTTATCTGCAGTGAATAAAATCTGAACTCATATTATATATGTCTGCCATATGTGTGAGGACTTATGTGTTAAGTGTTGTTAAAGCCGAGTGTTAGTCGGCTATCTAAGAGATCCGCGCGCCCAAAGGGACACGTCCTCTCAAAGGACACATCCCTTAGAGGCAATTCTCTAAGGTATTAAACTTGGTTCCCTCATTGATATGCAAACATCGAAATCAATTAATGTTCTGCAATCAGCACATTCGACATTCAGAGAAGAAATCTGGAAATCACATTTAGAGAAGAAATCTGGAAATCGCATTTTGACTTAGAATTTTCTTACACAAAATTTTAGACCTTAGTTTATTCTTAGGTATTAGGATCCTATTTGTGAAAGATTTGATTACATTTACATCTGAAGGAAAATCAGGTTGAGCATCATCAAAGATAGAATCTTCATCATCCCTCCCATTAGGTGGACCTAATAGAAGACGGACACCCAAATCAGAAGCCTTCAAAAGCTGGTCCTCAGAATGCTGCACAGACGAGGAAATGTGAAAGGGCCCTTGTTCTTCATCAAAGACAACATCCCGATTGAAGACAAGACAATCAATGTCTACATCAATCAACCGGTAAGCCTTATGGTTGTCACTGTACCTTGTGAACATAAGTTTTTGACTCTTGGAATCCAACTTGGAGCGCTTAGCATCTGGAATCCATACATATGCTAAAGAGCCAAAGATTTTCAAATGATTGATCCTAGGTTTTCTACCAGTCCAAGCTTCCTCAAGAGTCTTCCCCTTAATAGTGTGTAGGAGATCGATCAAGGAGATAGACTGCACTGAAGACTGCTTCTGCCCAAAATTTATTAGGAACACTCCTGTGTTGTAACATGGAGCGGGCCATCTCAACAATTGTACAAATGCACCACTCTACAACACCGTTTTGCTGAGGAGTGTAGGGTGTGGTTAACTGGCGTTTAAATCCATTTGTATCACAAATGTTGGAGAAAGCAGTAGAACAAAATTATCTGACCTAAGAGTGATTATGCAACAACCAGACTATTTTTCTACTAAGGCCTTAAACTTCTGAAATACAGTAAACACATCTGATTTTTGTCTAAGAAAGTACACCCACATTTTACAACTGAAATCATCAACAAAAAGCAAGAAATACCTGCAACCAATAACATAAGGTGTAGTCATTGGTCCACATACATCGTGAACCAACTGTAGTACCTTAGAGGCTCACCATGAGTCACCATCCACGAATGGTGTCCCGTGCTGCTTCCCAGCCTGACAAGCTCCACAAACGCCATGATGTTGAGTCTGAATGTCAGGTAAACTGGTTACAAGTCCCTCCCGAGCTAACTGAGAGAGATAGTGCACATTTAAGTGCCCATACCACTGATGCCAAAGACTGGTAATAGCAGAGTTTTTGGCTGCCATGGCTAACTCCAAAAAATCACCTGTATCCACAAGTCTGTATAGACCATGATCCTCAATACCAACAATACCAACAGCCACAGTGGTGAGAGTCTCCCGATCAACAATGGAACATTTGTGAGTACCAAATACCACATCCAATTGAGGAGAGTGCCGCATAATCTAACTGACTAAGAGAAGGTTCAGTTCCATGCCAGGAACATAGTATACATTGAGGAATATGAGATTCCTCCCACCAGACTGAATCTGAACTGTGCCCTTACCGACAACAATATACTCTTCCCCTCCAAAAATAACTGAGTCAGTGAAAGGAGAAAAGTCAGTGAACCAGTCATGCCAATGTGTTAAGTGTCACGAAGCACCTGAATCTATGTACTATGCAAAGGACTTTACATGATCTGCAGGCCTTTTAGCCATAAAAGCGTAAAACGCAGATTCCTTCTGCTCAGTGTGCTCGACAACATGTGCTTTCTGCTAAGACCCTCCCTGCTTCTTTTGTTCAAAAGCCAAACGCTGACGACAATCCTTCTTCATATGACCCAATTTGTGGCAGTAATTACACTGAATGTTCTTTTTCTTAGGGCTGCCCGGAGGTTGACTTGAGCCTTTTTGTTGTGAAGGCTGAGATTTAGCTGCAAAAGCTTGTTTTGCAGAGGACGATGAGGCACTGCTACCAAACTATTGTTTCTAGCGCTCCTGCTGCAAGAGGATGGTACAAAGCTCCAGAAACTTCGGATCAACATTAGTAGATGTAATGTTTAGAGTTTCTACAAAGTGCTCATAAGACTTCGGTAGACTTTTCAGGGTGATTACTACCATGTCTTCTTCCTCCATCTTCTGACCAATCGCCTCCAACTGATCACGAATGTCCTGAATCTTTGTTAGATGCTCCTAGAAGAACATTCTCTCATCCATCATGATGGAGAACAGCTGGTTTTTCAAAAAAAATGCATGGCTCTTGTCAGAGGTCTCATGTAAGGTTTTCAACTGCTCCCAAATCTCAGCAACTGTTTTGCCGGATGGTACCTGTGAAAGTTGATCATCAATAACTAAAAGCTTAATGAGCATCACCGCTTCACGATTTTGCTCATCAAACTTCTCCTGGGTTTTATCTACCGTTGTGGGGTGAGTAGTATTGCCGAGAACAATTTAATCAAGGCAACGATATTCAAAGATGGTCATCATTCGCTGCTTCCAGGTATTATAATTTATGTCGTTGAAACGCTGACTGCCTTCCAACATAATGTTGGTCAAAGAAGCCATCTTCACGCTTTGCGAAACACAAAAAATGAGGTACTGAGAAGAGGTTGAATGCACGAAACTCGAGGCACGCGTTTCAATGCACTGAAGCAAGTACAAGTACAGATTTCAAAGTAGATCTGTTGGCACGAAAAACGAGGTACAAATTTCAAAGTACCCAAAAAAATTTGAAGGCAACCCAAAAAAGGTCTCGAAAAACCCACCAAGAATCTACAATCAAAATAATTTTTTGACTAGAAACAAAGAAGATATTGGAGAAACCCTAGCCGAAAACGAGCAGATCACAAATCGCCCAGAAAAAATGCAAAAAATATCAAAATCGCTACACAGAGAGGACTGAAAAATGGCGCCTAGCAAAGAGTACAAATCCGCGACTAGGTTGCAGGAAGTCGCACGGCTGATACAGGTTGAAAATGCAACCAAAAATTTTGAAAATCACATCCAGGCATGGACGAAAAAAAACAGGCAGAGGAACTTCAGAAATCGCAACTAGGAGGAGATTTAAAAAAGCATCAGCAGAACCAAATTATGTGCCCCAGAAGACACGACCACGACGCCTAGAACAAATGCAAATGAAGAAGGTCGCACCAGAACAAAGAACGAGCGTTCCAGGAGATCGTGCAGAGATTCAAGAACAAGCCGGCCACGGAAATTATCAAAATAATTTCGAAAAAAAATATTTTCCTGAGCTCTGATACGATATTACATCGGTAATTGGTAAAATATTCGATGTATATTTACAATGAGCAAACCGCTCAATAAATAGAATACAGGAATTTACAAAGCAGGAAAGTTTCTAAAAAGAAACTATAGGAGATCGAGTAAACGATCTTATCCAGAATTACACTATATTACAAACATTGAGCATTAATAAAGAATTAGATAATATTATTTTAATACCAAAAGGATTTTTATGATTGAATGCCACAATCAGGCACAGAAAAATGAGATGTTGAAGGGATCAGAACTCTGCCAAAAAGATTTTATATGATCAAATGCCATAATCAAGCACAGAAATATGAGATATTGAAGGAAGGCCCCTATGTGATAAATAGTTGGAAGTTGGAACTCTACATGTATTGAAATAACTAGCACAAGAGAAGTATGCAGCAGAAAATGCTTAGAAATGTAAAAGGAATTAGTATTACTTACAAATACTAAATGATAATAAACCACTTCAAGGGGATAACCTCCTAAAGTCTTCAACAAGAACAGAATTAGCAATATGATTATAATAAACTTATCATTACTTCGTATATATACCATACTTATGCCATGGAGACCACCCAAGGCAACCTAAGTACCTATAGAAAACTACAGAAATGGTAGATATAATTTAATTGAAGCTTATGCTAATCACAAGTTGGCTACAAATATCCCCACGCATGCTTTAGGTTAAGGCTGAGGGCATAGCACCATAAAAGGATTTGGAGAAAGATTTTGATCCAACCAAACACCCTATTTCGAACACTCCACTATGGTTCTACCCATATGACCACCCTTTTGCATTTTGGGATCCATCAATTTTGGCACTAACTGAAAATGTGCTTGGAACATTCATACTGGCAGATGAAAATGCACTTGAAGACAATGCCAAAATATGCCTACTCCTAAACCTTTCTTCCCAAATCCCAAAAAAGATCAAATTGAAATCCTCATAGGATCATGGCTTCAACAAGTTGAAATGGAAGGACCACACATTTTGCGCAAAAAATGTACAAAACCAGGGCATCATGCGAAAGATTGCAAAACCACAAAGACAGTCAATGGCAGGTGTCAGAAGGAAAAAGAATTAGATTAGTAAGGTAACAAAAGAAAACTCACATCAGGCAAACTTAATCCATCAAACTAGATCTAGAAACAAACACATTGAGACAACGAAGGTCATAACAAGGTTGGAAATTGAAGGGAAAAATGATGATTTACCTCTAACAATGCCACTCAAAAATCAGGGACAAATGATAGACTAGATGAGGAAACATTAAAATCATTGGCTGAGGATATTTTAAGGTGGTGAGGCATTCTTACAGAAGGCCACAAAAGAATGCATTCCTAATTTAGGCTCCCCCTCAATTGACTAAAATCAACACAGAATTATCGCAGATTCTGGTCTCAAGACAACCATTGAAGCTTCAAACCATGTGCAAATAATAGGGACATAAGCAACAATTCATTAGAAAGGGAGGGGGAATCAAAAGAAGAAAAAGAGTAAGAATGTATGGTTGGTGAGCAAATAACAGCACTAAAAATTAGAACCGTCCACCAAACATCCTCGAAAAAGAATAGAGCTTGTTGTGGGGAACCTAATAAAAGAGGACAAATCCCTAAGCAAAAGAGAGATAATTGGCATGACTCTAAGACCAACGAAGGGAATAACCCTTCCCCAAAGGGAAGTGAAGATCATTTCATGGAATGCTAGGGGCTTAAATGCCTCTAATAAAAAATGCTTACTCAAGTGTCAAATGGATATGTCAACGGAAGATATTTTTTGGTCTAAGAAACAAAAATAAATCAAATTAAAGCAAGAAAATTATTGGGGAAATGGGAATACTAGCCTCAGGAATTTGTGGAAGCCAATGGGCCCTCAAAAGGGCTTGGTATTCTATGGTCTCAGATGACCATCAATATCAAGATCATGGGTATGGGGCAAAATTGACAAGTATGACAGGTAAGTTTCGTATCAAAGTTAAGATTCACTGTCATACTAATAAATGTTTATGATCCAAACAGTTGCACATTAATACAAAGATTACCAATTCATTTATCTAAAATCTTTTCCTCACTCAAAAACAATTTAGTTATAACTGGAGGAGACTTTAATGCTATTTTGTTCAATTCTAACAAATGAGTTGGGGTCATCTACATCACATAGTCACAAGACTTTTCCAAATTTGTATAAGTATGAAATTTAATATACATCGTCCCAAGAATGGTTCCCTAACCTAGATGAGCAAAAGTGTGGGCTTCAGCTACATAGCAGAAAGGTTGGATAGATTCATGTGTAACGAAATGTCAAATTTTTAACTGAATGTAAGATTCTCCCTCTATCCAGCTTTGATCATTATCCAATCCGATTGGACATTCAGGATGACCAGAAACAGACCAAATGCCCTTTTAAATTCACAAATATGCAACTAAGAGTGCTGATGAATGCCCCAAATTCAAAAGGAACAAAGATGTATAGACTGTTCAAAAAGCTCACTTGTATTAAAGCATGTTTAAAGAAATGAAACAGACAACATTTCAAAAATTATTTTGATGAAAAAGGTTGGAAGCAGAAATAGCACAACTCAATGAGATATCCGTCAAGTGGCATGGACTAGACTGCATACCTGAGGGAGAAAGAAAGAATGGCAGTACATTCTGAGCTTCTTGCTCGTGAAGAGTGTTGGTAGATGGTCAGCGCTCCCCTTGGGATTCGTGACATGGACTAACCGTCTCCCATGGATCCGTTAACTCTGGCAGTTGTATCAAGCATTAACAGGTCGACCTTTTGGTGCAACAACAACCGTGGGGCCAACAATTGGTATCAGAGCCAAAGGTGTTGGGTTCGAATCCCCTCAGGTAACGCTGAGGGGGAGATTGTCGGCAGATGGTCAGCGCTCCCCTCAAGATTCGTGACATGGACTAACCGCCTCCCGTGGATCCATTAACTGTGGCGGTTGTATCGGGCATTAAAAAGTTGACCTTTTGGCGCAATGGCAACCGTGGGGCATTAATAGATCTTTAGAAACAAAAATCCAGGGAAAGCTGGCTGAATGAGGGTGACAATAACACCAAAAAACTTCATAATTCTGTCAAAGCAAGTAAATCATTAACTGGATTTCATCTATTAAATTTTCATAGGGGCATTTGATAGATGATCCAATAGAAATTTGTGAGGAAGCTGTAAGGTGTTTTTGAAGGATTACTTAGCAATCCTGGGGGTACAGATAAATTAAATAGAAGGGAGATATTGGACTGCAACCCAAATCTGATAATGAATGAAAAAAATAAATGCTACTTGCACCTTTTACTGAGTACAATATCAAATATACCTTATCCCAACTCCACCATAACCAAGTACCTAGCCTGGATGAATTCCCAGCAATTTTTTTTCCAAAAATGCTTCGGCATTTTGGACAAAGATGTATAATAAGTGGCAGAAGAATTAAGGAAACATAAAACTACACTGAGAGATTTAAACAACACATTCATCGCACTAATCCAAAAAAGAAAACCATATCAAGATTTGCAGATTATAGACCAATGTCATTATGCAATAAGTCTACAAAATAATATCAAAGTCTTTGGCAAATAGACTTAAATTTCTTTTGCCTGATACCATATCTAAGTAAGAAAGCAGATTTATACCAGAAAGATCCATCACAGATGGTCTTATCATAGATACATAACTCACAAGATTCTGCATTCAGTTCAGATGAGAAAAAGATAAACGAATGGTGGTCAAATTGGATGTCAATAAGGCTTACAACAGTGTTACGTAGCGGTTCCTGATGAAAATCATGGAGACATTTGGCTTTTGCAGGGATTGGATTGAGTAGGTCTATAGCTGTATTGAGAGCCCCAGATTCTCAGTGCTTGCCAATGGATGCCCTGCTGGATTTTTTTAACACTCTAGGAGCATCCTTCAGGGTGACCCTATCTCTGCACTCCTCTTCATGAGAATAATGGTTGAGGTCTTTGAGTACTCTATTCAAGTGGCAAATAACAATGGACTGAAGAAAGGAATATAAGCTGCATCTGGCATTAATGCTGTTTTGCATCAATACTTGCTTATGATTCAATTATTTTCAGTGTAGCAAGCTTATGTAAGGCAAACCAAATGAAAAATATGACAAGGAAATACACAGAGGCTTACAGATAAGCATTACCAATGAAAATCAGAGATTTTCTTTTTTAATGTGAAAGAAGGTGAGCAAAGGTATATCGAGATGCCTGGGATGCAAAATCAGTCTACTTCCAAGTAAGTATTTGGGTGTTCCTTTATTTATTGGAGCTTATTACCTTACCCTTTGAGAAGATTTGCTGGACACATGCAGAAAATGGTTATCCTCATGGAAAGGCAAGTGGCTTTCCTTCGTTGGGGAGATATCGATGCTTCAATCAGTAATTTCTGCTAGACCAATTTACCTGATGTCATCTCTTAGGATGCCAGGCATAAAACATGCAGGGCGCTGGAACAGCTAATGAGAACCTTTCTATGGCAAGGGAAAACAGATTCCAAAAAATTCCCCATGGTGGCCTGGGAGGCAGTTTGCTTCTAGAAGGCAAATCGAGGAACAGGGCTGCATACTTGTGCATTGCATAAAAGACTTGGGTGCCAAGCTGACACGGGTGATGTATAATAAACCAAATTTAAAATGGATAATATTACTGCAGCACAAAAACATGGACTCTACAAAATGCTTGAGTATTAACCATATTGGATCCCCCACATGGCTCACAATTATGGAATTTCATGTTGTCTTGCAGAGAGCTGACCACCAATCACATCACGTCAGTAGTTAGAAATGGTTTATCAGAAAACTTTTGGAATTATTCAAGGAATTTTTATCTGATGCTAAGTAACAGAGTAGAGTTGGAAGAAGTACAAGTAACTCTTTCAACAGTCTGGGGTGTAAAGGTGGGAGATTATTTGTGCAAAAAGTCATGCCAAGGATTGGAAGTGTGGACTTGGAAAGACATCAAACAAGTGGAAACACCTGAAACACAAAAGCATACCTTAAGGTTGCGCTTTCCTTGAGGAAAGTCTTCATTAAGGAGTACCCTAACATCATCAAGTGGAGTTGTTCAATGTCGGGATATTAGATGGTGAAGCTAAGTTATAAGGTGGCTGAAACACCACATGACAAAGGAATAGTCAAAGAATTTATATTGGAGCAAGAATTGTCTATTGAAGGCAAGTGCCTTTGCTGCCTTTGCAGCTTTGCTTAAACTGCTCTTCATAAGAAAATCCTTACAGCAGATAGACTCAATCATTTCAGCTTCAATGGTCCATCCAAATGTGTGCTTTGCACAAGGGCGGGAGAGACTAATAATCATCTTCTTATCAATTGCCCCCTTTACCACCTAATGTTGGCAATGGCTATGTGCAAGGCCTAAGTGCTTGAATGCATTACCCAATGATCTTGTACCCCTTATCAAATCATGGCCATCTATTAAGAAGGGATCAATATTTTCTTGTTTATGGACAGTTAGTCCCTCACTACTCATTTGGAAAGTATGGAAAGAAAGATACTAGATGACATTTCTAGATAAGGCAATGAACGAAACATCATTTTTAAACAAGCTTGAAACTACAATTGCAGAAGTGATACAATCTAGAATTCAGAATCAATCAACAAAAGGGAAAGCCTTCTCCTCTTGGGACAGAGAAAAATTTTTAAGATGGAGAGTTTGGATCTCCACCCTATTTATGGGGCAAAAAGAATTAATTCTACCATCGACCCGAGATCTAGTATTAAGTGGCAGTCCCGTCCAAATGGATGGGTAAAGATGAACTTTGACAAAGCAGCAAGAGGCAATACGAGCAATTTAGGTGCAGGATGTGTTGCCCATGACCACAACAGAAAAATGATATGTGCTGCCTCAAAGAAATTTAAAATGCGCACAAATAACAAAGTGGAGGCACAAGCCCTGGTGCTAGGCCTACAGGTATGTAAAATTAACGGTGTGCATAATGTGCAGGTGGAAGGAGAATCTATGATCATCACTATTGCAGTAAAGAAAAGAAATTCTCCCAATTGGAAATTAGCCACTATCTTTTATGAAGCCCAGAATTTGCTTGACCCATTTGAAGCTTACAAGGTACAACATGTAAGTAGAGAAATAAACAGAAGCTGATTTTCTGGCAAATTATATAATTGATAACCAAGAAGTTTGCATAATCAAATATCCTGGCTTTCATTTGGAGTGCAATTTAATCTAATCAATATTTTTGGCGAAGGATCAATATGCTTCCAACTTATTTGGCAAAGGATAGGCAAGCACAGACGAGAAATGATGAAAAGGCATCACCTCTATCCCGAAAAAGAACAGGTAGATTTGAGACTGGTAAAATGGCAGGGCTTGAATGACGCCTTGACGGTGTATGGTACAAAATCTTGACCACTGAAGGCGGACATTTAATTTCATTTCAAAGCAGTGAAAGAGGTGGCATTGAAACTGCAGTGGCAGCAATCCCATCCGCATGTTAGCAACAGCTAGGTTCACTGTCTTTTAGATTATAAAGGATAGCCTGAGAGACTGAAACTCAAACCAACAGTGTTTAGGCTAAAAATCTACCAAAAAGGCACAAGAATAGGAGGATTCATATTCCTGAAAGTAACTGGGAAAATAGGAATGCTGGCAGGCTTGACAAAGAAAGATTGGAAGTTATTTTTTTGCATTGGTTCTGATACTATGGAGAGAGCACTTCGAACAATTGTCGGTTATTATTTACTGGAGCACAATACAGAGAGATAACTCAGTGAAGTGTCATATACATTCCTTTCGAATATCATGGACCTCCTTCAGGACAAAGGAATTCTCAAAGGGCTTGCCAAAACATACTTGAAAAAGGCTTACCATGAATGTTGAGTCTCCCATAGATAACTATGACAGGGAGGCATATGAAGCAGATCTTGTAAGTCTATCCAGCTTGGAAGAGATGGCTGCTTGCCATTTTATTCCAATAATACTCAAAAAGATAAGAGAAGTTTTGGCAAGTGACTCCCTCAGAGCTTTTAAGCAGATCTGGAACGTTCATTTCTGAAGACAAATGTGAATGGGTTAAACAGGTTGCTAGAGCTGTACACTTTCTGCTAGCACAGGTCCCGACATGGGGCGGCTGTTAGTTGTCTTCAATGTCTGTAACAATCAACAGTTCCAGCAGCAGCGAGGAATAACTGGAGATTATATAGTAACTATAGGGGTTGTAACTAAAAGATGTAATAGAAGGAAAGTTAGGCCTTCAACTTTAGAATGTCTCCATTTGAATCAGACATCTCTGAAAATGTATTTTCTGATTATTTTAATTGAAAGGGATCGGACCCCTACATCTGCATTTTACTGACCCACTATTTATTTATGTATTCACGCTCCATATGGTGCATTTTGCCTCTCATCAAGTTTTCTGCTCATGCTTGTCATTAGATTCATTTCTAATTTGTGCAATAAAAAGGAAACACCAGAACTGATGCAATGTGACTGCATATGTGTTCATCCTGTCCTATCTCCTAAACAACAAATAGTGGCATTATGTTTTACTTGAACTTCAGTAAGGACTTCTTCTGTTACTTATGGCAAGCCAAATATTGATTACAGTGGAACAATAAGCCACTTGGCGCACTAGTACTGAATATTATTTCCATACAACCAGCTGTAGAAATTCATCATAAAGTTCAAACAAGTTTCATAAACTTCATGAAAGTGTCATAAACCATAAAATGTTCTGATGGATATACTAATTTCACTTTTGGTTCTTATCAGGCATTTGCCAGCAAGAAGTCCAGCCATATTCAAGCATATGCAGAGGTCCTTACAATACAACCCCACAAGTTACAAGGAAGTCCTAAAGCTAGCCAGGTACCTTTAGGATTTTTTAGTAGTAAACTTTTGATGAAATATTTTACATATGTATACACTGTATGAGTATATACTATAATCATAATTAAAAGACTCGGATTTGGATCTAACTTGGCAAGACCAACACCAATCTGACTCAGACTTCGCCAAAAATATGGCCTAAATTGGGCAAAAGACTCGGTTACTTCAAATAAGACTTTTTACTTGAAAGACTTTCTCTGTACTCTTAAGGAAGTGTTAGCTTGTGTTTGGAATTAGAGAGTCTCACTGAAACTCGGAGAGCATCATAGTGTTGATCCATTCCGGCTAAATTTAGGTCACTTGCAACTTGGGGTAAGGTGTTTTATGATGGACTCAAAGACTATCATACAGATGGGAATAATATTTGCTGGTCTTACTCTCGTTGACTATAAATTATTCGCAAAATGATAAAATAAAAAGTTATCTTATACATAGCACTGAGTTCATCAAATTCATAATCCAAGGCTGATTATCACTAGCAAATAAAAGAAGGCTGGCTACTATTATGATCCAGCCCTGGAGTATCATGGCGAAATGCAATAGTTAATTGCTCTAATTAAATCGTTGTGCCTAGTAATCAATGTAAATTGACCTCGGAAAGAATTTTAAAAAGAGGGACAAATAAGGGATAAATTATAAATAGTTTGGCAATCAATGCAGATTTTGACAAGTAAAGAACTCTACCATACAAAACATTTGCTAGGATACCTGAATGGGCCTGGTACTGAAAGAGCTCTATTTTAATTGTGAAGTGAGTTTGAATTAATGGGATTGCAAGGTAAGCATGACCCATAGTCCAAGCACGGTCAGGGATTCAGGATGGTCTCATGCGGAATACCTCCCTGTAGTCTAAACACAATTAAGTGCCCATAGCGCGAGGCATGACAGACCTGGAAATGAACATTTATTTTCCTTAACTAGTATATGCTTCGACATGTTAAGCGGATAGGGGGATATCTCACAAAAATTTCCAATAACACTTTGCCAATTCTAGAATTTTATTCAAGAATAGTCGGCGGTTCAGTGTTTCAATCGATCAGCTAGGCAATCTATCTTATTTGAGTTTTAATAGCGTTAAACTAGCATGCTCTAAAGTCGGAGGGCTTTGGAGCGAAATCTTTACACGCCTTATGTTCGTAACGGTCATAAAACGGTATACTTGATCGATTTATGAGATACGATCGAAAATTTAGTCAGCAGAAAGAAAGCTAAGACGTGCAATTTAACAAAATAATAAATAGATGACTAGGAAATAGATAATAAAAGGAGCTGAATGACTCACATCCCAGTCGACTTTATCAGACGCCATGCTCCTCTGCTTGCAACCCTCCCTTTCAATTGAGATGGATCGCATTCAATATCTTTTACTGCAAGGTGAATTGGATCAGGGTCGCATTATCCAACCTCTGTACAAGGCAAATAATTACAGATTTGACTTGGTTTTTACTGATTCAAAAGAAAAATGATATGGCAAGCGTTTTTATTGTGCTTATTTTATCGGATTAACAAATTGAAGGAATGCTTCTTCCTGCCTGGTTATTTCCTCCATGAGACCAAAATCATTAGAAATGCTCCTACCCGGTATTATATACGCCTCTTCTGTTTTCGAGTATGTTTGATCTATCGGTCAGAAAGACAATTTAATTTATTATCAAAAATTAAAATACTGAAAATACTTTTCTGAAGCCGCTTAGATATCGTCGACTTGTAGAAATCAGTTTAACCTTGTATTTCCCTGTTAACTATAAGGTATGGAAATAGTTTTCGGTTTTTTTTTATTAATATTTTTATTTTGGATTTTTTCAATTGAAGAAAACTATACTGCGTTTTTCAAAAAGGCATACTAAAAGGGCACTCATGAGGAGGTGGGGGTAGGCATTTAAGTAGCGAAAAAGTTAATATCCACGTGGCCGACAATAACGCAGGCTTCCTCATTTCATTGCATGAAAATGTAGTTTTCAATAGCTTACATCCTCCACCACAACTTATTTTTAATATTAGTTATAATGGGGAAATTGCATATTCATGTCATTTTCTTAATGTAATTTTTACAATTGGTTTATGACATCATCTTATTTAGAATCTACCATCATTTATTTTTAGAGATTACTCTTAGTTTCTACATTTATCTCATTCATCTTTCATTATCTTGGATTAAATTTGTAGGTGTAAACTTAATCTAGGTCAATTTTGTAATCCTAGATTTCAATCTTGAATTTTTATAATTGAAATTTAAAATAAATCTTAATAAACTTTCTCTCATTAGTTATTATATGCCAACCTAATGCATGTTTTTACTGATTTGTGTGCATATGTTGTGTTCTAAAACATTCATTCAATCATTTGAAATCATGTTGGAATATAGAAGAGCACCTAGGTCAAAGAGTTTGAAGAGGAATAAATTATATAGTGTTTACTTGTGAAATCATCTTAAGCCCGTTGCACACTTGGTGCTATTCTCAATCAGGATAATGCTTTCATTAAACCTTTTTATTGCAACATTAAGGTTAAGACAACTATTACACAAGTCATTCAATGCAAGCATGAAGAACATGAGCCAATTAAGGATTATCTTTTTTAATTTAAAGATTTGATTACTAAATGTGAGATCTACATTATGGGAAGATGAACTTCAGCACATATATTGTATTGTTGGAGAGAATTCACTATACTAGAGGAGACTCCCCATGTTGTATTGGAACAACTTTTGCACCATGAGCTTATTAATTTACCTTTGATTAAGCCAATAGAAATTTCTAAGCTTGCACTACACAAGATTATATATTTGTGTGCTTACCATCACATACAAAGATGCATCAAACTCAATATTGATTAACAAGGAGATTAAACGGTTGAGCATATTCATGATCATACATCTATTTCACTTCATAAGGGTAATCATGTGAAATCAAATTATGAAGGTTCTTCTAATGTTAGTCATTTTATTTATTTTCTTGAACACAATACACCATATTATGAGGTTACACATGATACAAAAGAAATAACACATAATATAACATCTAAGATGGTTCTTTTTAGCATACATCACACTTTTGTTCACGAGGGCACACTTTCTAATGACATGGATACTCCCATGGTGGGCATTTATTTTAGTGATGCATTTCTGGAGCATATTACAAATAGAGTCGATGGTATCTTCATTGCTTCTGATATTCTTCCATATCTCCCTCAATAATTTTTATATTTTCAATTTCTAGCTTTCCTTTCTTGGCTTTATGCTTATGTTATGTCATTCCCATGTAAAGAGACATTTAGTAGTGCATGTTGACACAAGTGGTTTCAAATGTGTGTCATGCTCTCCATGTCACATATTCCTTGTTTCATATCATTTGTACTTTGGAATTTTATTTATTTCATGTATGTTACAACCATTTACCTTGTATATCCTTAAACTTTGGCCCTTTTAATGTCATGTTTGTTGTGTTTCTCTCATACTCATTTTACCTTTTATATTGTTTTATTAGCTATTTTCCCAATTGGGATCATCTTCCTTATGGTGGTTATGTGTTTTATTTGGATCCTATGTATTATGCTTATTTCATCTAGTTCCTATAATATTCGCGTTACATATTTATGATATCTAAACCCTATAATTTCTCACTATCCTTGTTTAGCTCCTATGATTTCCTATGTTCCTTTCTAGCTTCCATGTTTTTCTTGTATGCCTTATTTGAGTCTTATGTCTTCCTATGTTCTATGTCTACCATATTTTTCTTATTATGCTCCTATATTAACATGGTTTATGATTTTTCATGTATCCCTCTATTCAAAATTTATCATATCTAGCTCTTATGATATCTATATATCTTGAATATTATACTTACTATGCTCTTAGTTCCTATCATATTTGCTTATTATGATGCTCACTTGTTATATGCTTGATATATTTACATGGTTTCATATGGTTATCATGTTCATATATTGTGATCTTATATTTGTTAAGACTAGAGAACCATGTGTTGTTCTACACCTTACAAATTTTAGGTCTAGTTGCAATTATTTATTTTATAATTTTATAAATAATGTGCCCACGTGGAAAAAGGGCATCCCAATTGGGAATGCTTTTGATATTCCATGGTTGACACTCTCCAATATGTGCAATTAGTCATATACTAGTTGTAATAAGTCATTGTATAGGGACTTGCTAGGTGGACAATGACTAGCATATTTGACCAGTTATTTATAACAAGTATAAGAGATAATTATTACACCTACATGGAACACTTGGGAATTACTTTGACCCCACTTGGTCTTGGAAATCAAATTGGTTATTTAATATTTATATTCCATTCATGGATGAGTTACACTTGGAGGTGGGGCACATGGGTTGAATGTGGACCACTTTAACTAGTCTTTGGCTCATGGTTTTGAGCCCAAAACCATACTTAGTTTTCTTGGTCTCTTTAGCCTACTTGTATAGAGCTTGTGATGTATATACTATGTCCATGTTTTGTAGGATTATGGCATCATGATTCCTCTAGGACTAAGAGTGTTGATCTTCTATGAAGCTTGAAGCTTGATATTAAATTGTAGCTTATAGTTGTTGATAATTTAAATTAAAGTTTGGTTTCTTTATAGGCTAGTTTCTTTCCTTTGTAGAATTTTTCCAAGGTATATTATTTTGACTCTCTTTTCTAGTTGTTTTCATTTTTCTTCTCATTCTTTCTTTTGTTCTTTTTATATTTCTTAAGTGTTGTCGTTACTCTAGAATATTATTAAAATTTGTATAGATCAGTTAACTTGTAACAATCTCATCATAGGATTGAATAGGTAATCATGTTCATATTTCCTTTCAATAATATTTTAATCAAGGAAATAACAAACATGGTCTCACTTAATCTTTTCAAAAGAGACACTACAAAGTTACATAATCTAAAACAACTAATAAAGAAATAACAAATTAAAAAAAATGTACCCTAGAAAGTCCTTATGAAAAAACCATCAAATAATAGCACTATTATAATCTCATTCATGATAAAATATAATGCAAATCAATCACTTGTTATTCAAGAGGCCTAACATGCAAAAGCTTCAAGTTGCAATGACATCAACCAAATTCTTGGATCAATCCCATCACGAATTGCCTACTTTAAAATCTATAATACATTCCAAACCCAGCATTAGATTTATAGCCAAAAACCAAGGCTAATCCATGCAAGTTGAGCACCAAAATTCATGTAATAAAGAAGGATAAAGAAAATCAGCTTCCCAAGAATAACATGTTTTAAAAGTAAACGTAGGTAGCAACTTGAAGAAAAATTACAATGCAAGCAATTTCAACTCTCATAAAATAATGAATTAGCTTATTGGATAATTCCAATAATAATCTAGAGAATTGCATCCAACTTTAGTTATTACAAGTTTTAGTTAAAATTGTTACAAGGGTTGTAAGGTGTAAAATATGCACATAAAATAGCATCCTCCACTTATTATATACAATATAAATGAGTTATAACATGGATTGATAGCTAGGGACAACAACATCCAAAAATAATCTACAACAATAATATTTTAAATGTTCACTAACTTTGTTAATAAATCTACAACATTATTTGAGATGTCCACCTTCTCAATGATTACCCTCTTTTCCTCTACCATGTCACAAACAAAAAATATTACACATCAATGTGCTTTATTTATGTGTGAGCCAAACAAATAGTGCTATGGTCCTATAAGTAAATTCAAACTATGTCATGTCTCGAGTCCACATTTGAGCATAACCTATGAAGCCACACTACCTCCTTAAAAATCATGTACTCAACTTGTATGGTTCTGATTATATGGAAAAAATAGGTTTTGAATGGACCTGAAACTACTTACAACAGGTTTTGAATGGACTCGAAACCATTAACAAGTAGGTTTTGATAGGGACCTAAAACCCAAATAAGGGACAAGCATGTTACTAAAAAGATAAATCGCAAACCATTACCAACACAATAACAGCAACACCAAACAAAAAATACAAGACAACACGAGTTGCACAAAGGTTTTGAAGGGACCTTGAACCCTATATAATAAGGTTTTGATCGAGACCTTGAACCCAAGAAAAGAAAGGGAACTAAATCTCTAACAGGAAACAAGAACCGCCTGAGTCAGCCAGGTAACCATTAGCCTGTAAAATCCAGACTGCAACAAAACACTTTGCAGCAACACCCAACAAATCCAAACTACCCACCTCAATAGGGAAGTTTAAAATCAAAAATAAACACTGAAGAGCAGCAGCCTTCTCCAGACACCAACCGGCCCAAAACTCCAACCCAACCTCCACCTTAATAGGATAGGGCTCCCCTCTATAGGAGAGGATGAAATGATAACCTTTGACATAGAACATAGATCTTCCCACAAGAACAACAACATCCCTCTCCACCTCAATAAGAGAAGGCTTCACCTCAAAAGGAGTAGTCTCCAACTCCATAAAAGACATTAATTGTAGAACTTGAAAGAAAGAAGCTACTCCCATACAAAGGAAATACATGACATCCTTTGTATAGCAACAAACTAGAGCACAAAAGAAGAAAATGAACACTCCTCAGCCAACAGCCTTGAGAGAAGATACTTTTGAGCCTTTAGAATAAACTTTTGAAGGAGCTCAGCCATTTGGAAGAACATACCCACATGGGAAACAAATACACCAGTTGAATTTGAAAAAAATTGGGTCTTAAAAAAGGGTTGAGCACATAGCCCAGCATACATAACAAAATCATTAATCAACCCATTCAAATGAGCAGCCTTAAACAAGAACACGCAGACACATATCTGCATGAAAAATAGAACAAACCCCAACAAAAGCATAAACTTTTCAATCCAAGAGGGGATCAAATACACACTCAGAACCCTAAGAAATGAGGAGAAGAAACTTCCAACCAAACTAAAAAACCTTTGAGACAACAAAAATAACTCTAAACATAGCCCAACTACAACCAATAAAACAAGAAAAGGCCAACACATGTTGCCTTCAACTCCAAACTAAAGAGAGTAGTAGATAAATAACTAAGGATAAAAGAATAGAGGTCAATGAGGAAGCCCTCTACAACCAGGTAGATCACAACAACAACAAGGAGAGTCTCAATAGTAGAACAAGCATTAGGCACAACCCTCTTGAGATCCAATAAACCCACGAAGGGGAGCTGCGTAGAAACAACCCAAGATTAGAAAAGAAAACACCCATCCAACAATCTAAAATAGAAACCCCAAAGAACAAGAAAAACCAAGGAAAGGCCAAGAACCAAATAGACCCAACAGGGCGACAACAACAACCAATCCCAAAAAATAGCTCCCCAACAAGTTAACGACCACATCCAACACCAAACCATGGCTTCCTAGACAGATGAAAACAACCAACCGACTCGTAATAGTGCAACACAAGCTAAAGACAACATCTAGCACCATTCCATGACAACCCAATAGAATGACAACAATAGCCAGCCCAGCAGTCAAAAACCATTTGTCTTTGTAGAATCATCGCCATCTTCTCTAGAATCATCCCTAGATTTCAAATTTCCTCTTCGCTCCTCTTCCTGCTCCCTCTTCGCTCCATCATTAAATTAATGAGTTACTCAACTTGTATGGTTAAAATAATAACCATATCCCATTTCTTTCTCATCCAATTCATTGCACCACCAAATAGATTGAACACGTAACAACCAGTGGATCTCTTGTATCAATATCAGTAGCCTAGACATAAACTTGACCAAGGCTCCCATTACTTGGGAAATGCATGGTCTTGTATAGACCATCACATATATAAGGCCTTAAAAAACACCAACATATGGCACACCTACTTAAGCTAATCTCATTCTCTATCTTACTATCTTACATTTTGAATTATTTCAATACAGAGTTAGCATGCTCCTTCTAGCTCAATTAGAATTTTTTTAGTTCTAGATCTATCCTTATCTCCATCCTAAGAATAAACTCAGCATCACATAAATCCTTCATTTCAAACTAAAGTGAAATTTGATATTTAAGAACCTTGGTCAAATCTTTGCTATAACCAATCAACAAAATTTTATCACTATATAAAATAACTACAAAAAATGGATCACCAACTTGCTTAAATTAAACACAATTATTAGCTCTATCTCTCTCAAATACCAGTACAAAACATTGGTATCAAGCTTTGATATGACATCCTAGGTGACTACTTCAATCTATAGAGAGACTTCTTCAACTTCTAAACCATTTTTTCCTTACCCTATCCCATAAAGTGCTCAATTTGGTTTAAGTAGATTTCCTCCCCTAAATCCTGATACAAGAACATTGTTGTAACATCCATTTGTTTGTTCATATAATTTTTAGTATCCATATATGAAAAAATCTATTGGAAGTTAATTTTATAATACAAGAGAAAAATCACCAAAATATATTCCTCAACCAAGGAATATCCCTAAGAAACCAAACGTGCCTTTGTATTTTTTAACCTTTCCAGTAGAATTGAACTTCTTCTTGAAGACCCATTTGCGTCCAATAGTTTTCCTTCCTCTAGAAAAATAAATTAATTCCTAGGTATTATTCTTTTGTAGAGTGGCCATCTCCTCATCCATGGCCTTCTTTTATGACTTACTCTCCTTTGATTTTCCTTTAGTTCCCAAAATTATAATTTTATCATCATTGAAAATAGTAAAAAATAAAAAATAAAACAAATAGGGAATATACCTTTCACTATGCTTCCTTTGTTGAGTCAACCTTATTAAGAGCGAAGTGACCAAATTCTCTACTTCCTCATTAGAATCATTGGCCTCTACTAGTTCTTCATGGACCTCTTGTTATTCATCAAATATAATTTTATTGAGCTTTATCTCAAATTGAGCCACCTTTTCTTCTTCATTTCTAGGTTGCTTAGTAAGATAAGACTTGATCTCTCTAAAGATCATACTATCACTACATACCATCTTCTTTATCTTAGAATACTAATTTTTTATTTTAACACATTAATTATAGTCAATGGAGATGCATTTCTTAGATTTATATTCCAACTTAGACCTCTTATCCTTGGGCACATGCATGTATGCATCATATTTGAAAACTTTGAGATGGTGAAGAGTAAACTTAATCCCATCTAAACCTCCTCTATGGTTTTATCAAAAAGTGTGTTCACATAGGAGATTTATTCACAAGACAACAAGCAATACTAATTTTAGCTATCTAGAAAATCTTATCAAAATCAATCCCACTGAGAATTCTCCTATTATTTTCCATCAACATCCTATTTATACTTTTCCCAACTCTATTATTTTCATGAGTGTATGGAGTAGTTTTTTTTCTAGATATACCACCATCCCTACAAACCTTTCAATGTCCATAGAGAAAAATTCTTCACCATTGTCCTTTCTTGGAACCTTGATAGAATTTTTAGTCTATTTTGTACAAGAATCTTAAACTCCATAAGCCTACCAAATACCTTAGATTTATCTCAAAAGGAACACTTGCATTTTCCTAGATAGATCGCTAATAAATGATGCTCAATACGAGGAATTTTTTTAATAAAGACACATTTAAAAGTTTAAAAACATCACTATGAACCAAGTTTGAAATCTTGTATGAGTCGGTAAAGCTCAAATTAAATTTGACACAATATTTTCTCTCATATATGCAATGTTCACATAAATCAAAAGGAAAATAATAGTCTTGAAGCTCCTCAACCAAATACCTTGAGTTCAAGTTCCTAAGACCTCTCTTGCTAGTTTGAGCCAATCTTTCATGCCACATTTTCAAAGGTATTTTGGTGATGATAGCTTGATTTTTTTTGTTGCAATGTTTGATTTCAATTGTGTTTCCTAAGATATGGATTAATTGATTAAGGAAGACATAAATTTTATCCAATTATATAGGATAACATCGTTATTTATCTTGACTAAAAATAATGTCATCAATCTATACTAGTTAAATTACATCTCAAGAAGAAATCAATTTAACTTGAAAATTAACATAGTTATTTTCAATAAATTATTTTTAAATTTCATGGTACATAAGTTCAACAATTGCTAATGATACATAACAACACCTAATAAGTACATGTCAAGATTGTACTTCTAAAATTTGATTATATCACAATAGATAGAAGTACATAACAAAAAATAGAAATACATTAACAACAAACAAGAATGTGAATATACATGTTAGATTTCACCATGCGGATGTTCTCATAAATTTAGGTAACATATATGTAACTATAACATAACATTACAAGGTAATCATAGATCGTAGAATTAAAAAATTGACCCACGACTATCCATGTGTAAATAAATCTTAGCAATCTCATTAAAATAATCATTAGAAATAACATCACATATACCTTTGTACTAAACACAATAGGCTTGAAGTGTAGTTTATTATCGAGTAACTTTCAAGTGGATGAGAAATTCCAGAAAATTTTGTGTCAAAATCATTGGATGACTATAGCTTAAACATGTATGCATCAAATTGAACAAGCATCGGGAAAGAGAATATCCCTACACTTGGCTTAATTTCTTGAGTCCATCTACCATGGACCACCTACATATCCTCTCTTAGGAATCAAAAGAATGTATTTCTCCACTTAATTATATGTTTAACTTACTTTGAATTTACAATAGTATATTAATTCTATTGAATTCTTGAGCTCATGTTTTTTAATTCATATATTCCTTAACATTAAACACATCTAGCTATTAGGAATAGGATTCCATAGAAATATACAATAAAATGAATATAGAAATAAAATATAAAAATATAGACACAAATATACACGGTTCACCCAATATGGGCTATGTCCATGAAGAAATAATCAATCCTTCATTTATTACATCTAGCAAAATGAAGGGATATAACCTACAACACATCTGTGCTGCAACTTCCTCTTCGTTCTCTCACAGTATCCTCACACAATACACAACCATAATACAATTCCCTTGTATAAAGAGGGTTTCCTTCTAGGGAAAAAATACCAACATAATCTCTACCATAAGATCTCTAACATAATGATGAATGGTCCAGATTTACAATGAAAAATATATATAATTTGGCTTTGAGGTCACTACCCCTGAACCCTTGAAGGGGGGTAAACCCCCCCCCACCGCCACTCCACTCTCCCATAATGAAATGGGATTTAAACATAGTTGCAAAAATATCAAAAAAATAGATCTTTAAGAAGATCAATCTCCATTACCAACAATCTCCTACTTGGAGACTAATCACAACAACTGCACTACCTCTAAATCAAGAAGATAATCAAGCTCCACCAACAATCTCCCACTTGGAGTGATTACAACAACTCCATTGTTATTGCAACCACTAGACTAGGCTCCAACTTTGGACTTGGCAATTTTCTCATCTTCATCATCAAAGTTGAAAGCCAACTAAAATTGAGAAGGAAATTAGTGTATCCCAACTTACTACCTTCATTGAGATGTCTGTAGGATTTTTGCTAGTGTGTATCTTTTCCAAATTCAACTATCCATCTTCTAAAATTGATCATATGAAATGGTACATGAGTTGTATATGTTTAGGCTTAGAATGAAGGGTTGAGTTCTTTGCAAGATGAATGGAACTTTGGCTATCACTGTACAACTTGTTATTCTGCTACTTCTTTTCCAATTCCTCCATAAATATTTATGACCAAATCCTCTCTTTACTAGCCTTTGTAATAACAACATACTTTGATCTTTTTGTTGAAAGTGCAACAACCTTTTGCAATCAAGAAATCCAACTTACTGTTGTTCCACCTATAGTAAAAACATACCTTGTGGTGCTCCTTCTACTATCTATATCACCTACCAATTGTAAATCAACATATCCTTGTAAATCAAAGTTGGAATCTCCAAAAACTAATGCATGGATGGAATTACTTCTCAAATACCTAAGAATATAATTTACCATGCTCCAATGTTCTTTGTCTAGATTGTTCATATGCATCAACACCCATTGCATGTACTATATTTGGCCTTGTACACACCATGGCATACATCAAGTTTCCAATGCCCGACAAGTGGAACCTTGGACATGTAGTTTATCTCCTCATGTGTCTTGGGACACATATCCTTATTCAATTTTAAATGGTTGGGAAAAGGTATACTAACTGATTTGGCATCCTACATTTGAAATATTTTCAACACCTTCCCTATGTACTCACTTTGAGATAATTTTGATTTGTTATTTTTCCCATCTCTTGTTATTCTCATACCAAGGGTTTTCTTTGCAATACCCAATCCTTCATCCCAAATTAATTGGCTAATTTTATTTTGAGCACATTTATATCTTGTATGTTAGAACCTAAAACAAGCATGTCATCTACATATAATAACAAGATAATGTACTACCATTATCTAGTCTCTTGAAATAAACATAGTGGTCAGAATGACATCTACTAGAACCTTATTCTATCATATACCTGTCAAATTTCAAATATCAGTAGCTTGGAGCTTACTTTAGGCCATACAATCTCTTCTTCAACCTGCATACTAAGTTATCCTTCCCTTTGACCTCATACCCCTATGGCTACTACATATAAATTTGTTATTTCAAATCCCCGTGGAGAAAAGTTGTCTTTACATCTAACTATTCAAGATGCATATCCTCTATTACCACTAGACTTAAAATAGTTCTAATTGAAGTCATTTTAACAATGGGAGAAAATATTTCATCAAATTCTATACCTTTCTTTTGTGCAAATACCTTTACAACAAGTATAGCCTTGTATCTCTTTTTTCTTCCATCTTCTTCCTTCATCCTATAAAACCATGTATTATGTAATGCTCTTTTACCTACAAGAAACTAAACCAAGTCCCAAGTCTACTTATGTACAAAATATTCTAGCTCCTCTTTCATGTATTGCTCCCGCCTCTTTCTAGTTTCTAGTTGCATTGCTTCTTCATAACTTTATGGTTCACCAAAATCAATCAACAATACATAATATAATGAAGCAGTATCATTCAATGGATCTACTCAACCTAGTAGATCTTCTAGCAACACTTGCAGGAGCTTGAAATACCTATTGTTCTTGTTGTTGAACATTTTGATTTTTTGGCACCTTTGGATCATTTTTTATGATTTCATCAAGTACCATATATTATGTGTTTGCCTTTTCCTATTTCTTTCCTTGTAATTGATCTATGTACATGACATTCTCGTTGAATGTCACATCTCTACTCCTAATGATTTTATGATTTTCATAATCCCACAAGCGATAACCAAAATCATTAAATCCATATCCAATAAAACTACACTTCTTAGATTTTTCCTCAAGCTTTGTTCTATTTTCTATATCAATATGGACAAATGTTTCACAACCAAAAGTTTTCAAAAATGAATAATTTACCTTTTTACCTATACATGTATCCTCTAGAATTCCACCATCCAAGGAACTTGAAGGCCCTCTATTTATTAAGTAAACAATAGTATACACATCTACCCAAAACCATAATGACAAACATGCATGCAATCTCATACTCCTTGCACATGGCATGATTGTCTTAATCATCCTTTCTGACACACCATTTTCTTGTGGTGTTCCTAGAATAATATCTTGTCTAAAAATTCCATGGTATGAATAATAACTATCAAACTCATTGTTGTAGTATTCACCTTCGTTATCCAATCTAGGACACTTCAACTTGTTTCTTGTCTCATTCTCAATCAAATCTTTCCATTTCTTAAAAGTATCAAAGACATCATATTCTCTATGAATGAAATAAATCTAAGTTTTTCTAATTGCATCATCAATAAAAGAAACATAATAATAAGAGCCATTGAGAGATGATACCTAAGTTGGTCCCCATACATTTGAATGAGCAAGCTCTAACTTTTCACTCTTCTTTTCCTTCCCAACTCTAAGAAATTTGATTCTCTTCTATTTTCCATAAACACATTTTTCACTTAGATCCAAATAAACTTGCTTAAAACCTAGCAAAAAATTCCTTGAGTGGAGAATCCTCATCCCCTTCTTGCTCAATTCCCAAGACTATGGTGCCACAATGTTGTATCCATTCTTGTAAAAGCTAAGGCATTAGAAAAATTAGAATTACCAAGACATAAATATAATTTACCAACCTTTTCTCATTTTCCTATTATTAATGATCCTTTAGTGACCTTGCACGAATTGTTTGTAAATGTAACTATACAACCTTCAATTTCTGGTTGTCCCACTAAAATCATATTTCTTTTCAAATTAAGAACGTGTCTCACCCTTTTCAACAACCATTGGTTTCCATTCTGTAATTTTATATGTATCTTACCCTTTCCAAAAAAATTACATGGTTCATCATCGCCCAAATAAACCTATCCAAAATAACCTTGAACATAGTCTAGAAAATGTTTTTTTATCCCAAGTGTGGCATAAAATGAAGCCCTTGAGTCTAACACCCAAGAATCGGTAATATTATCTAATGAAAGGATTAAAGCATCTTGCAACACATCACCTACTACATTTTATTCCTTATTATTTTCTTGTTGTCCATATCCTTGCTTTCCCTTTTGAGACCAACATTATTTCTTCAAGTGTCCTTTTTTCTCACAATCCTAGCACTCCAACCTTCCTCTCGATTTGGATCTTCCCTTCTTAGATTTGTCACAATTTTCTAGGCTCTTTCCTCTTCCCCTTTGTCTTCCCCTATTCTCCACAATCAAAGAATTACTTGATGTCTCACCTATACTTTTCCATCACATTTTTTCACTAAGGAGAACACCAACAATATCATCAAACTTTAAAGCTCTTGAAATAGAGAGAAAATTACTCACAACCAAGACCAAGATATTCTAGCTTTCTAGTAATGAGCACAAAACCAAAAAACCCCTAACCTCATCATCAAAGTTTACTCCTATAGAACTTAACTAACTAGTGATCATGCTAAACTCATTTAAATGATTATCAACAAACTCACCTTCTCACATATTCATATTAAATAAATGTTTCATAAGAAAAACCTTGTTGGAAGTTGAGGGTTTTCATACAATTTAGCCAATGCCTTCATCATATCCTTCATTGTCATTTCTTTTTATATGTTGAAAGCCACTGATGATGTCAAACATAGATGTATTATTCCTGGTGTTTTTTTTTATCAAGAATCTGCTAGTTTTGTCTTTCATATTTGTCAGCTTCTTTTCTTTTCCTCCCAATGGTAAAAAAAGATCCTTTTGATAAAGGTAGTCCTCCATTTGCATCTTTCATAGCTAGTATTTTTGGCTATTAAACTTCTCAACCCTAAACTTTCCTTCTTCTACCATTTCTCCCACTCGAAGTAAAAACCCTCCTTTCAAGTTTATCAACCAAATAAATGTACAACTCTAATACTAGTTCTTAGGAATAAGATCATAGAGAAATATACAATTAAATGAATGCAAAAATAAAATATAAAAAACATAGAGACACACATATATGTGGTTCACCCAATATGGGCTATGTACACAAAGAAACAACTAGTCCTTCCTTTATTTCATCCAAAAAAGTGAAGGGATACAACCTACAACACATCTGCTATAACTTCATTTTCGCTCTCTCACAATCTCCTCACACAATACACATAATACAATTCCCTCGCATAAGGAGGGTTTCCTTCTAAGGAAAAAAATATCAATATAATCTCTACAATCATATCTACAACCTAATGATGAACGATTTAGATTTACAATGAAAAAATATATAAAAGTTTATCTTACAGACCCTTGAAGGGGGGGTGGTAAACCCCCTTCACTCCCCCTAGAATGAAATGGGCTCCAAATATGGCTGTGAAAACACCAAAAAAATAGACCTTTAACAATATCAAGATCCATTACCAACACTAACATTAGTCATAAAAACACATAAATGGTGGGTATGTGACCCTTTCCAAGATAGAATACACTCCAAGATAAATTTCTAAACAACTACCACCCACTTCTTCTCCTATGCTAGACTTGAGAGATACAAGTTTGGGTGCATGTAGAAGGGTTGGAGACATGTGGGAGAAAGTGGGTCCTAGGGATGGTAGCTTTGGCATTATCTATAGCCATGTTATTGGACTAAAATAATAAGACATGTTCTTTCAATCATAAATCAATGATCACATAATAAGATTATCAAAATTCCATGCATTCTCTTAAAATATTCATTACTCCATAAAAAATGACCTTGATAGAGACTTTAAAATTATTGAATCATATTTGAGAACTCAATGATTATACAAGAATTCAATATGAGAATTCTTCAAATGCTTCTCATAATTGAATTCTTAGAGGTAAGCTTCTTACCACTTGTTTTCCTTATATCTAGCATAAAAAATTTACATTATAACTTATGTCATAAACATTATTTAAGAAACCATAATAGGTCATCATTAGTTTATGATACATATACCATCACAAGCATTGGTAAATAATGTAGGAATGATGAGCACATTGTTGGTGATATGAGTTGGAGGTCCCAAATCCTTAAGGATGGATAAACTCCCAAGTACCAAAGTTGTCAAACTTGGGACTTGAATACCACAAAACCTATATTATTGGGTGATTAAGGATAAATTACTAAGGTGTGTAATACCTCCTTCACTTCTACCTCTACTAAACTAAGGGGGGTTTCCCTAAGATGTTGCAACTAATATCACTACAAAGACCAAACATTAACTATAATACACACCATGCTCATTGTGTAGTAAACCCCTATTTTAGTTGTCACTCTATGCCTATATGTTGATTTGTAATATTAAAGTTCAAGCACCTTATTAGAGAAGATAATATTCCATATAAATTTCTAAAATGTGATTATTGATAGCCCCTAATGTTGTTATATACATTCAAACATGGTAGTGAGAACATATTGAAATAAATAAAACTTAAAATAAGTTTATATCAATTTAATTTGAGTGTGTTAGTGTTGAGATATGGTGTTGTACACCATTGCATAAAATGATTTATTATATTGTAATTAAATAGTTATTTAGTTGTGATACACCTTGGTGGTGGTGTTAATCACACTAGGTAATTATTTGGGGGACCACTTGATGTTGTATTGTAACATTGTATTATTATTTAATGTGTGGGAGACATGTGATAATAATTTAATATTGGGGAAATATTAAATAATGTGATGTCTTAGTACCCAATATTAAATAAGGGGTTAGTGGTTTTGTATTCACATGGCTTTGCGGTACATGGTTTCACCTTACCACTGGTTGTATTTTGTGTGAGCTTGTGTCTATAAAAGCAAACACATGTGTAGTGGTGTAGGTTGGCTGAGTGGTTTGGTTATTATTATTGAGTCTTCTTGTGGAGTGCATTTGTGAAGCATGGCATGGGATGCATGGATTCATGATTGGACACATGATAATGCATTGGAGGACTTGATGCTTCAAAGGTATTCATTGCAATTCTTGTATTGTTTTATTGTTGAATAATATGATGGAGTATGGATGCTTTTGAAGGCTTGGTTTTTCCCTCTTGAGGGTTTTCCCAAGGTATATCTTATGTTATCTTATGGAATGTCTATTCGATCTATGCATTTTTGCAACTTGTATGCATTTTTATCTCTCATGGGTTATGTAGGAAATGATTTAAGATTGTGGGTTTGAATGCAATATTTCCTAACAAGTGGTATTAGAGCTTCCATGGTTGAAGAATTTTTGTTATAACCCTAGTTTGAGAGTTTTTGCAAAGTTGAAGCCATGAAAATGCATGTAGGGTTTGAGGCATTACAAGATATGGAACACATGTTGCAGGTGTTTGTTTGTAGATTTGGGCTTTTGAGTTGTCAAGATTTGTTGGGTTTATTGCAAATCTGAAGTTTTCCAAATTTGGTTGAAAAAGGATTTCTTGGTTTTAGTTTTGAATATGAGGGTTTTGTAGGGGAAATTTCATAGATGACCTCTTGAGACAAAATAGACCTCATGGCTGGATTCAGGTTGGTCAAGAGATGAATTTTATGTGTAGAAAATTTTGGAAGAGTTGAAAAAAAAGACAAATTTTTTATAGCAAAAAGGCCAATTTGCCCATTTGACCCATGTGCAGAAAATAAAATTAAAAATCTCGTCATTATTTGTCTGCAAAAAAAATATCGTCGGGCTTTTGAAAAATATTTTAAAAATCCCTCCAAAAGAAACTTAATAAGGTTAGAAATATTTTAAAAGAAATTAAAAAAATAAAAATTGGGGGGGTGGGGGTCAACCCTCGTACCCCTGCCTACATAGTCGGTACGAGGCTATCAGTCGGCAACCACCATCACCGACGGCGATAGGTGGGTCCGACAGGTCTTAGACCCCCAGTTTCGAGCCCCGATTGGCGGTGCCAGTCCTTAGCTCCCGTGGGAAATTTTATATATTTTATAAATCAGCCAACAATGTATGAAAATTATAGCGAACATCAAATGTTATTAAGCCAAAATATAATGTATGGTCAGGTCCAGACTTAAGGGGGCGAGATATATTTTTTTCAATAAAAAATTAAACCAGAATTTATAATTTTTGAGTTTCGCCACCCACCCACCACCCGAGCACCGCCCGGGCACCACAGCTGCCAGTGGAGCCACTGGGCCACCACCCAACAACCACCAAGAGGCCTCTTTACAACTATTTTTTTTTCAAATTTGCATAACTTTTGCCCAGTATGTCAGATTTTTGACTTCTTGTAGTTGCTGGAAAAGTGGTTCCGAGCACTACACAATGGTATAGGTTTGGTTCCCTGATTTTTACTTTTTGACATGTTTTTGGAACCTAGAAGTTAGATTTTCTCATTTGCACGGTTTTGGTCATAACATTTGCATACAAAATCAGGTTTTCGATTTTGAAGAGGTGTTGGAGAGTATTTGAAGTGTACTACATAATGGTTCAGATTGTTTATTAGTTTGAGGAGCAGGTTGATCTTGGTACTTGTTTGATCACCTGTAGGAGCCTGAGATTTAGGGTGTGATTGTGTGAGGATCTGAACGAGTCAAGAGGCGAAACCTTGAGGGAGTACATGTTTTTATATGTTATTTATGATGCTATAGTTGATTATCAGATTAGTGATTCCTGGTACAGGTTTACAGGTGTTTTTCGGAGTTGGGACTTTGATGGTGACATGTACATAGGTTGTCTTTGGTTTTGAAGACATGGTTGGACATGGTTTGGGACTTGGAGTCTTGTATGGGTGATAGTTGAGTGCAAGGACAACGATGGCTATGGTTATGGTGTCATGGGTATGCAAGTACATTTGATGCATTGGCATGACATGATCATGTATGTGGTGTTTGGTGGTGATATAATTTTATGTTAGGAGATTGTACTTATATTCTTGATATTTTTTTGGTTCCTTGAATATGATTACTCATTTGTGGACATGGTTGGAAAATCATAGCTATGGTTGATTTGGTGTTTGAGTCTTGATGTCTATAGGATTATCTTCTTTGATATCTCAGTTTGTAGTTACTAATGTGATGATGAGTTTGCATGTTTTAGGATTGGATCTACAAGTTATGCAGGTTGTGGATTAGCTACCCATTCACTTATAGTGGTATGACTCAGATGTATACTGTCTATATCCAACAGGTTTGATTCATTGTTGTTGCAGATTTCATTAGTTGGCCTTGTTTGTGGTCATTTGTCCAGTGGTATGTTGTTTTGAGATTGAGAGGATGGATGGTTAGAATATTTTATTAGTCGGGTGATGGGACTTATAGCATGTGGTTTGATCATGATGTCATGATAGCTTGTTACATTCATTGGTTATACACTTTTAGTGGGAGATTTTGATAGTGATGACTTGGCGGTGTTAGATTGGTTTGTGATGTTTTGTTGGTGGTTGTATGTATCTTCTTGGCTTGGAGATTTTGGTTTACTTGTATGTTATTAGCATTGCAGTTGAGTGTGTTTAGACCGAGATGATCTTCATGGAGAGGATGGTAGTCACGATGCCATGTGTAGCTCGTATCACAATTCAGTGGGATTTGTTGGCAATGACGTGGATGCATCATTGGTATGGTTATCTTTATGTGTTTGGGGATATGTTTTCTTGGTTTAGAGTGTTTTTATATTATGTCATGATATACTCTTGATTCTAGATTAGATTTTGGCATATTACATGTTCTCTTGAGACCAAGATGTATGTAATGGTGCATGTGATCTCCTAGGAGGAGAGGGTTAGATCATGTTGTCATGATAGGTTCTTGATTCTACAGTTGGAGCTTTGACATTGATTGTGTGTGATTCTCTTTGTATTGAGTACATTGATCATTTTCTTGATTACTTCATGATGGTACTATGTTGAATTTGGAGTTTGGCATGGATTGATTGGTTACAGGTTCTCGTGGATACTTAGAGATGTAGGTGATGGTTGGAGTTCTCTTGAGACTAGAGACATTTTCTTGAGATGGTTACTCTTTGGAGGTTTCAATAGGAAGACCGAGGAGCTTTCACTTGGATATGGATGTGAATTCATTATGGACTGATAGAGGATATTGTTCTTGGAGTGAGTCATGATGGATTGATTATCTTGGAGGAGCATTCTCATTCATCACTCTTGGTCTACTTGGTAGCTTATTGTTTGAGAGGTATTTTCCCATTATATCTTTAAAATGTGTTATGTTTCATACTTTGATTTCTCATGGGATTGAGTTGATTCATGGTGATTGATTATGGATACTCATTTGAGAATGGTTTACCATGAGTTTATATGCTTTATCTTTCATAGATATGGATCTTGAGCTATGGATAGTTAGCTTTGGAGGATTAATTTTGAGGGATGTTATAGCATGGTTATCTCCTTATGCATTTGAGTTTATGATATCATTCTTTGGTGAGGATTGTTAGGAGATGGTTTATGGGCTAATTTCCAGTATTGGGGATGGTTACTATGAGTTTGATCTTCTTGATTAGAGAGGATTACATCCATTTTGGAATTGTTACATTGATTCATATGTTGTACTTGATCTATGAGATTAAGTGTTATGGATTTTGTTGAGGATTTTCATTTGGGGTCATTAGGAGATCATACTTGACTTAGCAGTACACTTTTGAGGTGTTGGTAGGAGGAAATTATGGTTTACAGGGTTCTCTCTTCATGGTTCCTTCCTAGATGTTCATGTTTGGGGAGGATGGTGACAACATGTGAGAGATTATGCAACTCTTTGGGTTGTATGTGTGGATCATTGTTATTGTTCTTGGTACTTCATGCTTTGATTTACTTGTCACACCTTGATATAGTGGTGATTAGTAGACTTGATATGCTTTGGCATTACCTATGTAGTGGGAGTTCTTGGATATGTATGTTCTTCATTGATAGGTTTGATACAAGGAGCTTGATTGTATTTTATGGGTTGTATATGTTCTTGGCATGAGTTTACTGATCTATTGATACCTTGAAGGTATCGATGGTTGGATGTATTAACATGTGTTGTGGATGCTATTTCTAATCATGTGGTTTTTTTATTTGATAGTAGCTTGGTTAGAGCCTTTTTTATCACTTGGATTTGATGCTTGTGCTCATGGTTTGGTACATCTTCACCTTGGAATGTTCCTTTTATTTCATAGGTGGCATGTTGGAGGATGAGAGGAGTTATTTCCTGAGATAGTGGTCACTTTGTTCTTATTGCAAGCATCTTGATGGAGCATGATAGCATGTTACAAATTCATGTGCTTTCATGTATGGATATGATGATGTATTTCATGTATTGATCCCTTATGCAATGTATACAAAAAGTGGGAGAATGTTGAGATATAGTGTTGTACACCATTGCATAAAATGGTTATTATATTATTGTAATTAAATAATTATTTAGTTGTGATACACCTTGGTGGTGTTGTTAATCACACTAGGTAATTATTTGGGGGACCACTTGATGTTGTATTGTAACATTGTATTATTATTTAATATGTGGGAGACATGTGATAATAATTTAATATTGGGGAAATATTAAATAATGTGATGTCTTAGTACCCAATATTAAATAAGGGGTTAGTGGTTTTGTATTCACATGGTTCTATGGTACATGGTTTCACCTTACCACTAGTTGTATTTTGTGTGAGCTTGTGTCTATAAAAGCAAACACCTGTGTAGTGGTTTAGGTTGGCTAAGTGGTTTGGCTATCATTATTGAGTCTTCTTGTGGAGTGCATTTGTGAAGCATGGCATGGGATGTGTAGATTCGTGCTTGGACACATGGGAATGCATTGGAGGGCTTGATGCTTCAGAGGTATTCATTGTAACTCTTATATTGCTTTATTGCTAAATAATATGATGGAGTGTTATCACAAAATCTAGCAGTGCTCGATTCACAGATAACCCCCCTACGAAACCAGTTCATTTCCTAGGCCCGTGTGTTTCAAGCACGTAAAACGAGACAAACTTTTTTTACGAGGTCTCTAATTTGACCTAGTCCAGGTAGGTGACGATAGGCTCGACTTTCGAGTTTAAGTTATGTCACTCCTTTCGAACCAGGAGTTAGTCATTTTTACTTATTGGTGCTCGGGGTGTTTTTCATCGTCGTTGCACATAGTCCAAGTTTTGTTTTTGGTGCTTGAGCGGTGAAAATCACCGCCATTGCACCTAACCTTTTTTATAACACTTTGGTGTTCGAGCGGTGATTTTCACCGCCTGAGCACCTTTTTACTAGTTAAGTTGAGTTTGTCTGCCGCATTTAATGCCCGCGATTTAAGTCATTTTTTAGGTTATTAACTCAAACATGAGTTATTTTCGCGTGTTTGCATTAAGACTCCTCTCCACACTTCACTCCCGTGCTATCACAAGTCGCCTTCCTCAAGATCGAATCTTGGTTTATACCTCCAGCATGCGGTTTTCATGTCCACCACAGTAATCTTCGCCTGGTTATCATTTTTGAGGTATGTTCTTCGGGTTTTTCTTTCCTTTCCTTTTGTCAGTATTCTTTCTTTAAATTTGTTGAAAGCTTTCCATTTCTCCTTTTTTTTAGGCATTATTCTTTCACCTTTCTTTCGATTAATCTATTCCTTTCTCTTTGCTTCTACCCTCGCGTCGGTTTGTTTCTTTTTAGCTAACCCTATCGTTTTTGTTCTTCCCAACCCTGGCAATGTCATGGAAAAGAATTTCTCCGCCCTCACACACATTGCCAATTTTGTTTAAACCCTTGGTGTTTGGGCAAGGATTTTTTTTGCCGTCGCACGAAACGCTAAGTCATGTTAGGTGTCTTGGCGGTGATTTTCACCACCATGACACCCACTCATAAAATACCCAAGTGTCTGGGCAATGAAAATCACCGCCATGACACTCATCAACTTTCGGCATTCGGTGCTTGAGCAGTGATTTTCACCGCTTCAACACTGACATTTCCAATCACTTTGGTGCTCAAGTAGTGATTTTGACCGCCCAAACACTTAAGTCTTTTTCTCACTTTGGTGCTTGAGCGGTGATTTTCACGGCCCAAACACCAAACGAAAATATCACTTTTTTGCTCGAGCGGTGATTTTCACCGCCCGAACACCAAAATCTGCATTCTTTTTCTAACACTCTAAAACATGTCTTTTCTTCATCTTCGCTTTCACCGTGCATTTTCACACCTCATTTTCCGCACCATACAGCCAAATCATAGTGACTTCATATCGCCTGCTCATTTCACGTTTCCCCATATGGCATGTATTTCTTGACAACACTGAATCCACCATTCTTGTAGTTAATTTCCAAAGTTTCATCAAGAGGTCCTCGGAGATAAGAAATACATCAGTCTCGGCTCCCCTAAATGTCAGCTGAAATGCCACCACCATCTCCTAAAGCAGAGGGTAAGATGAAGTATAAGTACCAGGGCATTTTCCCTCTGGCCGTGGTGTTGTCCAAGGTAGATGAGATCAAAGATACCAAGATCGGTCATCAAGATCTGGTAGATTTCGTAAAGAGGATCCAACAGAGGCCATGGGATGAAAATATAAAGGCCATTGTACATAGCAATCTTCATATGGTATCGAATTTCCCAACTTCAGCTCATCACACGGAGTTCATGCTTCAAGTTGCTGCTCACTATATCCAAGAAGACAGAAGTGTGAGAGATTCTGCAAGTCAGGTTGTAATGAGGGTTGATGGTGAATTGTTTGATATAGTCTTCAAAATTCCACAAATGGAACAGTACACTCCCATCACGATCCAGAAGGCTCAAGAGATATTTGACAATGATTTAGTCAGGGCCAAGACATTGATTAACTCACAATGGTTGAAGACTCCCTGACATGTTGTATCTAGGTGGCCTAAGGGACTTCCCATGAGTGACTTCAAGGAGGATGTGAGAGACATGATTACCCTGTTAAGCAGAGTTAAGGGCTTGCCTGAATCCTCTCATTTTCAAGATTGGATGTATGAATATATCTAGATCATTAGAAGGAGGAAAGTACATATTGATTGTGGAACACAGATTAGTGACGAAATCCATGAGCAACTGATTAAGATACCCACCACCTTAAAATTCTATATGACTTCTTTCTTGGTGTACGCAACAACAGTAATGAGGCAATTTCCAGGTTTATCTACCAAAGTTAATAGACATTCTACCCCTATATATGATTACTATTACCAATTAAACTTGAGGGAAAGCTTCCACCACTTCAGGAGAGTTACAGATGCTTTCTTTGCTCCTTTGTTGTTCACTTTTGACCCGACTCTAGAGAAGAAGAGATTATCAGATGAAGCCTACAAGGCGGTCAGCAAGGTTGGATGTGTTTTTCTACAATTCCCAACCTTTACTTATATAAGGGTAGGTTGTTTCACGGGATGTCCTTACATTCTTACCAAGTACCCCTCAAACAAATGGATCCTTATGGAGTTGTGCAGGCAATTGATTTCAGTGCACAAAGAATGACAAAGGAATCATAAGCCAAGTTTTAAATTTCTATTAACCATTGGCAGGTACACAATCAAAAGTGTACAGAAGGCCAAGAATGTTTTAGTAGAGATGCACATAATGACTATCAAGATCTACAGGTACAGGCATGACTTTGACTTCAGAGATGTAAAAAAGAAGCTCAAGAAAGGTCACAACCACATTTATCATTTTGAAGACATATGGGCAAGGAGGATGTTCATAAGATGGATTTATGTAGGTTAACAGTCGAACAAATCAAGGCCCTCAATTTAGCTGATTTGCCTAAAGAGTTCACAGATCCTGGAGACATCCTCAATTCTGCCTATGATGAGGATAATATCGTCGGGAAGCCTTTATCTCCAGTACAATGGTCCAAGAAAGAATGTACTTACATGAGGGAAAGGCTAGCCCCTATTCTACAAAACACAGTAGAATGGCTTCAGAAGCATGGCCATCAAATGAAAGCCTTCAAGATATATTCTAAAGGTGAGCCTCCCAAAGAAAAACCCAATACATGGCCAGAATCCTGTGCCAAAGATAAACAGGCCGCGATTCCCTCTTCATCCCGAAAAGGGCCAAGGATCAAGTTCACTGTGGGGAAGAATACTCCATAGACCACTAAAATACAAGAAACAAGGGCTACCACATCACATGCAGAAGAGAAGGAGCTTGTTTCTGAGGAATTATCCTCTGATGAGGAAGGAGGAGATACAAAGTTTGAATCCGAAGAATCGGATGATGAAGACTCTAGAGAAACCAAATCAAACGAAGAAGAACTACAATATCATGAAGAGTTTAAGGAATATCAAGAGGATGAGCAGATTTTGTCCCCTCTTTAGAATGAAACTGAAGAAATCCAAGAATATTCACCAGACCCTATCTGCCTTCCTCACACTCGTTCAATTCCTAAATTTCATGTTCCTCCCATTCCTTCTTCTCCTCTTCCTACCGTAGTTACAGGAGTAGAAGACGTTTCTTCCCCACTAGTAGTATCAACTGTGTCAGTTTCTTCTACAGTTGTCCGAACACAAAATATTAATGTTCTATCCAGTTCGCCAATTTCTATCCCCAGTTTGTCATCTCCATCTTTTGACATTTCTTCGGAGGCTGAATTTAACAGATTCATGAATGAATCTTTGCAGATTCAGCTTAGCGTGCAAACAATTGGGCCCATAATGACTACCATTGTGCCTATAGTTACTATCTCAGCTATTTCTCAAGGAGCCCCTGCAGCTCAGGAATTAGCGGTAATAGGAGATATATATACTTATTCCCTCCCTCCTTGGTTGGTGTCATAGGTTCCTAAGCGCAAGAAGCAAATGATCTCCCCTAATGAGCTGGACCTGGAAGAAATACCTCCCCCCAAGATCAAGGAAAAGAAAAAGGCTAAGGTGTTGTCAAGACTCCATGTTGATAAAGCTGGCTAGAAGTTCGTTGAAGTGGGTTTTCCTTCACAACCAGAGGGCGATGTGAGTATGGAAGATTATATTGTGCAAAGGATACAACTTGGGAAGGTAACTAATGAAAGTGCTAAAGCAGATGCCCAAGTAGTACTAGATGCCCTTGTAGGGAGGCTTGACAAGATGGAGCAGGCTAAGAACCTATATAAGGAGAAGGTTGAACGCTATGCAAAGATCTCGAGAAACATAGCGAGATCTTCAATTGGTGATACCCAATCTATGACCTTGGTGAATGTTGAAGAACCAGTTGTACAAAAGGCAGAGAAGCTTGCAACCAAGGGTAAAGTGTTGAATGAGTTTATTGATGAAATCATAGATCATGGGTCACAAGTCATCACCACCGCAAGTGAGAAGAAAGTACAAATAGCCAAGCTACAAACTGAGCTTAATAAAGAGGAAGAATCACTTGTAAAAGAGCTACATGAAATGGAAAGGGCCTTATCATCATGGCAGAAAATGAAAGAATCCAAGATCAGCAAATTGGTGAAGAATGGAGTTATACCTAACAAGGATAAATATATGGAGGTGAAAAAATCACTCAAACATAAAATCCAGGTATTAAAGTTTTTGGCTGATGACATTCACCAAGTATAGGAGGATGTAGAAGGTTACCGGGTTCTTCTGGTAAATGGGATGGAAGAGTTACCGAGTGATCTCCTTGATGATGACCACACCTTTCTTCCTCTCAGTGAGATAATTCAAGTGTTCAAAGAGGCCTTCATGAAGCTGGTGGATGATAAAGGTTTTTCCAAGAACACCATGCACATTGTATGTGATCTACAACTTTCACTTGATTGTTTCAAATCTCATCTACAAAGGTGTAAAAATGTTTCATCATCTGCTAAGAAGATGGTTACCAAAATACACACGCTGGTGGATTACATGGTTGGGCTAGATGAAACTTTCCTACAAGAGACTGCAAATTTTGTAAATAGTTTTTGACATCTTAAATGTCTTTTTGTAAAATGTAATTGCACCGAAAATATGAGGTGTGATTACATAGAAATAAATTACACTTAGTTAGATTAGGGTTTCCTATTTTTATTCATCTGATTTCCTAATTTTTCTCTTCCCTCTTTTCTATAAATAAGAGGGATTTCTTTTGAAAAAGTTACCTTTTGATATTTTGCAATGAAGTGCTGCTCCTTTGAAACAAGCATTGAAACTTTGTGTTCAATATTGTGAATCTAGATCTAATCAATAAAGAAGAGGATTGCATACGAGACTTTGTGTTGGAATCAATTGTCTTATGTTTTGATTATATCGGTGGTGACTAGTGTATGAGATCTAAAGGGCTCCAAGTGGTTTATGTAAACTTTGTGTTACATTTATTGTTTGGATTTTTTTGTGTTTGAAGGTTTTGGTTGAAGGATCTACAAGACTTTGTGCTTGTAATCGTTCATGTGGTTCGAGGAATTTCTGTATCTAAGAAGACTTTGTGTTTCTAATACAACAAACGATACTTCTACAGGATTCAACATTGAAAAGGCTACATAACGACTTTGTGCCTTCGTGAGCTTTCCCTTTCCCTTTTCCTTTTTTTTCTTTGTTATTATAAATCATACCTGGTATTTCTACGCTGTGCTTTGACAAGATAGAAATATTGACATTACTATTGTTTGTTAAGTTTAAGTTATCAGATCTAGAGCTTTTCATCGTGAAGCATTGTAAACATCTTCTTTAAAAAAAGAGAGAAGTATGAATGTAACACACCCCCTCCCATTTCATGAGTACAGTGTACATTTTGTAAGTATTTCTTTAAGTTTACTATAGCTTCTATTAGCAGTAAGAAGGGCGCCTCCCCTTTCTGAGAGGAGAGATTATATCTCGCATAGCTGTGGTTGAAGTCTAGATGGCGTAATCTATTGGAAAAGTTGATTACACTATTTTCACCCAACATGGAGTATGGATGCTTTTGGAGGCTTGGTTTTTACCTCTTGAGGGTTTTCCTAGGGTATATATTGCGTTATCTTGTGGCTTGTCTATTTTATCTATGCATTTTGACACCTTGTATGCATGTTTATCTCTCATGGGTTATGTAGGAAATGATTTAAGATTGTGGGTTTGAATGCAATATTTCCTAACAGTTAGGATGGTGGGGAGATGGAGGTAATAGTATACTGATGTATTTATCCAATTGGACAATAGATTCTTGGATTTCATGCAAAATTATAACAACTATAACCTAAGGTGACTTCGTAATCAGGACACCACAAAAGACCATGCCTTTCAAAATTCATAAGCGAGTTGGCCTCTACACAAATATTCAAGAAAAATTATAAATATTTATAAAATATTAAATGATTTTACTTAATAATCCATGAGCATACCCATACATTTTATTTATTATTCTAAGAATATACATCACAAAATCATTGTAAGAATTTTACAATTGTATAGATGACTAACTAATCAACACACATTTATAAATGTGTATTACACCATGGAGACACTAGGTCAATTCTTCCTTAAATCACTTAATCTACAAAGACTAAAAAAAAATTATTACAAATTTGAGATAAACCTAGATTGTTATAGTATTAAAATGTTATTCCCAAATCTATAAACTATTAGCCCTAGAATTTTGTTGTGTAAGTTTTTATCTTTACTATGGTCCTTTTGTTTCCCCCTTTTCCCATGTTTCTACAAATGAAGCATTTTGGATCCTCAATACCCATAGAGGGAGATCTTGGATCTATAATAAATACATATACCCATGAATTATATGATTATAGAGAACACCCATACTCCTCAGGCATCATTTTCCTAAAATAATGTCACAAAATGTGATAAATATGCATGAATGTAATATGGAAACATGGGGGGATGTTCTTCCTATATCTACAAGTATTTTCTTCATTTATGGTGCCTCTATATTTAGAATGACAAAGAATGGAGAAGCCTACAAAATCTACTGCAAATGTGGCTTGGATATGGCATGCAAACACTAGCCTATGAAATCTTAACCACTATATTAATTAGGGCATCCTCTTTTCATTATTTTTTCCTTTATATCCATGCCCCTTTAATTAAAATATGTTAAATGGGTGTGGTTGGTAGGCATTATAGATGCATTAATGGTGGTCAAGGCCTTTTGAGAAGTTAGGTAGGGTTTATTGTGAAAATATTATATTTTTGAACTTTTAGGGGTAGGGGAGAATCCATGCTACGTGCCTTCAATTGTGGTGTTGGGATTCGAGAATGATTGGGAAGTCATGCAAAAATGATATGTGGAATGAGGGAAGTATAAAAGGGGAACTTTGACAAGGAACAAGGCTTCATAATGTTAGGATTGGGGAATCAAATTTGGATGAGAAGGTATGCATACAAGACCAAATCCAAAATGCTTAAACACTTAGGCGATTCTTCAACTAAGTGGAGGATTGGGATGTTGGGTTTTGGAGGGAAACAACACTTAGGGAAGAGAAATTTGATAGTTCAATTTGAAATACTTAGGAAAATTTTAGGTGAAGGATCAGGATGTTAGGATTAAGGGGAAAAGAATGACAAGGAAAACCTCTAAATTTTATAACTCTAACAAACAAAGAAGATCTAAGGAAAAAAACTATAAATAAACCAAACATAGAACTTTTATAGATTTTTGCATTTCTTGACTCTTAGGGGATCCACTTAGAATGTCTCAATTAAATTATCAATAATGAGTCAAATAGCGAGTAGAACAAAAAGAAACGAGACACAACAAAATGGGATGCCAACATTGACTCTAATTGGGGATATGTGTGTCCTAAAAGCATAATGAGAATCCAAATCTTTGGGTAGACCAAAAATAGGGAACAAAAGGGAGACCAATACAATACATGCTTCATCATTATAAACAATGAGCATGATTGCACAAACACAATAATATATACAAGACTTAATAAAACACAAAAGAACATAGTGTATATAAGGATAACACTTGCAACCAATGGCATGGAAGCTCAATGGATTATAAATATGGTTGAAAACACAACTTAGAAATATAATTTTAGGTCATACCTACAAAAATATCCATGGTACAAGGCCACAAACAAACTATTGAATTTTCTTACCTCTATCAAAGACAAGCTTATTAAAGGAGCCGATCTCCCTTGAGCCATAATTGTTTCCACCACCTAGCTACAAAAAATGAATCCATTTGTCTACATACATCAATTTGTAAACATTTCCTGAGAGGTGAAGTCCAACTCCACCATCAACATCACCACTATAGAGAAACAACAAATAATAGATGCTAGATCTATTCCATAATTTATTATGTAGGCTTATAGTAGTAGGGGTAGAAAAATATTTTTAGGCCAATAACATCATAAGTGGATGACAAAAAATGCATTTTCTAACCTTGTCATGTGAATCAAGGAAAAATGAAAACACCTCATATTAACATGGTAAAAAAGAATATACTTGATAGCAACCTCACTCAACATAAGGAAAAAAATCATCTTGCACTCCAAATTGAAATGCCTCTACCTCAATTATACTATCAAGGTGGGCAACAAAATGTCGATCTTCCTTTTGGCATATGTGTTTATACTCAACATAATCTTGATGTACATGGTGGACCCATGTAAAAGATTCATAGCACACAAATATCATCCACAACAATAGAGGTATGACCTTAAAAAATGAAAGAATCATAATCAACATTGTTTCCATCCAACCCTTGGATAAAATGTAGTTCGCATACACCACTATAATATATGCTCATATCACACACTTGATCTGTATCTTCACTATCATCATCAACACAAAAATCATAACCATGAGACACTTCAAGTGAAGAACCAAGCTCTTTAAATTGTATCACTATTTTAAAATCATTCAAGCAACTTACTATGTTATATATGCTACTACCATCAAACTTATGACACATTTATTCTTCTTACTTAATTATTGTAATATAAATATTTTTTGTCCTTATTGAATCATATTCTATATGAGGGAGACAAATATTACACCATAGAAATAATTTCTCATATGGATCCTCAAGATCACCATCTTCATAATCATCAAGGGTAAGGTATTCAATTTGAATATCATTGAGTGGACAAGTATTTGTCTCAATAATTTTATTCCTAAGTGTTGCCACATCTATATCATTCTCATGTGAACAAAAATACCCACTTCAATATATTAGGGACAAAAGAGGGTAATAGATCAAGCAAGAAATGGGCTTCTTGTTTATTATTTATATCATAAACATGCACACAATGTATATTATCAACCTCAAGATTTGATCCATTTGAATTCTCACTTGTGCATACATCTTCCTCTTTGTGCACACTAAACTGTTACAAATAGAAAGATCATTTACCTCATGTAAAGGGTGAAAAGTTAACTAATAAAAAGGGAATCTCCCTTGAGAACTAACTCCAGTATTTACACTAGGATAAACTAGCAGTTTAAGATTTCCTAAAAATGATATGATTATCCATTTTCTAAACATTTAATCTTAAATAGAAAAGTGAAAATTTCTAACTAAAATGCTTTCTAAATATAATGACATGGTAAAATTATCTTCCAACGAAAAAGTAATTACATTTTTTTATAAATTGAAATAGAAATTACAAACCATAGAGAACTTGGGATTCAAATCTAGAAGCCTCTACCTAGGATACTAAAGCATTGTGTGGATGTCTTCGCATCATACCGTCATCTAGTCTAGACATGAAACCGAAAGTATTACTAGGTACATAAATACTTCATGTACACATAGAATGTGAAAAGAAACAATTTTAAAGTGGATTTTTTTTGGGTAATAAAATTAGTTTAAATTAAAACTAATTGAATATAAAAATCGGAGAAAATAAAATATAAAAGAAAAGTTGAAAAAGCTATCGCCATATGTTGCTTCTTCATCTCCAACAAAACTTGCAAACAAAGAGAAAAAAATTGTTCTATGGTTGTTAAGGGGCTTGCCTCAATAAAACCCCCATGTTTGTATTTCTACCTCCATGAACAACCTAGATTTTTGAAATATTTGAAACAAGAAATAAAGTGCTTGAATTGAAAAATTAAAAAACTGAGATAGAAGTAACCCTAAATATATTATGCTAGCACTTAGGATTTTACAAATGAAAATGAAAAATGTGAGTAAGAGAGAAAGTGAACAATATCACAAGAATAAATTCACTTGGAATCTTTTGGAAAAACCCATAAGAAGGTTGTTATTGCTTTGTTTCAATTGTTTACCATGATCCCACAAATATTTTTCTTGAAAATAATGTAGAAATCACATGCAAAAGGCTAGTATAGATGTGTAGCTTATTGGTTTCTTATTTGAGGTGATAGAGCTTTCAAAAAATTATGAAGTGATAAAATGAGAATACAAAATCTAATTTGGAAGCTAAAAGGAGAAGACAAATATTAGACTGTTGTTTGAATTTGCATGCAGAGTTGTTACTTAACTATCAATAAGACCAAGGGAAATTAATGCTCAAATGACCATTGGATTTATAACTTTTCACGAGTCACTGGATGTCTACACATTGTCCTCCCATATGAGGAAATTCAAATTTAGAAAGACCAAAACATCATGAAAATTCTAGAAATATTAAACCAAAGTGCTAACAGTTTATATTTAAGATACTCTATATTAAAATGCTAAAGTGAGGACACAGTACAATGTGAAATTGTAAGGGTATGCAATTTTCAAAACCTTAGTAGGAATATGATCTATGCTAAATATGCATACTAAAGTAAATTATAAATCATGAAGTAACCAAGGATATTGTAGAGGATGTAGAGTCTTCAAATGAGGTGAATATGCCCTTGGATTGAATACCTACAAGACAATTAAAATATCCTGCACAAGACAAACACTATACAATTTTTTTCATAAAATAAACATTTAGCTAAATTATGTACTAATTAATAAACATATCACATAGAAAATAAAATATAGTACAAACACTCATACACAAAAATAAATAAAAAGGCAAGCACTCAAGAAAGAGAAGAGAGAAGGAGCCTTAAGAAGATGTGTAAATTGTTATTTTCCAATGATGTATTGTTAGAAGGAATATCGAGTATGGCTAGCAAGATATGATATGCTAGAGTTCATATGACATGTTTCATCGACCATGGACACTATAAGTTACGTTGTATTATGACCATGAAAGTAGGTAGGATACATGAGGATACACAAGTTAGCAAGTTGCATTATGCTAGGTGGTTGATATGTTACCAACACTATGGAGAGTCCAAAGATTAGTAATTCTTTAGAGATCACAAATTTTAGGTGTGTGCAATGAGAACCCCCTTAAAATAATTGTATGATGCAAAGAATGCATGTTATTTTAATGAAGAAGAGAGGAAAGAGAGATATTCTTAAAAATATAAGACACCCATAAGGATGTTGTAAGCATGAAATGTGTAATATTATGCTTAGTATATGATAAAAAAAATGTAGGGATTTCATCTAAGAGCATACAATAACACTTAAAACATACATGCATTGGGGATCTATAGGCTTGGGGTTGTTATAAATGTTGAATTATTCATAATTATGTACATCATTAGAGGAAGGATGTAATGTCATCATTACTCGAGCCTTATGGAACTATGAGTACAAAGGAGGAAGTATACATGAAAACAAATAAAAAATTTGGGTCAAAATGGAAGAGGCATAAATGCCTCAATTATTTGCATTGCCCCCAAAAATTGAAAATAAATATACAACATAGTAAAATTCTAGATACAAATAGAATAATTGACATTTTCATTTTCCTTATATCCATGCACCTACGAGGGTATCGTGGGTCCTCTAGGGAATATTAACAAACATAAATAGGCATATATAAAGGGATCAAAAATTAAACAATAAAACACCTATATCCTAATAATATGAAGGTACTACTTTGAAGGCCTTCATAAAAAAAGACATAAATCTCCCAATTTGGATCATATGGGGAGGGAGAACGAGCTTGTAGAGGAAGAACTATTATAGAAAGACTAGGTGTCTCCCTTACAATAAGTGCTAAGGAATTAGCTACAAGGATGACATCTTCCTAAGCATCTTGAGGCAAGTATCATTGACCTTAAGAAGATTGAGGAGAACATAGGAGTATCTATGAAGGACTCAAACAAGCACTCCTTGAGAGAGGAGGCAAGTGAGTTGCTATCAAGGTAAGTGATAGGGGGAATATCACTGCTTACATCCTCAATGAGAGTAGGAATAGAAGCTAAGTAAGTTGGAGCTTCCTTTGTAAGAAGAATTGATGTAGAATGGTGTAGAGGTGGCAGAGAATGTGGATGAAGATTTTTTTTACGATATGGTAGAGTGGGGTAATGTTCAATTTTTTTTCACAGGTGGGTAGGGGATATTAATGTCAATGGTGGTGGGATGAAGAATATCAGGAAAAAATTGATGGTGGGTTCCGTAGAAAGTAATAAGGGAAGTGAGGGTGGAATGGGAGACCACAATTGTGTTGGGCATGTCCAATGAAACAAAAAAATGAGGAATATTAGGAAGGTTGGGAATGAGAGGTGGATCTATCAAAGAAGCCAAGACAACTTGCACCATTTTGGGGTGAGGCTTGTTCAGGTCCCAATGAGGGATAGAAAGGGCTACAACAACATCATCAGGAGGTGGAGAAGGAGAAGACAAAAGAATCACAATATTGGGAGGTGATCTCATGGAGGAGTACACTCAATGTAAAGCATCTTTGTAGTAGATCACTCTTTAGTGTGGCATGCCATTAGCACTTGTGTTCTAGCACAAGAAATATTTGATGGTTTTAGGATTCAAATCGAGTTACAGGAGGAGGGGGGATCTCTTTCCTCTAGTTGTGGGATGGTCTTCATTTTTGGAACAAGAGGACAAACAATCCTTTCAAGTAAAGGTTGAGATACCTAGAGTTCACATGGATGAAATTTCACCATGGATTCCTTTCCTCTTTCTATTGTAGAGATAGGTGGATGAATTAAAGGCACCACTAGAGGGTTAGGTGTAATTGATGTACAAAAGGGTTCTTGTCCTATGGGTTTATTTCCCTTTAGTAATAGAGGGGTAGGTATTGGAATAGAAGGAACCATAGGAGGACAAAAAACTTGGGAAGAATATCTATACAATAAGGGTATCTTTCCTCTTTTTTTCACAAAGGCAGGTGGAGGAATAGGAGGCACCACTAAAGTCTATGAGATCAAGGGGTAATGGGAGTTCATACCAATGATGATTGATTGTCCTTAGCTACTGTGGGGGTAGGAATAGTTATAGGAGCAGACTGTGATAGTTAGGTGACCAAAGGGGAAGCAATCACAAGGGAAGAAGAATGTGTAGAAGAAGAGGACCCTAGATGACTTGCCTTAAAATTTTGATAAGATTTAAATAAATATCAATGTGAGGTCCTAAGGGTCCTAAAGGTGAAGGCCATAAATAATCTAGAGAAAATCCTTGAAGAAAAATGAGTGGCTTGTATCCAATATGTTGAATAATATACACTATGTTGTCATACAAAAACTTAAGGCACTTATGTATAACAGAAGCAATTGATTGCATGGGAGCGCCTTGGAATTCCTAACTTCATAACAAAGAAATTTGAGGTAGTAATGATAGAGAAGAGGGTATCCAAGAATTTGGGTCTAACATGGACCAAAAAAGTGATGGAACTCGTAGTAGGAAGAGAAAGGTTGTCATGTGTCCATATCAAGAATTTTGAATTATCATACTTATCTTAATACAATTGGTTGACATAGATTTTTTTCTCTATGATGGAATTAACCTTTCTATAAAGTTTGAAAAGAATCTCATTGATGGTTTTCTTGTTGAACTAAGCAAGCATGTATAAGGGCCCATCCTCTATGTTTGCAAGAACATCAATGGAAGAAAAGGATATGATGTTATCAGGATTGTCATGCACTCGAGATGATCAGGGGTGAGAATTCACCATATCCACCATATCTACTAAGGAGGAAGGAGGCCTAACAATAGGAGGATTGGAGTAAAGGTTGATGAAATTTATAGAACGTTTTGGAATGGGTCCGACATAGATTTGTTTATTTTGGTTAGGATTCACATTAGGCTTTCTTGAATTATTAGGACCATCTAGGAGTAGGATGGTACCTAAACCAATGTGGTCTTAGACTAAGTATTGAAGACACTTTCATCATTCAGTATCATGTCCTGGAACTCGATGGAACTAATAAAAACCTTTTGGGCCATATGAGGCTAGGATAGGCTAGTTGTTTGGAAGGGGTAAAATGAGTGGTAGTTAAATTGAGTTATTTTTAAATAGTGTGTGTATTATGCTATGGAAAGATAATTTTATAAATTATCTACACCTCTGAGGCACTATAATAGAAACATTAGAGTTTTGAATATTATTTATGATGTTTTAATTTTTGTTGGAAATATTCATTTTTTCTATAATTTTGAGAAGAATATGAACCGTCTTGGGTATCAAAGGGAGTCGATGAGGTAGATCCCCCACACTAACTCACCAACTACTGATAATTATGTAGGGTGATGCAAAGATGTGCAAAATAATTCTATTTCATTAAGATAATTTTGTCTCACGTTAAATGCTACAAATTATCAATGAACACACATTGTAAATCAAAATATGGTAGTCTGTAAGGGATCCAAAAGTAGAGATTGATATCTAAATATGAAATCAGTTACTTTCTCATTTTTTCTTGCTTGTAATGGATGAGGTCAATGAACGTGACATGAAATCTAATGCTTACTTGACAATGTTGTAAGATCTTATTTATTGGTTGTTTAAATTTTTTTATTGAATTGTCAAGAAGTGAGAAAAACCAATCTAAAAATCTATTTAATGACCATGATAAAAAAAATCTAGCAAGATCTCCTAAAAAAAATTCACTACACAAGGTAGTGAAAGAAAAGATGTATGTTTTAGGTCTTCTTTACTATTATATGTCTCAAATCTTGGCACCTAAAACCCTATGGGTAGCAAAGTATCAATAATTTGTAATGAGATAGGGCTTCTATGATAGTAAGGGGGGATGAGCGATTGAGTGAAGGTGGTAGTCATGGCAGCAAGTTGGCTTTACAATTGGCCAATGCTTTGCATGAGTTAGTTTATTATGAGAATTGCAATATGAATGGGAGTGGTAGAGGTGTACTAATCAAATGATGTGAGAGAAATAGACCTAAGGGATAAAGAGGTGCCAAAATTGCTTCTATAGAAGCTAAAGGTTAAACTAGTAGGAGGAGGTGAAATAAATGTGGGTATGGGTGTTGTAGTCACCATGTGCATGTTTGGAAATAAAATTGACATAGAAATTTGTGTGTTAGTTATATTAGAGTGAATAGTTCATGTTTGTGAAGATTGAGGTATAGGATGAACATTGTTTGGGAAAATGTGGACTAGACTGCAAAGGAACTCCAATTTCTTAGACCTATTACTTAGGATATTTCTTATAGCACTAAGGACATGCATAACTTTAAAGAGGGTGTCCCTAGCTAAGAAGTCTTGAAATTGATGCAAGTGTTGATCTAGATATTTAAATCGAGAATCAAAGGCTTGGAGATCAACCTCATGATCAAACCCTACATCCACACGAGGAGAAGTGGTGGATGGGAAAGTGTTTTCTATTGTTATTGGATGAGGGGATGAAGGAATCCTTGTAGAAAAGTGTTCATACAAAAAGTTAGGAGCACTAAAAATAAGGGTTGTGAATGGACGTGTTTGAGACATATTATATGTATGAAGGCTTCTTTGAACTAAATTACCCGAGTAGAGAGATTGGGTTGTAAAACTCATAAAAGGTTTTACAACACTCAATCTAAAAATATTTCACAAATAATGGGGCAAAATATTTTAATTTTTTGCTTGTTTTTTTATTTTTATCTTTTCCAGAAAGGAAAGGTCTTGTGTAAAGAAGTGAGTTCACCAAAATGTAGAGGGTGAAAAAATTAAATGCATCAAATGGAATCTCCCTTGAGAGCTAACTTCACTCTTTACACTAGGATAAACCAATAGTTTAAGTTTTCCTAAACCTTCTCTAATTATAAATTTTCTAAAGATTTAATTATGAAAAGAGAAGTGGAAATTTCTAACTAAAATGCTTGATAAAAATAAACTAGTAAAAATATCTTGACTGAAAAGTAATTATAACTTTTTATAAATTGAAATAGAAAGTACAAATCACAAAGAACTTGGGGTTGAAATCTAGAAGTCTCTACCCAGGACACTAATGCGTCACACAAAAAACTTTGCATTGCGATGTTATCTAGTCCAAATGTGAAACCAAAAGTAATACCAAGTATGAAAATACTTCATATACACATAGAATGTGAAGATAAATAGTTTAGAAGTAGAAAATTTTTGTGATAGCAAAAATAGTTGTCATGAAAACTATTTGAATATTAAATGGGAGAAACTAAAATATAAAATAAAGGTTGAAAAATATATCATCAAATGAAACTGATTTTTCTCCAACGAAACCTACAAATGAAGAGAAAGAAAATTATTTTGTGGCTACTAAGGGGCTTGCCTCAATAAAACCCCAATATTGGTATTTCGACCTCCATGAATTGTCTATACTTTTGATATATTTGAAACAAGAAATAAAGTTTTGAATTGAAAAATGACAATAATTAAGACATAAGTAATCCTAAATATACTATGCTAGCACTTAGGATTTTACAAATGAAAATAAAAAATGCAAGAGAGAAAGGGAACGATATCACAAGAAAAGAATCACCTAGAAGATTTTGGAAAAAGCCACAAGAAGATAATTTTTGCTTTGTTTATTTGTTTACCACAATCCCATGAAGGTTTTACTTTAAAATAATGTAGAAATCACCTGCAAAAGGTTGGTATAGTTGTGTATGTTGCTAGTTTCTTCTTTGAGGTGAAATATCTTTCAAGAAATTACCAAGTGATGGAATGAGAGTCAAAAATTTAATTTAAAATCCAAAAAGGGAAGGAAAAAGATGGACTATTGTTCAAATTCACATGCAAATTTATTACATCCTTGGTTAGTAGTGAGACAAGGGGAAAGTAACACTCAACTAACCATAAATTTGTAAATTTTTGTGGGATGTCTACGTGTTTCTCTAATTTCTAAGGAAATTCAAATTCAAAAATCCTAGAACATCATGAAAATACTATAAATATGAAACCAAAGTGATAAAATTTATATTTAATATACTCTATATCAAAATATTGAAGTGAGGACATGAAAGTGTAAAATTGCAAGGGTATGTAACTTTTGACACTGTACCTCATTATAAAATTGTAGGTCAACATTTATTTCCTTGTTATAATTATCCATGGATGACCTATCTAGTTACATGTAGGTGCTTATACTATTTTTATCATCAACATCATTGTTGTATGGTGAACCTACACCATATTTTACTTACATACAAAGACAAATGACATTTTTTTATGTCGCACTTACTCAATTTGTTGCATCCACTTGGTTGCTACTTACACCAACCTACTCTTCATTACTAACAACACTTGCAAGTGAGGATAAAAATTTAGTAATATATTTAATCCTGATTTTCTCCATGGAATGAAGGTATTTATAAGCTTGTTGCACATTTTTTTAATTTAAAATCCTCCTACACTAAACTCAATCCAACCTCATAGGCTTTAAAGAACATATCAATGCAGGCAAGTGTGTTAGGTCAAAAATCCTTTAAATTTTTGGAAAGAGTAACTATAAACCCATGACTATACTCCATAATTTACTCTCCATCTTGTCCCTTAATATTTTTTAATTCTTCTACAAGAATGATAGGATCAATATTAAGTGAAAATTAATTTTCAAATGAAACCATGACATCACTACAATAAGCAAAGGGATGCTTTGGAAAATATTCATATCATTTTCCTGTCTATCCACATAATGACCTATCAAATTATCTCATCCACATGTATTCATCTCCAAATCAATTTTTTTCATGAAATTTCAAAATGCATAAACATGTGCATCCCCTTCATTGATATCATATTCATAAAATCTAGGCATCTGGTTGTAGACCTTGGCTATCATGATTTGAATTTCATAATCAACCCAAGATATGTATAGTTGTTTATACAAAGTGTTTATGGGAACGATAGGGGAATAAGTAACCTAATTTTTGTAACAACAACACAAACAATAGACTACAATAGCATAATTTATTTATCATATTTGTCATAACCCAATTTTTATTGCATATTTATTTTAATATGGTAAATTGAATTATTGAAGAAATTCAATTAAATATTAAATGGAAATTTTGGAATTTTTGAAAATTGAATGAAAGAAGTTGAGTGATGTTGACTTTACAAACTTTTGGAAATTATTTTAAATGTTACCAAGAATTGAACGTTACTGATAAATATGCAAGTGCAAGTGTGTGCAGTTGCAAAGTGACATGTTAAAGGATGAGAACATGGTTGAAGTAGGATTGTTTAGCCGGATCGAACGGTAAGCCAATTGGAATCTGGGTGCACACACCACAAATGGAATGATGACTTGCATTTGAACTATTTTTCATATATAGAAGAACGTAATTTCATGACTTGAATTAAATTTTCCACTCAAACTTTATGTATTGAAGAAAATGAAAGAAAGTATTGAAAAGAATGATTAAAAAGAAATTATTTTAGTTTACATGTATGGAAGCTCGAGAAGAAATTAAAGTTCCTTGCTTAATTTAAATGATAGCATATGGAACTTACAATCTCTTCTAAAGAAGCAATTTTCACAAGAATGTATATATATATATATATATATATACATATATGTAAATAAATGCAAATACATACATACATACATACATACATACATACATACATATATATATATATATATATATATATATATATATATATATAATTTGAAACCATTTTAATACACACACACACATATATATTACATATATACATACATACATATATATATATACATAGATATATATATACATACATATATATATATATATGTATATATATTACATATATGTATACATACATATATATATATATATATATTACATAAATATATACATACATATATATATATATATATATATATATATATGTATACATATTCAAATTCATATCAAATTCAAATTTGATAACTGATATATTCTAAATCAGACTGTTGAAATCACTGAAAATCAGCAAGGCGTCCCATGAAGGACATGGTCTGCCATGAGTTTAATGACTATTTTCAAAAAAAGTAGTGGCCGACAGTAGGTAATAATGCCTTTGCCCAAAAACATGCAAAAGAAATGGTTGTTTCCACTTTCAAATAGAACTTTGGCGAAAAAAGTAGAGACAAGAAGAAAATCGTCTGGCTTGAAGGCAAAAAGCAATGAAAGAACTCGAGACAAGGAAAAATCTAAGGAAATCTTCAAAAAGCTCAAGTTGGAGGTAATTTGATCTCATGTTTTATTTAAGATTGTTAAAATATTCTTAAGGTATTCCTTCATTTTTATTGTATGTTTTCATAGCACAACAAAATGTGAGTCATTGTCTGTGTTTAAAATGGCCTTGAGCTGATTTGCATGAGTTTGTCAACCAATATGTGGGAAACACATGGCCTACGACCTGCAAAGTATAGAAACCAAACAATGTGTTGAGCCTTCGCGGCTATTTGCAGAAGCTTGGCTGAGGTTCGAAGAGCCTTAGATAGCTCGACCTTCATTTTATTTTGCACAATGGTGCTAGCCTTATTAAGGCTATTAGAATTTATTTCGATTAATAGTGTTTTATATTGTATAGATTACCCTTGATTCGGATCGACAAGCGATCCAATGGGAGGGGTATGAATCCCAATATTTTATTCTTTTTATTATTTCTAATGCTCCTTATCGGATGGGCCGATAATGGAATGGGGCTTTAACTGTTGTTATAAGAATTTTGTATCTATATATGTGTGTATAGTTTTTTTGTGTGAAGCCGACCTCTCTAGAATGAGAATCGCCAAGCTTTGCTTGGGTCGATCTAAAGGATCAATAGGCTAATTCTTGATTATGTGTAAGACATAGACATAAGTCTACATGTTGATTATAATTGTATGCATGGTATAAACCAACAAGCCCACATGGGCTAGATCGAATATAACTCTCGATGCTAAGAAAGAAAGCATTCGACCTGTGAGATTGGTCGAAATCCAAAGCATCCTTAGACTATTTTGTTGAAGCTTGCATAGGCATGAATATTGTTTAGAACCAAAAACTTCTATGCCTTTCTCTTGACCGAAATATTAGCTCAATTTTTTCATCGACAAACATGTCGAACTTAGTTTTCTTTATAATATTAAAGTTGCTCAACAAATTTTGTTCAGTGATAAAAGTGTTCTAGGTCTAGATGTTAGACATTCTATTCTCATGTATGAAACAGGGCTATTTGATTTGTTAGAGAAATCTCTTGGCTTACTTGAAATGGACAAATGAGAAATTGTAGATAATATGGTTACTGACAAAACAACATTGATTATTTTTAATTCATTATGGGAAAAACCTATTCTATTTTTAAATAGTGAACAATAAAATATAATGTTACCATTTAGCTTCTAAACAACTTGAAACAACAATAAGTAATTGCAAACAATGAATGTTTTGTTGGAAAATGATATTTTTTGTTATTAAATAAAATTGTTTGGTCTGAAACAATATTGTAATGATGTAGACAGAGAATAATCTTTTGTAAATGACATTGTTTTGTTGTTAAGTTGTCTTTGTAGCTGAAAACAACCTTGCTCATTAAATTGTTTAGTTGAAATAGCTTGAAATAGTTGAAAACAATGAATGTTCATATGTAAAGAACTTGTTTTATAATTGTTTAGTAGGAAACAATACTTGTTATGTTTAAACAATGAATGTTCACATGTAAAAAACTTGTTTTATGTGTTTAGTAGGAAACAATACTTGTTATGTTTAAACAATGAATATTCATATGTAAATGACTTGTTTTATAACTATTTAGTAGGAAATAATACTTGTCCTATTTAAACAATGAATGTTCTTATGTAAACAACAATGTTAGAGTATCACAGTTGTGAGAATGCAATAATAGTGTGTGAAACTGTTAACATAGACTTGTTCTAAACCTATATTTTTGACAAAAGAGATGTCAAATGGAATACTATTTTAAGATTGTAATCTAAATTAATGATTCTTTCAAAATGTGTGCATAAATTTTAAACATAAGTAGGCACATATATGTGTATGCACATAGAATTCGTCTATGTACATACACATACTTTTGGCATACCTTCTTTTGTTTTTAGTACATTTTTAAATGGAAAAATGATTATAATAAAAAGTAGGAAATAGTCATAAGAATGATATGACTAATTGTTGAATTACTCTATGAATCATAAATCTGATTTCTATTTAGAGAGTAAATTAGTAATATGATTCTTCTTTTGAAAACATTTGTGAAAGAATATTTTAATACTTGAACAAAATAGTGATACCTTAGTTGACTAGAGTATCTCAGGGTAGATGCTGCTAGAGGGTAGATAGCTATTATGAGATGTAAAGTAGAAAGTTACCTTCTGGGACGGGTGCCAAAATGGAGTTCAGAGAGTATAGGTTTGTTTTAACAGAACCTATTGCTTATTTTTGTTGCAACACATTTATTATGCTTGGCCAAGCAATGTAGTTCATTTGTATGTGTGATCTTTGTGATTTAACTCTCTGCCATTCCTAGCATAGATCTTGCACTTTATTTTCTAACTTGTAGATAGAAATTGCATGTAGATGTATGGGAACACTCTAGATTCCACCTTGCAAATTGTTCTCTTTCTAAACTTTTTGTGCAGGGTAGGGCATTCTTCAAGTTGAAAGAATACCGAGGAAGCGTAAGCTTCATGGTTGGGTGGTAAAGAGCTTCAACCATGTTCTTGTCCACCAATGAAGGCGAGTTTCAAATAAGAACCTTAGTTCTTCACAAGAATATTTTAGTCTAAGATATAACTTGATGTAATACATTCATGTATTTGATGTAAAGTGTACATTGTAATGACTATGTGGCCTTAAGAGCCAAGTCAAACCGGATATTGTAGTTTGACTTTTGAAGTGAATATATGAATCATTGAAGCATTTTAAATGGACATGTGTAGCTATGATTGACTTTAGACACTAGTTATATCTTTTTAATTTGGAATCTATTCATGTTTCAAATACAATAATTTTAATTAAGTAATAATTTAGGATAGGTTATTACATTTGGTATCAGAGCTTAGGGTTCAACTCTAGGACTTTTGAGTCCACCATAGATGACCATGGTAGTTGACCCTTGACCAAAAATTTGGATGTCCTGAGAATTGACCAAACTTGAATTGAATGCAGGAATGAGAAGGTCAAAGACAAGATAGAGGAAAGGAAATAATGTTAGAACCTCATGTAAGAATGACGTAAAGGAAGGAAATGCCAAGAATGAGGTTTAATCAGAAATTCCCAATGACGAAATTCTAGCTCAGGCTCTTGCATGACTCAAGCTAGAGAGAGGCTTGAAGATTGAGGAGAAGTGAACACCTAAGCTCAAAAGTCTTTCTACAATCTGGGACTGGCCTCTAGGGTGTGGAACCAATGCACCCTTGTTGACTAAAGAGGAAAAGAAGAGTCTACGTGCTCAACCATCCTCTTCTATAAAGTTTGATGTAAATTCAAACGAGGACCCTGAGGAATGTCCTCTTTCTGATGTTGAGAAATTAGAATGATGTAACAAGACACCTATTGTAAATAAGGGTCTATTGACTCACCTTAAATATAAATAAAATCAGATAATATTTTTTGGTGTGTTCAATGAAGGACTCTAAAATGTGTGTGTTATGCATGAATGTGTATGTCTTCTAGAATGAGGGATGTATGCATATGAAAAAAAATTAAGTGATGTAACATCAGAACGTTTATTTGTAGAACCTTGTGTTGAGATGCGATGAATGTGAATGTGATGTAGGATAAGTGTGGGATGTCATGGTGGCCACCAGGCAAGACGGGGGTGGTAGTGGTTCCAATAGCGGACCTAACAAGAGGTTGGAGCAAATTCTAGAGATTTTGAATCAGAAAGAGTCTCGTATGGATCATATAGAGCAAGAAGTATGAGTGGCACACGAGGACTGAGACCATAGGAATGCAAAAGGAAATCAAGGAGATGGTGGTCTAGGGGCAGGTCCATGAGGATGAATTGAGGAAGATCTTGGGAAAGACCTCAAAAGAGTAGCATCACCCAAGTTCGATGGTAAGGCTATCAAAGCAAGAGTTGAGGCTTAGATTATAGAGATGGAAAGATACTTTGGGCTTTGTAACCTTTCTAAACAGACCAAGGCAACATGGGCTACATATCAACTCTCAGGTGAAGCAACGACTTGGTGGGATAATGAGAAGTTAGAAAAAAATACTCAGCCTGCTGAGATTACTTGGGAACTCTTCCTCCAAGATTTAAGGAAGTTATGGTTATTGTAGATTTTCTTTGACAAGAAAGTGACAAAATTTTAGAACTTAACCCAAGGAAATATGACTGTGATTTAGTATTGGGAAAAGTTCACCAACCTGTTGAAATATGTGCCCTAGTATCAGGGAGATGAATGGTTATGTATCTGGAAATTTATAATGGGACTCATACCTCACATAGGAGCTGAATTGGATATGCATGAACCTCAGACCATGAATGAAGTTTTCCAAAAAGCCACCAAACATGAACAAAAACTGCAATAGCTATGTAATCTTTGTAATGACTCAAATTCTAAGTCGTGATATGGGAAAAATAAATTTCATAAAGGAGAAAAGAGCCATTAGATCCAAAATCTCAAGAGGGGAAGTGAGCCACAAGAGAAGGGTAAAGATGGTAATGGTGGAAGGAACAAGAAGGAAAACAAAGGAAAGGGTAAGGATGACCATAAATATAAGGGCTTTAGAGAGGACAAGCTAGGAGGTCGCAAAGGGCCTCACAATGGATGTTATACTTGCAGAGGCGACCATTATGCCTCGAATTTTCCTCAGCGGTCAAAGTCACAAAAGGAAGGAAGCTACCAGTAGACTCAACATCATCATATCCACGCTACAGTGGACAAAAGATAGGAAAAGTATCAGGCTTCGCCAATTCAACTGACGGGTAAGCTCTATAGTCATATGTCTCAATCTTAATTCATATTGAAGCTACTAAATGTTTTATAGATCTTAGAATAATATCCAAGATACCTATTAGACCTGGATACATAAAAAATTCATGAACAGTCCAGTATGGTAATCGAGCAAAGTGGAGGGTAGATACCTATCTCTTTTGCAGTGAGTTAGAGCTTCCAACCTTTCAAACTCAGGTCAACTTGTATGTGGCACATTTAGGCTCATATGCTGTAATTTTGGGAATAAATTGGTTAATTGAGCATAGGCTATAGTGAACTGTGAGGATAAGGTGGTCAGTTGTCTAGATGGTTATGGAAACCCAATTGAGGTTAGTAGAATGCAGAGACCCTTAGAGCTTAGACATATTTTTGTGATGCAACTGAAGAAGGCTCATCAAAAGGGGTGTGCAATTTATGCGGCGCATGTCAGTAATCCTGACAGTAAGGAACCATATCTAGATGATTATCCTATTCTCAAGGATTTCCAAGACGTATTCCCTAATGAACTTACAAAGTTACCTCCAAAGAAGGAACTTGATTTTTCTATCGACCTAGTTTCAGGAGCCAAGCTTCAATCCAAGGCACCCTATCAGATGACCACAACAAAACTTTATGAGTTGAAGGCCCAGTTAATAGAATTGTTGGATAAGGGACTTATAAGAACTAGCGTGTCTCCTTTGGGACCGTCAGTTATTTTTGTGAAGAGAAAGGATGGAACCTTGCACCTCTGTATAGATTATCAAATGTTGAATAAGGTGACCATCAAGAATTGGTATCCACTTTCGAGAATTGATGAACTGTTTGATCAAATGAAGGGAGTGATAGTGTTCTCCAAAATTGACATCAGGTGAGGGTACCATCAATTGATAATTAAGGAAGAACATATTACAAATACTGCATTTAGAACTTGGTATGGACATTACGAGTTCACAGTGGTACCTTTTGGTTTAACTAATGCACAACAACCTTTATGAACCTCATGAATAGTGTATTCAGAGATTGCTTGGATGATTTTGTTCTGATTTTCATTGATGAAATTCTAGTCTACTTAAATATTGTTAGAGAGCATGATAGACATTTGAGGATATTTTTTCAATGATTGAGAGAAAGGAAACTCTTTGGGAAGCTGTCCAAGTATTCATTTAATCAAGATAGAGCGCACTATTTGGGCCATATCATTTCAATTGAAGGAGTCTCTGTAGACCCCGAGAAAATCAAGGCGATCGTGGAATGGCCAGTGCCTCAGAATGTGTTGGAAATGTGTAGCTTCATGGGCCTCATAGGATACTATAGGAAGTTTGTGCAAGGGTTCCCCCAAATTGCATCTCCTATTACCCCACTCCAAAGGAAGGGAACACGGTTTGAATGGATCAAGAAATGCAAGCAGGCATTCCAACTCTTGAAGGGGAGGCTCATGACAACACAAGTGTTGACTATCCTTGATCCTAATGGGAGATTCACAGTAATCATAGATGCTTTAGGAGAGGGATTGGGAGCAATATTAATGCAAGATGGACAAGTGGTAGCATATGAATCAAGGAAGCTCAAGCAACACAAAGTGAACTATGCGCCTCATGATTTGGAATTGGCGGCCATAGTTCATGCCTTACAGATGTGGAGGCATTATCTTTTGGGGAAGCCGTTTGAACTCAAGACATACCACTTGGGGTTGAGATACAAATTTAGCCAGCCAAACCTTAATGCACGACAGAGAAGGTGGTTGGAATTCCTTAGTGAGTATGAATTTGGAATTGAATATATAAAAGGGAAAGAGAAAAAAGTGGCTGATGCTCTTAGTAGACAAAGACATGTGGCAACCATGATCTCAACAAGGTATAACTTGAGACAATATGTAATTCATAATTTTCCAAGGGATGAGCACTACGAGAGAGTGAAGAGCACCCTAGCAGTAAATCCTTCAGATCATCGGTTCGATGGGCATGAGATCGAACCAGATGGTATTTTGAGATATTAGAGAAGGATGTATATTCTTGACTCTGGAGAGTTGAGGAAGTTGGTTTTAGAAGTTCAAAATGCACCTTATTTAGGACACCCCGAAGTATCCAAGATGATTGTGGAGTTGAAGACTGTATTTTTGGCCTAAACTCAAGAAGGATGTAGTGGAGTACGTAGCCATATGCTTGGAGTGCCAGCGAGTCAAGGCTGGGCATGCACATCCAGTAGGGTTATTGTATCCTCATGAAATACCTCAGTATAAATGGTAGGTGATCAATATGGATTTTGTACAAGGGGTGTCATTGAGAAAGAACAAGCATGATGTTATCTTGGTCATGATTGATAAGTTGACTAAGGTTGCACACTTCATTCCAGGAAAGCTTAAGGATGAATTGTTGACCCTGGCTAAGAAATTTGTCTAGGAGATATTTTCTTTGCATGGAGTTCCAAAGTCTATCATTTTTTATAGGGACACACAAATGAACTCAAGATTTTGGACAACCTTGAGTGTTGTATTAGGGACCAAATTGAATTTCATCTCGAATTATCATCCCTAGACTGGCAGGCAGATAGAGAGGGTGAATCAAGTAGTTGAAGACCTCCTCTAAATGTATTGTATAGACGAACAATATAGGTAGGAAGAATATTTTCCTTTGGTAGATTTTGCTTATAAAAACTCTCATCATACATCCTTAGGAATGGAACTATTTGAATCCTTGTATTGGCAACTATAATACCCCCATCAATTTGGATAAATTGGAGGATAGGATCATACTAGGACTTGAAATGCTTAAGGAAATGGAAGAACAAATGAGGGTCATTAAGAGCAGATTGAAAGAGGTGGCAGACCGACAAAAGAGTTTTTCTGACAATAACCAAACTCTTAGACAGTTCGCAACAGGGGATAAAGTTTTCTTGAGAGTTAAACCTCATAAAAGTTATATTGCTTTTAGAAAGTCTTCCAAGTTGGCCCCAAGATATGTGGGACCGTTTGAAGTCTTGGAAGTGATTAACCTAGTTACTTATAGACTAGCTCTACCACATGATCTGGCTTGACTTCATAATGTGTTTCATGTTTCCTAACTTAAGCCATATCATCTTGATGTGACTCATGTGATTGATTGGAAATCCTTGCAAGTATAGGATCCAAAAGTGGTGCTAGTGGAGTCCATTAGAATTCTAGATAGACACAATGTTAAGTTGTGAAGTAGAGATATTGCTCAGTTTAAGGTCCAATGGGACCAATACTCAGAGGATAGTGCTACTTGGGAGGATGTGGAAGAAATAGAATGCCCATTTCCACATTTTCTTTCTTGAGAAAGAAACTTCAATAATTTTGTTTGAATTTTTTTTGGATTGAGATACTATGATATTTCATGCTTGAAAATTTTGATGTTAAAATAGACATATATATCCTGATCTGATGTTGAAATAGACATATATATTTTGATGTGATGTTGAAATAGACATATATATTGATGCGATGTTGAAATAGACATATATTTTGATTGGATGTTGAAATAAACATATATATTTTGATGTGATGTTGAAATAGACATATATATTTTGAGGTGATGTTGAAATAGACATATATATATATATATATTAATGTGATGTTGAAATAGGAATACATATTTTGATGTGATGTTGAAATAGACATGTATGTTCAATTTTGATATGATGTTCTTTTATTTCAACTTACTAGACATCGAGACGATGTCTCTTCCAAGAGGGGAAGGATGTCAAAACCCAATTTTTATTGCATATTTATTTTAATATGGTAAATTGAATTATTGAAGAAATTCAATTAAATATTAAATGGAAATTTTTTAATTTTCAAAATTTGAATGAAAGAAGTTGATTGATATTGACTTTGCAAACTTTTGGAAATTATTTTATATGTTACCAAGAATTGAATGTTACTGATAAATCTACAAGTGCAGGTGTGTGCAGTTGCAGGGTGACAAGTTGAAGAACGAGAACACGGTTGAAGTAGGATTGTTTAGTCGGATCAAACGGTAAGCCAGTTGGAATCTGGGTGCACACACCACAAATGGCATGATGAATTGTATTTGAACTATTTTCCATATATAGAAGAACGTAATTTCATGACTTGAATTGTTTCAGTGATTGAAATGAATGGCTTGTAGATTTTCTACTCAAACTTTGTGTATTGAAGAAAATGAAAGAAAGTATTGAAAAGAATGATTAAAAATAAATTATTTTATTTTATATGTATGGAAGCTTGAGAAGAAATTAAAGTTCCTTAATTAATTTAAATGATAGCATATGGAACTTACAAGCTCTTTTAAAGAAACAATTTTCACAAGAATGTATATATATACATATATATATATACATATACATATATATATACATACATATACATATACATATACATATACATATACATATACATATACATATACATATATATATACATATATATACATATACATATACATATACATATACATATATATATACATATATATACATATACATATATATACATATACATATACATATATAAGTATATATTATTTGAAAACATGGTGAATATGAATGAAACCATTTTAATACACCTAGATATATGTATATATATATTACATATATATATACATATATACATATATACACATATACATATATACATACACATATTCAAATTCACATCAAATTCAAATTCGATAACAAATATATTCTAAATCAGACTGTTGAAATCAATGAAAAATCACCAAGGCATCCCACGAAGGACGTGGTCTGCCACAAGTTTAATGACTATTTTTAAAACAAGTAGTGGCCGACGACAAGCAATAATGCCTTCGCCCAACAACATGCAAAAGAAATGGTTGTTTCCATTTTTAAATAGAACTTTGGCGAAAAAAGTAGAGAGAAGAAGAAAATCATTTGGCTCGAAGGCAAAAAGTAGTGAAAGAACTCGAGACAGGGAAAAATCTAAGGAAATCTTCAAAAAGCTCGAATTGGAGGTAATTTGATCTCATGTTTTATTTATCATTGTTAAAACATGCTTAAGTTATTCCTTCATTTTTATTGTATGTTTTCATAGCACAACAAAATGTGAGTCATTGTTTGTGTTTGAAATGTCCTTGAGCTGATTTCCATGAGTTTGTCAACCACTATGTGGGAAACGCATGGCCTATGGACTACAAAGTATGGAAACTGAACAATGTGTTGAGCCTTCACAACTATTTGCAGAAGCTTGATCGAGGCTCGAAGAGCCTTAGATAGCTCGACCTTCATTTTATTTCGCACGATGGTGCTAGCCTTATTAAGGCTATTATAATTTATTCTGATTGACAATGTTTTATATTGTATAGATTACCCTTGATTTGGATTGGCAAGCGATCCAGTGGGAGGGGTATGAATCCTAGTATTTTATTCTTTTTATTATTTCTAATGCTCCTTATCAGATGGGCCGATAATGGAATGGGGCTTTAACTATTGTTATAAGAATTTTGTATCTATATATGTGTGTATTGTTCTTTTGTGTGAAGTTGACCTCTCTAGAATGAGAATCACCAAGCTTTGATTGGGTTAATCTAATGGATCAACACGCTGATTCTTGATTATGTATAAGACATAGACATAATTCTAGATGTTGATTATAATTGTATGCATGGTACAAACCAACAAGCCCACATGGGATAAATCAAATATAACTCTCGATGCTAAGAAAGAAAGCATTTGAACTATGAGATTGGTCAAAATCCAGAGCATCCTTAGATTGTTTTGTTGAAGCTTGCATAGGCATGAATATTGTTTAGAACTAGAAACTTCTATGCCTTTCTCTTGAACAAAATATTAGCTCAAGGTTTTCATCGACAAACATGTCGAACTTAGTTTTCTTTATAATATTAAAGTTTCTCAATGAATTTTGTTCAGTGATAAAAGTGTTCTAGGTCTAGACCTTAGACATTCTTTTCTCATGTATGAATCAGGGCTATTTGATTTTTTAGAGAAATCTCTTGGCTTACTTGAAATTGACAAATGAGAAGCTGTAGATAATATGGTTATTGGTAAAACAACATTGATTATTTTTAGTTCATTGTGGGGAAAAATTGTTCTATTTTTAAACAATGAACAATAAAATATGTTACTATTTAGCTTCTAAATAGCTTGAAACAACAATAAGTAATTGCAAACAACGAATGTTCTTTTGGAAAATGATATTTTTGTTATTAAATAAAATTGTTTGGTCTGAAACAATATTGTAATGATGTAGACAAAGAATAATCTTTTGTAAACGACATTGTTTTGTTGTTAAGTTATCTTTGTAGCTGAAAACAACCTTTCTCATTTTACTATTTAGTTGAAATAGCTTGAAATAGTTGAAAACAGTGAATGTTCATATATAAACTATTTTTTTATAACTATTTAGTAGGAAATAGTACTTGTATTATTTAAACAATGAATGTTCATATGTAAACAACTTGTTTTATAACTGTTTAGTAGGAAACAATACTTGTTATGTTTAAACAATGAATATTCTTATGTAAACAACTTGTTTTATAACTATTTAGTAGGAAACAATACTTGTTCTATTTAAACAATGAATGATCTTATTTAAACAACAATGTTAGAGTATCATAGTTGTGAGAAAGCAATAACAGTATGTGTGAAACTATTAACATAGACTTGTTCTGATTCTATATTTTTGAAAAAAAAGATGTCAAATGGAATACTGTTTTAAGATTGCAATCTGAATTAATGATTATTTTAGAATGTATGCACAAATTTTAAACATAAGTAGGAACATATATGTGTATGCACATAGACTTTGTCTATGTACAACACATACTTGTGACATACCTTTTTTTTTTTTTAAGTACATTTTGAAATGGAAAAATGCTTATGATGAAAAGTAGGAAATAGTCATAAGAATGGTATGACTGATTGTTGAATTACTCTGTGAATCATAAATCTGATTTCTATTTAGAGAGTAAGTTAGTAATCTAATTCTTCTTTTGAAGACATTTGTGAAAGAATATTTTAATACTTGAACATAACAGTGATACCTTAGTTGACTAGAGCACCTCAAGATAGATGTTGCTAGAGGGTAGATAGTTGTTATGAGATGTATAATAGAAAGTTACCTTCCAAGACGAGTTTCAAAATGGATTTCAGAGAGTATAGGTTTGCTTTACTAGAACCTATTGTTTGTTGTTGTTGTAACACATTTATTATGCTTGGCCAAGCAATGTAGTTCATTTGTATGTATGAATTCTGTGAAAATCACTCTCTGTCATTCCTAGCATAGATCTTGCACTTTCTTTTCGAGCTTGTAGATAGAAATTGCTTGTAGATGTATGGGCACACACCAAATTCCACCTTTCCGATTGTTCTCTTGCTAAAATTTTTGTGCAAGGTCAAGCATTCTTCAAGTCGAAAGAATATTGGGGAAGCGTAAGCTTTGTGGTTGGGTGGTAAAGCACTTCAACCATGTTCTCATCCACTAGTGGAGGCGAGTGTCAAAGAAGAACCTTAGTTTTTCATAAGACTATTTTAGTCTAAGATGAAACTTGATGTAATAGATTTATGTATTTGATGTAAAGTGTACATTGTAATGACTATGTGGCCTTAAGAGCCAAGTCAAACCGGATATTGTAATTTGACTTTTGAAGTGAATATATGAACCATTGACTCATTTTAAATGGACATGTGTAGCTATGATTGACTTTAGCCACTAGTTATGTCTTTTTAATTTGGAATATATTCATGTGTCAAATATAATAATGTTAATTAAGTAATAATTTAGGATGGGTTATTACAATATTTACTTTTCCTTTTAGAAAGTTTGCTAATTTCTTATTTGTTTTATTATATGGATGTAGTCTTATTTGAGCCTGGGTTTATAAAAAAAGTAGGGCTACTTGTATATCTTGAGGAAGCATCATCTAAATAATCATGATCAAATAACACCTCTTTCTTATTCATTACTCACTATTGTGTTGAACTGTTTCTTCTCTATGTCACCTTCTTGGTAACATTGTTTTCCTCGATCCTATCTTTTTCCTATTGTGATCTCTTATTGTTGCCCATGGAAATTATGTTTGATCTAGCAACAATGCCATTATTTAATGGAGGCATGTGTTGATCTCTCAATTTATGTTTATTTCTTACTTGCACCACTATTACACATGTATTGGCTACCTTTTTTCATATAGTGGATTGGGCTATTGGGATAGTTGGATCAATTCACTTGGATGTTACATGTTGTAATATGAAAATCATGTTGTTCTATACTAGTGTTATGCTCGTCTTGAAACTCTAGATTAGTTGCATCATAATTAGTATACTCATCTTCTCCATCCATGGAGTCATATATCAACCTATCATGTTGATTATCCTCATCTTTATAGTACTCAAAACAATCCTCCTTGTAAGGAAGATCTCCCTCTCTACTCATTGAGAGGGCATTTGGATTATTGAGGGTGACAAAGTTGAGTTTCTTGCAACCTAAGATTTGCAAGAATTTTTTCTTGTTCAAGGTGATACAACATCTCTTCATATTCAACTTCTACCCACAACATCTTCTGAGGAAGAGGATATTGGTTAGTATCATATATTTCTTTGTCTATATAACTCATGCCAAAAAAAATCATTTATTTATCCCTATTCATCCTACCAACAAGTATAACATCTCTTTTTAATTTATCCCCTTACATATCAACAATTTCCATTTGGTTTTGTGTCTCCTTTATTAGTTGATTTATCATTTCATTATGTTTAATATATAATATATACGATGTGCTAGGAGAAGTGGGATACTAATAAGAATTATGTGCATCATAGTTTTGTAAGGAAGCTAAGGTAGTGGAACAACTTCCTACACTAATCTTGAGAGGAGAATAATTCAAAACTTTTACAGATCTTTAACAGTCACAAAACTTAAATATAAATAAACACAAATGTAATGCATACACTACAACAAATCCCTGTGATTTGCTCTATTTTTTGCTTTGTTTTTTGCTTCCACCCACTGTTTTAATGTATTTTTTGGCAATTTTTTGAAAACGTCGATGCTATTTATCAGGATGGCACAATTTTTGGCATTTATTGCGTCGATCAGTAAAAGTCGGTGCTAATTTAGGCACTAATTTGTGCCTAAAGTAACGTCATATTAGCGTCGATATTAGCTTCAAGTGTAGCGCTGCCTTGATCTCCACCTTTAGCTTCGAGTTTAGCACCGTGTTTAGCTCCAAATTTAGCTTCAAGTTTAGCTTCGGGTTTAGCTTCAGGTTTAGCACTGGATTAGACACCCCTATGTCAAAGAGAATTATTTATATGCCTCATTGATGATGTAAAATAGTGAAATGTCAACAAGATATAGGCATATTGAGGAGAGAATAACTTATGTCACATCAACAAGGTATATCTACAAGTGCTCAGAAAAACACAACTCTTGGATATAACGAAGTAATGTCGATGAGACATTGAGATATTGGTAAGAAAAATAGGATTGTCTCATCGACAGTCTTCAAGTAATGATCAAAAGAATACACTGCTATACTGTCGGGAAGGTGAGCAACATATGTAGTAGAGCGGTGTACATTGCAACCCCATAGAAATAAGCCTTATGCAAGGAGGTAGTGCGGTAAATAGAAGAAGGGAAGGGAAAAACAATGCTATACCACAGTGATAGTCACAAGTCTCCCTGGCATGGCAGAGTGACACCAATATATAAAGAAATACCGCTGAAGGAAAATATCGATGAGATAGTGGCATATCGGCAAGAGATATTAACTTGTCTCATCGACACCAACAACCAACATCAGAGGAAGATAAGATCTAATGTTGATGAGACATTGAGATATCGGTAAGATAAATAAGATTGTCTCATAGACACTCTTCAAGTAATGATCAAAAGCACACACCGCTATACTGCTGGGAAGGTGAGTAACATATGCGGTAGAGAGGTATACACCGCAACCCTGCAACAAGAAGCCTTGAGCAAGGTGGTAGTGCAGTAAACAACAAAAGGGAAGGGAAAAACATCGCCATACTGCAACAAGTATAATAAGAGACGGTGGTAGTAGTGTAATCATGGCATCATTACAATTTACAGTAATAAATGCAAAAAATCACATCAATTGCCAAAATTAAATGCTATTAAATTATTAAGAGTTTCCAAAACTAATATGACTAAATACCATGCCATCCAAAGATAAGTGAGTTTTCCCAATATCACACTCAATTGCAGTGTACTAGCGTGGAAGGAGCTAAGGATACGAGAAGAAGAAGTACTGCAAGCATGAAATACTCGGGTAAGTGCACAAAAACTCTCTAAAAGAACTCTGTTAATTTAAAAAATCTTTCAAGGTTTTATCATTTGATGCCATAGTAGAGAAAATTGAAACATGCCTCCTAAAAGAAAACGATCAGAAGTAAAAGAAATTCGGCCTAAAATTAAAGATGAAGAACCTAAAGTAAAGAAGAAAGAACTCCATCCTAAAAACAAAACAATTAGAAGTAAAAGAAAGTCAGCCTAAAATTAAAGATGAAGAACCTAAAGTAAAGAAGAGACCACTCCATCAGTCCATATTAGATATAATTCCAAGGTCTACTAAAGAGAGTAATAAGAAATTTCTCATGGAAACCACACAAAGTTGTAGGGATGCCCTCATTTCCAAATCTGGATGGGACCTATTTTGGTATTTTTTTAGTAAGAGAAATGAGAAGATTCCAGTGTCAAACGCTTGGATGTTGGATATAGCAAGGTTGATTGTCCCAAAATGTGTTTGTTGATGTAGAATTTATCAGACTGCTAGCCAAACACTATCACTTAGCTACCAAAACAGTAAGGTTTCCAAACGACACAATATTGGTAGAAGTAACTAGAAAAGCCATCATTGAGTGTTTTGGCTTAAACAAGCAGGCTCCGACCAAGATAAACCTGCAGAAAAGTGAGGAGGATTTTGCTAGGTTAAAAAAGACTTATAGAAGTGATGAGGTACCCCTATATATGAAAAGAGGCATTTTTAATAGAACATTCCCCATCTCTACTACCACTACTAAACCATTTAATGTGACATATTTTTAGTATTACTTTGTGAATACATATTTAGCTCTTTGCCAAGTGTTGGGGATAGATACTCAAGATAAAATGCCAATAGGCCTAATGATGATGGCCATGAGAATTCAAAACCCTAAAACTAATATTGAATATGACTTTGCATCATACCTTGAGAAGGCATTGGATGATGAATTCTCCCAAGTTATAGAGGATAGATTACTGATTACATTTAGACACTATTCCCTATTGTGTCATATGATATTGTACCAGAATATGAACCATTGGAATAAAATAATGGACTTGGCTACAATAGATGAGCAAGGGAATCCCACATCTATCCAAAAATGGTGCTATATTTGGGATAGTCAGTGCAAGAATTCAAGCTTTTTTGTATTCTATGAAGACTTTGTACATAGAATCCTTCGAGTTCTTGGGTATGCAATACTGAGATTGTCAACCAAAATGTTGCAACTAGTGAGACCATTGGCTTTAAGACTAGATCAGGGTCATACACACAATTTTGGAGATTGGTTCTTCCTCCCAGAAGTTACAATAATAAGAGTTTATGGATGCCTTGTTGCTCCACACATATTGCCAAAATTTGTGCCCCTCAGATTAGCATTTCTTGAATTTATGTGGCAAATGATGTGGATGGAGAAAGATGTAATGCAAAAGAAGAAGAAAGGAACTTTCCTACCAAACCAAACCAAGTGTGAAGATTGGACTGTAGGATCAGACACACTAGAGGAGTTACAATATTATTTGAAGACAAGATATGCATTGAGATCTGGAAAAGAAAGAGCCTTTGACCTTGAAAATCATATGAACAACATAAGGCACAATATTCTTACCAAAATTACAGTGCCACACCAAGTGGATTTTGGAGATGTCATAAGGAACTGCATTACTTATAATGATGTATTTAGTAGAAGGAAAAAATGGGAATATATGAAGAAGCTTGAAGAAAGGATGAAGCGGAGGTCCAAGGATTTCCTAGGATACTTTGTTGAGGAAAAGGACCCCATCAAGAGGATAAAATTGATAATTGGTAGATTTGAAGACTTGTACAGAAAGAAGGAAGGATATCTCAAAGAATATGATAGTGGTGCAACTGCAGAGCATACCCCAGGTGAAACCTCTAAGCCTCCCATGGAGCAGTTACCTCCCAAAAGACACAAGACAGGAAGCATTGAACAATTAGTACCTTATGCGGATACTAAAGAGGTGGGAGATACTGAGGAAGTGGCTATAGTACTACAGTCATTGATAGGTGATATTGAAGTTGATCAGCCCATCCTTGAGACGAGTGCCCATAAACATGAGGAAAGGATGGGCAAAGTAGAAAACAAAAACAAAGGTACATGGAGATGAAAGGGAAATTGCAGCCAAGAGATTCATAGAAGATGATGAATTCATTAAGACTCCCGAGTTTAAGGATTTAAAGATGAAGATGAAGATAAATTAATTTCAAGAGAGGATGGAATCAGCTGAAGCAGGAATTGAAGAATCAAAGAAAAATGAAATGGTAGCACAGACTTTCCAGGAATCAAGAGTTGAAAACATTAACATTAGCCCCCAGAAGGCTAGAGAAATGGTCTTGAAGAGAAATACGCTCATTTTCCTTGGCTCGGAATTAAATAAAATGTTTTTGCTTGATCAAGTGGGGGCTCAGGAAGATCCAATGCTAGTTACAAAATTTGACTCTGATTAAGGTGTGAGTGGAATTGGGTATAACCCAAAGATTGAAACCCTAGTCATATGGATCAAACAGAAAAATACACAGAAGCCAAAATTATTAGATGTGATTCAAGGGATGAAAGGGGCAGCAATGGTAAGGACAATACAAGATACCACCCCTTTGGAGGTAGCCACAATGACCATGCATTCAACCATGTTCACTCGAGCAATTGTTAAGGGATTAGAAGACAGATTGAAGGAGTATGAAAAGGAACAAAGGTTCATAAATGTTGAAGTTAATAAACTATTCATGGAGAATGTCAAATTGAAAGAACAATTAAGAGGAGCAAGACCCTCACAAAGCAAGGAGATGGTGTTATACAGGCCAACTATTGTTCCAATGGATATTGTGAAGAACATTTTTGTAGAACAGGTAAAAAATCCAGAGAAGGAAGTGGATGATGTAAAGAAGGCCAACAATCAAACCCAGGATGAAGTGAAAAGATGAATTTGTGAAGTTATGGAAAAGATTCTTGAGCATAGGATAAAATCAGTTATGGATAAAATGGAGAATGGGCATGATAGTTATAAAACACTTCAGCAGGCAATGGATCACATAAAGACACATATGCTTGTATTAGATCCTTTGTTCAAAAGGTGGCAGCCTATTCACCACACTTTGGCTAAGTTATGCAAATTTCTTCAAAGAAGTCCTGATGCACCCACAACATTAAATCCAACTGAAAAAACTGTGAAGATGATTACTGATGAATTTCAATATGTACAAGGGTGTGATAAAAAGATTGTAACAAAAATGGATTTATTCCATACCTGGAAACAGTGGTATATACTTGAAATCGTGAGAGATGGTGATCAGTTGAAGGACTTGGATAAGTGGAAGAAAGAATTCAGTCAGGTTATTCATAAGTGCGTAACTCATATACAAGAGGATGATGATAGCAGTCTTCCCAGGCTAAATCAAATCATGGATGGGTTGATTATTCTTGATGTGGGATACCTAAAGTTTGTCAATGATACAAAGGAATTACTAGATAGTCAATGGAAAACTCATCTTGCAAACATGCAAAAGATCCAGGAATATAAGTGGCCATCAGATTTTACGGTGTATCAGTGGGAGGAAAAGTATTTGGTTTCAGAAGAATAGGACACTGAGGCGAGAGCATTTGGACGTTCATCATCGAGAGGAAGACTTTTCCAGATCAATGATCATGAGTCTTTTACGTTGAATAATGGAACTATATGTCAAAATGTGTTAAGTCTTGTTATTTCCTTAATTATGCTAATTAAATAGTTGTTAGTAAAAGAAGTAGTTATGAAAGGTCGTTTATTTTTGTAAAAGTCCTGTAGCTTGTTGCTTCCTATATAAATAGGAAACCAAGGCCTAGTTTTAAATTATCATCATCACATATCATTTCCATTTTGAAGACTTTTGTTATTAATATATATCAATTGAAGCAATATAATGGATAACATCTTATTATCAGAGATTCTCCATGACTGTGTTATCATTCTGTATTTTTCTTGTGTTTTCCATACTTATTTCTTCTTATATTTGAATGAATATTAGTTATTGAGCCTTAATACTATGCTTATGTGAATGAATATACTGATACAAAAAATCATTTATTGTGGATGTTGGTAGAGCTGCTAATTTTTTTGAAATTTTGAGCTTATTTTGCCTTGTTACATGTTCAAAATAAAAATGGAAACTATTTAAAAATAATAAAGCTAACAAAGTTGCTTATTTAAATAATTATGATTTACGTGCATTAATATTTTATTAACTTTTGCGTCTTCACAAACATATATTGATACAAAATGAATGGAAGAAGCATCCAAGTAATCCTATTTTAAGCCAACAATTCATACCAAAGATTGAACAATTTAAGGATATTGTAATAGGTAATTAAGGATATGATGATGATGATATATTATTGTACTTGTATATTCTATGAAATATTCCTTATTTTCTATGAAACAGTGTATATATTCTTGTACTTGTAAATATCCTTTTATTGTTATGTCTATTAAATAAAACAGAGTTTGAATAAAAAATGCTTCACCCTTTTTTGTAAGTGAGTATGTGAATTATTGTTTAAGGAAAAATCTTATAGTGTTTACATTTTTAGTTTACTATTTTGAAATCTTCATTCGCTATGTATATAAAATTGTATGTGCTCTTTATCTCGAATGACATAAAACAATAATATCATCAGAATCAAGGTTTTCAATTTCAACACCATCATTGTCCACACTTTTCATATCCTGTCCACTTTTAAGTACAATCATCAAAATTTTATTTTTTATTTCTTGTCCCAATTAATCTTGATTCCTTTCAGCACAACACAATAGGTTGCATGTTAAATTTTAAACATTTTCTTTGCATTTTTTTGAATATATTATTTTCTTAGTGCATCATTATGTAACAACAATTTCACTTTTGAGATATACAGTAAAAATAAATGAAAGCACTTGTTTGCTTTGTCAAGGGAAATATATGGTGAATACCCTATGTCTTTTAGATAAGTGTGCAAGCGAAATAAGACATAACTGATTCAATCTGATTTTCTACTGTACAATTGTTTTTTAAAGTGCTTTTTACTTTTTGCATGTGGATTATCCTTAGAAAGAGACTACTTATCTTTTCTTAAATGAAGCCTTTACATTTCTTGTCTACGAAAGGAATTTACTACTTGACAACAGGTTCATGAACTTCATACAAATTAAGATTGATGTAAAAGGCCATCCTTGCAAATGTTGTTTGGTCTAGAATTATAATGGAAAATTAAAAAAGCTTGCTAGGAGAATAAAACATGTTTTGAATTGTCCAAGTACAACATAATATTACTAAAACATTTCAAAGTTTAGGCCATGAGAATCATCCTTTTTTAAACATGAATTGCAAATAATTCTAAAAATTTAGAAGTCTTGTTCATTAACATTATTGTCTGCTACAATGTCATCCAGTGTATCATTGTTAATGTTCATATGTTCTTTCAAGTATTTAATATTATCATCATCCTCATCTTGACCTGCATCATCTTCATCATCATTGAAATTTGAATGTAGACCATCTATATTGTTACCAGATGTATTTGGATCATCATTTTCTATACCATCCATATTGTTGTCTTCCATAACATCATCTAACTTTGGATTGTTGTTTTCTTGTGCCTAAACATAACCATCTTCAACATCATCATGGATATCAATTTCTTCGTTGTTATCTAATCCCTCTCTCTCATTTTGTTGGCCATCATTGTTTTTCTCAGTATCCACTAATGCATCGTCAAATACTTGCCTTAATCTTGGATCATAATGTATGACAAATATCCATTTCGGGTCCAAAATATCTTCATAGAAAAATACCTGCACATGAACAACATACATATATTAGACATTATATAAATTGTATGAACATATATCCATCAATTGAATAATGGAACATTATTTTATAGACTACCTTTTTTATACAATAATTGCTATAAAACACAATTTTGACAACATAGTTTATAAAACATCAGTCCACACTCATTTATTATTCTTTGGTTTTCTGCCCTTAAGAACATCCTTAGGGAGACCTTGTTCTTCCCTCTTCTTTCACTCAGGAGTGCGTTTTAAGAAGGGGTAATCAATCAATAACTCATCCCCAATGGTAAGGTCCATAATAGCCTCAACCATTATCAATCTATCAACCTCTCTTTCCATATCTCCATCTTTATCATTTATAACCTCAACAAATTGATAATTTGGTCTTACAGTAGGGTCCCTTCCCTTACTACTATTTATAAATCTTGCAATATTTTTGTGTGTGTATGCACGTCCATCTATATACATAAGATGACCACTATTCATTTCTTTTCCACTTTCCAATTGGAGACAATGTGTATACATATTCGAATTTAGACCATATGCTGACATGCTAGGTTTATATTTTGCTAGCCTTCTCCATTCACCACTGTAATATGATGGACCATAATATGGCATTAATCTCCTAGTTGTTTGTTCTGAATTGTTTCTATGTTTGGATCCCACATGTACATTTTGGACAATGAAGAGGCCTAGATTCACTCCATGAATATTGGAGGGTTGTATCATGTAGCTGTATCCCCAAAATTGAAACACCTTGTACACTCTAGGTAGTTCTTGATCACTAGGCCAAGCGCAATATAGTCAATGATCAAATGTCTCTTTGTAAATTGATCTCAAACTCAGGGGCAAGTCATCATCTCCATAAAATTCATTCTCATAGGGTATGTATTCCACCTTCCCCTTGTCTTTAAGCAAATTATGCATCTTCACATTGGTTCTTGTTCTCATGTTACTTGTTTTCGTCAATTCCTCATCTTCCGAGCTGGTATATTGGCACATATTTTTGTTAGATGTATCATCTGATAAATGATCATTTCCCTCTAGGCTGGAATTCAGTGATCCAAGAAACTTTAAACCAAGAACTTTATCCTGCAAGTATCCATTAATAAAAAAATAGTTATTTAAATAATATAAAACAATGTTTAAACAAAGTATACATGTTATTTATATCAAATTGGAAAATTCCTCACCACAATTCCTATTGGATTTGAATCGATTGTAGGAGGTATACTAATGACTAGAAGCTCATCATTTATGTAATGTCTTTGTACAATCGATCGTTTGAGTTGTTTCTTTCCACGACATACAAAACATCCACAAACAAAAATTTTCTTAAAGTATTTATCCCATGTACTATAGTCCTGACCTACCTCTTCTTCAGTGCAATCATTTGTTGTGTCCGTAATATCCATTGTCATATCCTCTTCCACCCACTGTCATCTACGTGATTTAATAGTTTTAGGTCCATGTTCAGGTACATATCTTGTTCTTTTGTTAGTTGAGATCTTAGGATCTGCATTTGCTCCAATCTCCATCTAAAATAATCAACAACATGCATTAATTTATGTCAAGATTGGATAATACCTTATAAATTTCAATAATACTGTGAAAAAAGATGGACGTATCACAAAATTCCATCAAATCATTTTTTTCTAAGTTAAGTCAAAATTTGAGTACTTGATGTCCCGCTTCATCCATTGTGTCCTCATTTGATATGACATGATCTGTTGACATGGCCTCGTCTCACCCCTATAATAAACAACATAGTAAATAATGTTTAGTACACCAATTATATCATTTCAACGAATATGCTATCCAACACAAAACCTCACTTTAGTCATATATTTGACATATTGTTATCATGTTTTGGCTATTCTAATTTTCAAACTTTCCCTTGATCATAGAATCACATTTCATCACCATTCTTGTGCATTTTCAACCAATAAGTTTGGCCTCAGAGGCCTCATGGACAAAAAATGACTTTATCTCCTCTATGTTATAGCATTTGTGAATTCATAAACACCTTCCTCCTTTGGTTGAGGTTGCTTTCTCTTCTTACCTCTATTGTATCTGCAGATTCCGTTGTCTCATCTATTTCTACCCACTTTCCTCTCAATGATTTAGTATTTTTATGCCGTCCATGTCCTCTCCATGGCCTCCTTTGTGAAGAAAATTTGTTCCACATAAGATTTCACCGTACTACTGCCAAGAAGGAAAAAGAAACTTGCGGGACCGTGGTAAAAACCGCTCTACCACACCGAGCTAATGAAGGAGCCGTGGGATAGCAGTGGTCACCGCACTACCACAAGCCAATGATAGAAGACTTGAGGGATTACGGAAGTCACCGCAACACCGCCAAGAATAGAAGGAAGACTCGCGTGCCGCCACAAAAGCTTTCACTATACTACCACCGAGAAGGATGAAGCACCTTGCGGGACTACGATAAAAACCGCTCTACTGCACCGAGTTGATGAAGGAGCCATGAGACAACGGTGGTCACAAAAACAAGGCAGGAGTTGGAATTATTTCCAACACTATGGATCCTGTGATACACAACAATGAAAATAGTTACTATACAACAATGATAGGCGCTAAATTAGGCGCACTTAATGCCACCTTATATGTCCCAAACATATTACATTTACGACCAAGAGTCGACGCTAAAGTTGGTGTTAACTAACGCTGACTAAAGCATAGACTAATGAATGAAAATAAAAAAAATAAAAATCTCCCATGTGAAGGAAGAAATTAGACAACAAAAAAGGGAAAAATGCCATGCGAAGGAAGAGAGCAGGGCACTACTAGCAACTGATGAGAAATTCGATTTAGTTTGCGACACCATAGGTAAGGTTATAATTTTTTTTTCTTGGTTGAATTCATGATTGTTTACTACTCTTTGTATTGCATTTGAATTTGTGATTGTTTACTAGTTCATGGCCTAATCAGTCCAGGCAACCTCTAAATTGTCCCATCATTATAAATTGTAAAACCTTTGAGAAACCAACAAAAAAAATTACCCTACCCATTTGAGATTTGGCTCAAAATATTATAGCACGAAGCGAGGATGCCTCTGTATTCTTTCCCTAACCTGGGTATCAAGAAAATAGTGAACTGCTTGGAAAATTTGGGAATTGGGTCGGTCACTGCTGAGCAACTACTAAAAAATAAACACAAAAACCACTTGGTTTTGCCCAGCCGCGCCATAGTCACTGATGCCATGAAAAATTCATGCAAGATTGCATTATGAAAGAGTTTTCATGATAAGGTTATCAAAACTAAGCAAAGCGAGTGAACATATTTGCCCACCAAACAAAACTTTCATACCACAAACTGGACAAAAACTTTCATACTTGACAGTGTGTACTTCGTTTGCCTCCACAGAATGGACAAAAATAATTTACCCTAGGTCGCCTCAAACTGTCAAGCAATGGAGGGAAGTGAGCATTGTCAACAAACTCTGGCCACAATGAGGTAATTCATTCTCAATTTATAGATTTGTAAATGTTTCCATTGTTTCTTTGAATTTTACTTTTTACTTTTTTATTTAGAAATTTAAAAGAAGAAATATAATTTTAAATATATATATATAGGGACATGAGACTGAAAAAGATAAAGACGAATTGGCTTCCATATTGGGGGTAGAGGCAGTGAACAAATTGGTTAATGTGGACTAGACAACACTTGTTAGATACATAGAAAAACATTTTGGTAATGCTCCTCAAACATTGGAAACAAATCAATTGTGTCAAAGGGAATCAATTGATTCCCCAACCGATCCTGCATCGAGAAAAAGATCTAGGTGGAAATCAGTGATAGTAAACTCTAAGAATGTGGAATAGGGAGCAGAGAATTCCACTCTTGGGACACAGACTTCTTCCACCATGCCATTTTTTCAATCTTGCATTGGTAGCTACAATACGAAGATAGAATACAAGGTGGTTTCAGGGGAAGTTCAAATGACGAATGCTAGGAAAACGTTTGTGAAAAGGTTGAAGGAATCATGCCTTCAATGGTTCAAAGAACATATACATTTTCCATTCTCAAAGATACCCATGCACTTGAAAAAGGCAGTTATCCATGACATGGAGAATGAATTTGGCACAGGTTGGTCTATAAAGAAGATAAAGCTATGAATGTATCAAAATTGCAAGAGATTTCAGTGCAACCAAACAAAGAAGATAAAAAAAATCCCTCCTGAGCTATGGCAGAAAAAATGGCCAATTGATGTAAGTGTGAAATTATGGAAAGATCTTGTAAAAGCATATGAGAAGTCTGATGCACAAAGGAAGTTCAGTGAGGAGAGTACGTAGGTATTTCAAATTTCTCATAAGATTATATCAAATTTATTAAACGATATTTAAATTTTATTTGTGCATAGTTAAATTGAATTAGTATATGTTTCAGGACAAGGCCTCCAAGGCTAGGCTTGAGAAACTTCGTGCCATGCATCGTAGTGGCCATAAAGGTTTACAGGACTTGATCTATACATTTTAAAGTATATTTAATATGTTAAATGATATATTTTTTTATTTCCTTGGAAAAAGTAAATGATTGCATATTAATTAGTTTAACTAGTCCATGTGCCATGTTTTGACAGGAGCAGAAATATGGCCGCCATCCAAAGCAATTTTAAAAGAATATTTTACAAAATAAAAATTGGAACGATTTTGTAATCTGGATGGAGAACGAGGTATCGATAGTTGAGTTTCAATAACTTAGTTGGATATTTTTGTGTTAATATGTCAATTTACATCTCTTGTGTTGAGTTGTTTATTGATGCATAGGATGAGTAAATAGAGCTCAAATCTTATGATTACAAGATGACTATTTATGTGCATGAATAAATAGTAGAAGGATGTAGATGAACTCAATTCATTTGAATTTATGCCTCTTGGTAGGCATTCCTCTTGAATGTTTAATATCAGGTACCTAAGACTTCCTTGTAGCTTTTACCTTTCGTTGTTGCCTTTCCTCTTCACTGTTAGACTCGTCTCCTTTTTACTTATCTGCATTTCTAGCTTCGTCTTCTAATTCAACCCATGTTTTACCTTCCTCCTCTTCAGAATCTTCTTCTTCTTCTTTATCCTCCTCTGACTCCACAAGAGATTCATTTTTGAACCTGTTAGTTACCAAAATTTGCACCTGATTATGAACTTGACAAGTTTCAACAATTTTGGTAAAACATTGGATTCACTTCTATGTGGGACACTTGGAATGAAGTGAAACCTTCGGGTTCTAGGCCGACTCCTATTTGGATAATCACCTAAAAGCACTTAAATCATTCTGAAAATTTGAAGGGGGAAAAGGATAGGAAGAAAACTAAACAATAAACAACTACATATTTAAAAAATTTAAGGTGATACACCAAAATTATGATGATATCTTGATTCAACAACACATAACAGTAAAAGATGACAATACTAAGTGCATAAAACACAACTTTGGCATGCGAGCAACTGCATAAAAATGTTTCATAGATAGGTATTAAACCAATTTCAGAACTTTGAATTAGTAGGAAAAGATAAAATCTTCACAACTAACCAGGCTTGAACTAGATAAAATTTCACAATCTACAACCTATTTAGCTGCAAGGTCTCCACTTAAGACACGATTCCAAGACATAACATGTAGGATTACTGGAAATCTCAGCATGAAACATCAAATTGAAAATAGAAGCATACAAAAGTGAACTCCAAAGTAGGTCCCAAAAGCTCTTGAATTATCAAAATAACTGTAAGGATATCCTCAAAACATCATGAGTTACAACTACCAAAAAGAACAAAAACTCTGGTACTAGAAGTCTCCAAAAGTCTCTCTCATACAATGTAGAAGAACTAACTGAAAAATGAGTTTCAAAACTCATAAGTACAACTCTCAACCACCCAAGGTCGGATCCAGGAAAATAGCCCCCATAATAGGACACTCCACTCTCCCAAAGAAGTCATATACATGGGAAAAATCTCCAAAAGTCATTAACCACCCTATGACTCAGCAAAACAACCTCTAAAAACACTCCAACTGACCATAAAGACATCCCAACTGCTTGGGAGAAGTCAAATTCGACCCCTGAATCTTCTCCAACCTTCCTAGATACCGTCCTCATGTTGGCAACTGAAAACATCTCCAGGATGCTCTCAAGAGCAATTAAAACCCTCTTAAATCACCGACATGTGTTTGCTAATTTCTCTCAACCCCCTATATGTTTGCAAATCATAAATCCAAACATATTCTTCATTGACCAAAACTTTGTTTATAAACGTAGCATCTTAATAACATTTAACTTAAGTGATTTATAATGATATCACCAAGATAAATGTTTTACATTTAATAATTTGGATGCAAAACAAAGGTGAGTCTCTACCAAAATAGGAAATTAATGTAAAGACTACAAGTCTAAACCTATACTAGTATGCACTCAGGGAAAAGCATTAGTCACATTACCAAAGTTTAAAAATAAAAGATAAAATACCTTTGGCTTGTGTCGACATCTCTTAAGGGTAAAAGAAAACCCTAATGATCAAAAAGGTGTGAAGACATATCACAATGAAAACATCTTAATTCGAACCTTCTGGAGTCTTCCTCGGCCGCCGATAGGGTTTGAGATGTTTTGTAACAGGTCTCCATGGTGGATTTTTGTGTATACAGGGGCACTTCCATCATAATTTTTAATGAACAATGGCTTCTCATACTCGGGTAAGCATTTTTATATCATTTAGCTTTATTTTCTGAAGAAAATGATGCTCGAATCGAGCCATCTCTATATTTATTTGAAGACTGTTTTCCTTTTCTGAAAAGAAAACCTTGGCTCCATTCTTTAGGCCGCGGCCATATATTCTATATTTCATTTTGTACTTGAATTTTCTTCCTCTCATGGTCCTCTATTGATCTTCCATTAACATCTCAAAACTCCCTCCGTTATTCTTTGTTTTTTCTTCATTTACTCAGGCCGAGGGTTTATAATTACAAAAATACTCAAGGCTTGCCTCCTTCTAGCGACTACCATTTCTTAGGTTTGCTTCTTTTGTAGATTGTTGGGTCGCGGCCATACTGGGTAACACTCAGTTTGTATTTCTGGGCTAGGGCCATGGACAAAAATACAGATCGATATGCCAAAAATTGCAAACTCGTAAATGCCATTAGAAAACCCTTGTGCATATTTGTTATTTTGGGTTTGTAAATGCCATGGATCAGCCCTCATTATTTCCATGTTTCACTGTATTTTTGATATACTGGCATTTCAAGGGCCTTATTTCCATTTTCGATGCATTCTCAGCTTATTGGTCACGACTAAGAAGGTTTTTCTTATGCTTTTTCCTTTTGTAAAGTCAGCTGGTATCACTTTGCATCATATCTTTGTAACTGCTCTACTGAATGGATTACCTATGAGCACTTGATACCACACTGATGTAAGAAATATGCATTAATTTTTCTGATGATGTCCTCATGGAATTTTTCTCCATTGATGACTGCTTTGTGAACTCAATAACTATGTTTGTTCACTATCTTTGAAAAGATGACATACTAGCATAAACTGCTTTTCCTATAGTTGCCTTATAAGGCTGAAATAATATATAAACCCTTATAAAATTCAACCTGCACAAATCATTTAATGAGCTAGGCTCTACCCTTGTGGGAGCCACATTTTACCCCACTCATTTAAATTTTAGAAAATCAGCAACGAAACTTTTCCTATATCTGCACATAACACAAACAAGTTAGAAAAAATAAAGCAGCGTTTGGATTTTTAATGTGAATGCGTGTGCGGGGTGTAATGATGATAGGCCATTTATTGCTTAGATCCTTTGGATCTAACCTCGTTTTTGTTGTGATTTCAGGATCTTGCACTTGGTGAACGGAAAGCGGGAGCAACAAGGTAGCAGAAACACGCAAAGTCAAAGCAAAAGAAACACCGCCAGTCATTCAAGCAATGACTGGCCTCTATGACTCTCATGCCTCATTCATTTTTTTTATGTTCACACATGTATTCATGTCATAAATTCAAGCATTGAATTTACTTTTCTTAGCTAGTTTCATGACTTGTGTGAAGCAGTTTGAATACTTTGATGAATAAAGATTTACATTTTCAGAAAAGATATTTGATGGTGTATCAGTTTGCTTCTCTTTTCTTCATAAAAATGCAATATTTATTCATGAATTGAATCAAAGTAAATGTTTTCATACTATGGCATAAAATACATGATCAAATCTAAAATGGATACCGCTTAGCAAAAGTGCTCTTCCTGATTTGAGCCTGTAGGTGAAAAATATGTAACATAACCTTCCTCATCTAATTTTGATTCCTCTTCTACATCAGAGGGTTCATATCCTTGATCCAACTCTTCTGAATTATTAGAATCAAAATCAGTAGCTTCCATATTCAAAAATTCCCAACCAACATCTTCAATAAAATTATCTGGATCATCAGTAATAGTCTTTAAAATTGGCTGCCAATTCAAGTTCATTCTACTTTATATCCATGGAGTTCAACCATTCCTTGATGCCATCAAGCGAAGATTGAGGAATGGCGTACATGTAGAGTACATCCCGCTTGAAGTCTTTGAAAATAATAGCTATATCAAATGCCTTTTTCTCAAGTCCTACTCTCTCAAGGTTAACAATCTCAATCTCACTAATAGCGATTACTAAGAAAGGTAATTCCACCAAATCTACCAAATAGTTTACCATAGGAACAATAAAAGCAGAGGCTTTGAAAGGAACTCCATGAAAACAAAGCTCTCTAAATGGTACATCAAAATCTAATTCAAAATATTTTAGATGAGGCTGCTCCCATAGCTCTCTTAATGGCTTGAGAAATCCTTGAAACTCTGCATTGATATTATTTTTACTGTCCCTCTCTTGCTATTCTTCCTCAATTTCATCAATATCATACATTGACCTTCTTGCCCCTCCTAAATTTTGGACCATATCCATTACCTCCACATAAAACTGGACATCCTTGGTCCTTGGTTCCCATGCCATGATATGGTTGTGCAAATAAAAATGAAGCAAAGTAATCATCTCCTTCTCCACTGGTTGGAAGAATGCATGCTTAATGTTTTGATACATAATATCAAATCTCTCTTCTGCTCTCATGGTTGAATACCTAAACTCATTATGGCGGGCCTCCAGAGTTCTAGTCATCTTTCTTCCTCTTCCATAAAATGTTGGCCTAATCCACAAGTCCACTAGCCTAATTGCCTTTGTTTTTGAAAGCTGTAGTTTCTCCTAAGTCACCAGTGTAGCTCTCTCCACCTTTTTAGACTCTTTCATTGCTACAGGAAATTAGTACCTAATTGATTAACAATCTCAATCTCACTAATAGTGATTACTAAGAAAGGTAATTCCACCAACTCTACCAAACAGTTTACTGTAGGAACAATAAAAGCAGAGGCTTCGAAAGGAAGTCCATGAAAACCAAGCTCAATAAATGGTACATCAAACTCTAGTTCAAAATATTTTAGATGAGGCTACTCCCATAGCTCTCTTACTCGCTTGACAAATCCTTGAAACTCTACATTGATTTTATTTTTCCTGTCCCTCTCTTGCTGTTCTTCCTCAATTTCATCAAGATCATACATTGACCTTCTTGCCCCTCCTAAAGTTTGGACCACATCCATTACCTCCACATAAAACTAGACATCCTTAGTCTTCTTGGTTCCCACGCCATGGTATGGTTATTCAAATGAAAATAAAGCAAAGTAATCATCTTTCTTCCTCTTCCATGAAAACCAAGCTCTCTAAATGCTATATCAAACTATAGTTCGAAATATTTTAGATGAGGCTACTCCCATAGCTCTCTTACTCGCTTGACAAATCCTTGAAACTCTACATTAATTTTATTTTTCTTGTCCCTCTCTTGTTGTTCTTCCTCAATTTCATCAGGATCATACATTGACCTTCTTGCCCCTCCTAAAGTTTGGACCACATCCATTACCTACACATAAAACTGGACATCCTTTGTCTTCTTGGTTCCCACGCCATGGTATGGTTATGCAAATGAAAATGAAGCAAAGTAATCATCTTTATTACTCTTCCATGAAAACCAAGATCTCTAAATGATATATAAAACTCTAGTTCAAAATATTTTAGATGAGGTTGCTCCCATAGCTCTCTTACTCGCTTGATAAATCCTTGAAACTCTACATTAATTTTATTTTTCCTGTCCCTCTTGTTGTTCTTCCTCAATTTCATCAGGATCATACATTGACCTTCTTTCCCCTCCTAAAGTTTGGACCACATCCATTACCTCCACATAAAACTGGACATCCTTGGTCTTCTTGGTTCCCATGCCATGGTATGGTTATGCAAATGAAAATGAAGCAAAGTAATCATCTTTCTTCCTCTTCCATGAAACCAAGCTCTCTAAATGCTATATCAAACTCTAGTTCAAAATCTTTTAGATGAGGCTACTCCCACAACTCTCTTACTCGCTTGACAAATCCTTGAAACTCTACATTAATTTTATTTTTCTTGTCCCTCTCTCGCTGTTCTTCCTCAATTTCATTAGGATCATATATTGACCTTCTTGCCCCTCCTAAATTTTGGACCACATCCATTACCTCAACATAAAACTGAACATCCTTGGTCTTCTTGGTTCCCATGCCATGATATGGTTATGCAAATAAAAATTAATCAAAGTAATAATCTTTCTTCCTCTTCCATGAGAACCAAGCTCTCTAAATGCTGTATCAAACTCTAGTTCAAAATATTTTAGATGAGGCTGCTCCCATAACTCTCTTACTCGCTTGAAAAATCCTTGAAACTCTGCATTGATTTTATTTTTCCTATCCCTCTCTTGTTGTTCTTCCTTAATTTCATCAGGATCATACATTAACCTTCTTGCTCCTCCTAAAGTTTGGACCACATCCATTACCTCCACATAGAATTGGACATCCTTGATCTTCTCGGTTCCCACGCCATGATATGGTTATGCAAATGAAAATGAAGCAAAGTAATCATCTCCTTCTCCGCTGGCTGGAAGAATGCATGCTTAATATTTTGATACATGATATCAACTCTCTCTTCTGCTCTCATGGTTGAATAATGAAATCCATTATGGTGGGCCTCCAGAGTTCCAATCATCTTTCTTCCTCTTCCACCAAATGGTTGCCTGATCCACACGTCTGTTAGCCTAATTGGCTTTATTTTTGGAAGCTGAAGTTTCTCCTAAGTCACCAATGTAGCTCTCTCTGCCTTTTCAGAATCTTTCATTACTACAAATTGTCTCTTGGATTTAATCATTTGTACCACATGGTTGATGTGCTTTGAATCCTTACATCTAAAGGAAATTTCCTTAACATAGATAATGCTAGGGAATTTCAAAATTTCCGTTGTAGTTGGCATTAAAGCCGATACCTACAACATTGAAAATTATCCTTATATAAGAATTCCATCCATCTTGTTAATTGGCTCATAACACTCTTGATGGTGGCTACACGAAATCTGATTCTGATTCCTCTTCTACATCAGAGGGTTCGTATCCTTGATCTGACTCTTCTGAATTATCAGAATCACAATCACTAGATTCCATATTCAAAAATTCCTAGCAAACATCTTCAACAAATTTATCTAGATCATCAGTAATAGTCTTCAAAATTGGCTACCAGTTCAAGTTCATTCTGCTTTCATAATACTTTATATCCATGGAGTTCAACCATTCCTTGATGCCATCAAGCAAAGATTGAGGAATGGCGTACATGTGGAGTACATCCCACTTGAAATCTTTGAAAACAATAGCCATATCAAATGCCTTTTGCCCAAGTCCTACTCTCTCAAGGTTAACAATCTCAATCTCACTAATAACGATTACTAAGAAAGGTAATTCCACTAACTCTACCAAACAGTTTATCGTAGAAACAATAAAATAAGAGGCTTTGAAAGGAACTCCATGAAAACCAAGCTTTGTAAATGGTATATCAAACTCTAGTTCAAAATATTTTAGATGAGGCTGCTCCCATAACTCTCTTATTCGCTTGACAAATCCTTGAAACTCTGTATTGATTTTATTTTTCCTATCCCTCTGTTGTTGTTCTTCCTCAATTTCATCAGGATCATACATTTGCCTTCTTGCCCCTCCAATAGTTTGGACCACATCCATTACCTCCACATAAAACTGGACATCCTTGGTCTTCTTGGTTACCACGCCATGATATGGTTATGCAAATGAAAATGAAGAAAAGTAATCATCTCCTTCTCCGCTAGATGGAAGAATGCATGTTTAATGTTTTGATACATGATATCAGCTCTCTCTTCTGCTCTCATCGTTGAATACCGAAATCCAGTATGGTGGGCCTCCAGAGTTCCAGTCATATTTCTTCCTCTTCCACCAAATGTTGGCCTGATCCACACGTCTGCCAACCTAATTGGCTTTGTTTTTTGAAAGCTGAAGTCTCTCCTGAGTCATCAATGTAGCTCTCTCTGCATTTTTAGACTCTTTCATTTCTATAGATCATCTCTATGATTTAATCATTTGTACCACATGGTTGATGTGCTTTGAATCCTTGCATCTAAAGGAAATTTTCTTAACATAAATACTATTAGGGATTTAATTTTCAATGTTGCCAGCCTAATTGGCTTTGTTTTTGAAAGCTGAAGTTTCTCCTGACTCACCAGTATTAGTTGTAACTTTTTTTGAAATTTTAATATGGTATGTGCACTTTGATATGATGTAATATGATTATGGTTTTGTCTCATATGTTGTAATATTAGATATATACCAGAAAAATAAATTATTGCATGAAATAAATAATAAATTTTCATTCTAAATGTTTTTTTTGCAGAACACGGGTCTTCCAGAAGATCAAGATGATCATCAACATGATATAGATCCACAAAATATTGGTTCTGCCGGTACAAATCACATGGAAGAGGATGATGATGATGCAAATACGGAAGACACTGAGGCCGATGACAATGATGATCACGACGACTACGACGATGACGACGACGACGACGATGATGATCACGATGGTGGTGATGATGAGACAGTTGGTGGTAGTAACCAGTGACATTCATGATCATATAGACTGCATCATGGATCATTGTTGATATATCGTTATGATGACTCTTTTCATGGTTACTATCATATGTATCATTTTCACGACCTATAGTACTATATTATTGAGTTGTATCATTTTCACTATATCATTTGGACATGTATCATCTTGACTTGTATCAGTTTGAGTTACATAATTTATCAATTTTATTTATATCATTTGTACATGTATCATTTTCACTTATGTCGACTGTTGGACATGTATCATTTTGACATGTTTTTGATGTACTGTCATATTTGACTTTCACTTGTTTTAGTTATATATGATGATGATATTATCAGCATTGACTTGTCAATTTATATATGTTAAAAGTGGTCGATGATTTTTGGATGGATATTTATTATGTATGATGATTTTAATTTACTGCTTAGGATGGATGTTGTCAATTTCAATTAAATTATAGATATTTGACTCACTTGTTTTAATTATAGATGATGATCATGTTACAATAATAGTTCAGGCCGTGATGAAAGGCCAAATTAATGCTTGACACCTCTAGAATGTAATTGAACAAATCAAAGAAGTGTTAAGCTCTTTTGGTGGGTAATGACACTGAACAATATAGATGTACTTTTTTAGCTTTACAAGCAATACAAAAATTTCATGTTACCGACCCAAAAAATACAAAATCTTGTTGTTTAATCATATGAGTTAAATAATTAAATTACTTACTCTATAATCATATGAGTTATTTAAGAGGCACGATATATTTAACTAATTAAATTGAAATAAAACCATATTAAATTAATAAATGGAAGCAAAACAAGAAGCATTTTTAGAAGCAAAAAAAGAAGCAACAATGGAAGCAAAACTATAAGCAAACCAAAAGCAATTTTGGAACCAAAATTGGAAGCAAAATTAGAAGAAAACCTGGAAACAAACTTGGAAGCAAAACTAAAAGAAAAATCAGAAGAAAATATGGAAGCAAACCTAGAAGAAAAACTAGAAGAAAACATGGAAGCAAATCTGAAGGAAAAATTGGAAGCAAAATTGGAAGAAAAATTGGAAGCAAAACCGGAAGCAAAACTGGAAGCAAAATTGGAAGCAAAATTGGAAGCAAAAGTGGAAGTAAAACCGGAAGCAAAATTGGAAACAAACCTAGAAGCAAAACTAGAAGCAAAAATGGGAGTAGACATAGAAGCAAAATCGGAAGCCAAATTAGGCACCAATTTAGGCGCTATTTTTGACGTTATTTTAGGCGCTAATAGAGGCACTCTTTCGGTGCTATTTACTGACGCTATTTTAGGTGTTACCAGGGTGCTGTGATTTCCTGACACTAACCATGGTGCTAAGTCTGGCAACACTTCTGACGCAAAATTTGGTGCCAAAGTCGACGCCGAGAAGACCATGCCTGTTTGCACTGAGTTTAGCACCAGCCAGATCACCCAATTCGTGAACTAAAATACACTAAAATATGACGCTATTTTAGGTGCTATTTTCTTGTTTTGTTGTAGTGATACCACAACATAGTGATTTACGTGGGGAAAACCCTTTCAAGAGAAAAACCCCACACTCCAAAATGTGCCCAATATATTATTCAAGAATCACAAAAATTACAATATTCTCGTAGAGCAAGCTTCTCACAGGAGTATCAACAACCAGAGATCCAAAGGAAAAACGACCGCTATCAGAATCTTAGAATACATCACAACACACAACCGTAATACAAAATCCTCATAAAATAGGGTTTCCTTCTAGGGAAAGTCAAGCCAATAAAAATATCGACCATTAGATATGAGACATAATGATGAACAATCCAAATTTACAACAATAAAGTGTACATCCCTCAGACCCCTCATGGGGGGGGGCACCCCCCCCATTTTCATATGAACAGTACCTTATGTATCAACAATAACTTATGTAATTTCAAGGTTGAGATACATTTTCCCAAAAAATCTCCCACTTGTTGAACACCTTGCAAAAGCAATGGGAGGGTGTATAAACATCATCTTTTAATTGCTAGGGGCCGAAAATTCCATAGTCTTTGAACTTATATGTGCTCATAGGTTTAGTTAAATAATCAACAACATTCATCAAATTCTCTATCTTAACCAACTTTACCCTACCATCTTTGACCATATCTCTAACAAATTGATACTGTACATCAATGTGCTTGGTCCTGGCATGAAATGTCGGGTGCTTGGCTAGACATATCGCACTTTGACTGTCACAATAAGTTGTCATTGCACCTTATTTTATTCCAATATTTGAACATTCTCTTAAGATAAATGGATTCTTTACAAGCACGAGTAGCTACCATATACTTTGCTTCAGTAGTGGACAAGGAAACCACAACTTGTCGTTTATTCATCCAGCTAATTGCACCACTAAATAAAGTAAATACATAAGCATTGGTGGATCGTCTGCTATTAACATCACCTACCTAGTCTGAATCCACATAACCATGAATATCAAGGGAATATTGTCTTCAGATATATTACTATGATAACATAAGGAATAATCTGAGGTACTGCGTAAATATCTGAAGATTCTTGTAACTGCATCCCAATGAACTCTACCAAGATTAGACATATATTTGGAAAGAACTCCCATTTCTTGGGCAATGTCTAGTATAGTAAAAACCATAGCATACATCAAACTTCCAACCGCACTCTAGTAAGACACTTTTCTCATGTCTTCCATCTCTGATGGGGATGTTGGATAATTTGAAATAGATAACTTTTTTCCAACTAAAATAAGAACACATTGTGATCCCTTAAATGTTTATCCTATTCTAAAATGCAAAACAACTATTATGCACTAATGGAAGAACACAAAAGATACACCTCAAGATTAGCCTAAGGAATGATAACACAAAGAAATAAGATAACAAAAAAGACAAGCGATTATACCTTCTTTGTTGTAGAAATCCCTTGGTTGGCCCTTGATGTTTGAAATCTTGTGTGATCCTTGGATGGCTATGAAAATGGTGTATGCAAGATGAGCAATGTGATAAATGCAAGTGCTAATGGCTAAATGGCCTGGTTAAATGGCTAATATGATGTTTGCAAATTGAGTGAGCATTTTGGTAGTATAAGGGTGCAAATGGCTAAGTGTTGTAAATGGCAAAATGGAAAGAGTTTGGTATCAAATGCATGAGATTCCAAAATGAGAGAAAAGAGGGGGTATTTATAGAGGGATTTGATTATTACTTAAAACCTTAGGGATTTAGAAGAATTAAGTGTATTAATTAAATAATAACGATATTACTTAATTGATGCAAATAAGAGGATATTAGATGAAAAGGGATAAATTTTGATAAATGCAAGTGTCCAAATTTAGGTGTCTACACACATAATGGTCTACAATCCTGCATATCAAACCTTTGTAAAATTGAATTGGTATATTTAATTTGGCCAAGCCATAAATTTTTGTTCACTCTATCTCTTTTAATTTCCATCCCAAGAATGTGTTTAGCTGCACCAAGATCTTTCATTTCAAAATTAGCAGTAAGTTGAGATTTCAATTTTAAAATCATACCTTCCCTCTACCAATAAATAACATATCATCAACATATAATGTAATAAACAAAAAATGATCATCATCAGTTTTATAATAAACACAATGATTTGATTTAGAATGCTCAAATCCTAAATTCAACAAATAGGTATCAAATTTTTGGTACCACATCCTAGGACTCTATTTTAGGCCATATGTAAATATTTCTTCAATTTGTAAACCAATTTACTTTTAAATTTCACCACATAGTACTCTAGCCGTTTCATATAAATATCCTTCTTAAAATCACCATGAAAGAAATTAGTTTTCAAATCCATTTTATCAACCTCTAAATCATAAGCAACAACAATAGAAAGCAAAAATCTAATGGATGCCATTTTTGTAACAAGAGAAAAAAATATCACCATAATCAATATCCTCAACTTGAGAGTAACCTTTTGCAACCAAGCTCGCTTTGTACTTCTCAATACCTCCATTTGAACCAATCTTTTTTTTGAACACCCATTTGTGACCAATAGGTTTTCATCCTTTAGGTAATGGTACAAGATCTCATGTATCATTCTTTTTCAAAGCTACAATTTCTTCACCCATAAAAATCTTCTAGGATTCTAAATCATTCATACCTAATGCCTCTTCTATCGATCTAGGTTCATCGATGTTAGTATTCAAAGAAAAAATACATCTCCAATCATTAGGTGAATACCTTTCAGGTGGTTGTCTATGCCTTCCAGACCTACGAACAAGCTGAGTTGGAGGTTCTTCGTCCTCTTCTGAAGATTTAGAGCTAGATGAGCTCTCCTCAACTTTTTGTCTATCCATGGGCTTTGATTCAACTTTCTCAGGTGTAGAAGGAAATTGAATAAGATCTTCCTATTAACTTTGTTTAGGATACAATGTAATAGAAGAAGGCTTAGTTTCTCTAAAATAACATTTCTACTATGTATTACCTTCTATGCAATAGGATCCTAAAGCTTGTATCTTTTCACACCATAACTGTATCCAATGAAGATACATTTCACATCCTTTTTATCCAACTTTGTTCACTTCTCCTTTGGCACATGTGCATATGCCTCACAACCAAAAACTGTAAGATGTCTTAATGAAGGCTTGTGGCCCAACCATGCCTCTATAGGTGTCTTATCAACAAGAGTTGATGTAGGAGACCTGTTAATCAGGTAATAAGCAGTGGAAATAGATTCAACCCAAAACCTTTGTTCTCGACCAACACTACTGAACATACTCCTAGCCTTCTCCATTAGTGTCCTGTTCATTCTTTATGTAACTCCATTCTGTTGTGGAGAATACACATTTTTATTTTGTCTACGAATACCACAATATTTACAGAATCTATTAAAATTACTAGAGAAAAATTCACCACCATTATTAGTCCTCAAACATCTTATTTTCTTTCTAGTTTGCAACTCAACCATTACTTTAAATTATTTAAATCGATTGAAAACTTTAGATTTACTCTTTAGAAATATACCCATGTCCTTCTACTATAATCATCAATAAATGAAACATAATATGTGGATTTCCAAATTGAAGGAACATCTACAAGACCAAACACAACATAATGAATACAATCCAATACACCACAAGATTTATGAGAACTCGAGTAAAATTGAATGCAATTTTGTTTTCCAGAAATATGATGCTCACATAAATCAAATTCAAGATTACAATCAGAAAAACCTTGAAGAAGGTTTTTATTTTTCAAGGTCTTTAAACCTTTTTATCCAATGTGGTCAAGTCTTTGGTGCCATAACATAGTTTTCTCTATAGGTAACTTTGATTCAAAAGAAAGAGCACCCTTGGGTACCCATAAGCCATGACCATCTGCTGAAGGTGAAACCCTCACTTCTTCCACATACTTTCTTTTCACAAAAGAATTATTGCACTCAATAGTGCATGCATCAAGCTTATAAAATGTGCCATATTTAACACCTCTGACCATCTTGAATCCTGCATCAGAAAATACTACCTGCACACTTGCATCTATTAGTTTGCTCATAGATAAAAAAAATTGTGCTAAACCAGGGATATGCATCACACTATTAATCCTTTTTATTCTACAATCAGGAAACTTGATTCTAACTTTACCACAAACAACAATGTTTAAATAAGAATCATCACCCAAGTATACCTTACCTCCATCAAATTCTTCATATTGATAAAACTAATCTCTATTAAAGGTCATATGGAAAGATGCACCCAATTCAATTAACCATGGATCATTACCTACACGAGTTACAAAAGCTGCAATGAATGCATCACCATTTCCCTTCTCAAAATCATAATCAAAATAAAATTTCTTCTTTTCCTTCTTCTTTTCTTCTTTGCAATCCTTATGAGCATGTCCAAGTTTAGCGTAGTTCCAATAAATAACTTTGGACTTTCCAAGAGATTTGGAACCCCCCTTGGACTTGGATTTATCACGCTTCTCATTCTTCTTTCCTTTTTCCTTAGGTCTTCCACGAATATTTAGGGCCTCCTTGAAACTGATGGATACCTTCCTCCTCATCTCTTTAGAAAGTAAAGAACCCACCACATCTTCAGTCTTCAATACAATAGAAGTACTCCCAATAGCCATAACAAGAGAATCCCACAAATAAGACAAAGAACAAAGCAAGATCTGAAATTTCTCCTCCTCATCCATTTTGACACCAACTGATGCCAATTAAGCCACCAACATATTGAATGCTTCTAGGTGGTTTGTAATTTTTCCACCCTCTTCCATTCTCAAGGAATACAATTTCTTCCTCAAGAAAATATTGTTCAAGAAATCTTTGGCTTGATACATCTCACCAAGCTTCTTCCAATATAGTTTTTGTGCAAAGGTCTCTTCATGGACATTAATTAAAACAAATTTTTCCAAGCACAATCTGATTAGACCCTTAGCTTTATGGTCCATAACATCAAATTGAGTAGATTGAGTAGGATCTGCAGGCCTTGAAACATTCTCATTAATAACATCCCATAGATCTTGATCTATCAGAATATCCTCCATATTCAACTTCCACATCTCAAAATTATTTCAAAAAAAATTATCCACCTCTATTCTCCCTGATGAATTGGCCATCTTAAAATTCCTACAACAAGATCACAAAGTATCTTCTGCACAAGCTCCCACTCAAATCTAGATTAGTCAAAAAAACCTAACAACCCACAACTGAAACCAAACGCGATTAGGCTCTAATATCACTTGTAAGGAAGCTAAGGTAGCTAAACAACTTCCCACACTAATCTTGAGAGGAGAATAATGCAATTTTTTTGAAAATATTTAAGAGTTTCATAAAATTAAATAAAAATAAACACAAATATCATGCATATCACAACACGGTGATTTACATGGGGAAAACCCTTTTGGGAGAAAAACTCTACACTCCAAAAGCCACCCAATATATTATTTAAGAATCAAAAATATTACAATATACTTGCAGAGTAAGCTTCTCACAAGAGTATCAACAACCAGAGATCCAGAGGCAACACGACCACTATCAGACTCTCAGAATACATCACAACACAACCGTAATACAACACCCTCATAAAATAGGGTTGCCTTCCAGGGAAATTCAAGCCAACAAAAATATCAATCGTCAAATATGAGGCATAATGATGAATGGTCCAAATTTATAATAATAAAGTGTACATCCCCCCAAACCCCTCACGGAGGCGAGGGGGGCCCCTGCACCCCCCATCGTTGTTGTATGAACAATACCTTATGTATCAGTAGTAACTAATGTAATTTCAAGGTTGAGACACATTTTCCAAACAAATTTTAATCCCTATTTCTTCTACCAATAGTCATACCATTTCTACTTCCATAATCATGTTTATTTGTTTTTTATTATGCTACTATCATCAAAGTCTTTAAAAGTATACAAGTGTCAATATCGTGAATCAATGAAGAAAACATTTGTACCTGTAGAACCAACTTATGAGATTTGAGAGGCATGTACAAATTACACAATTATTTTGAGCTTCCCATGATGGATGCCTTCATGTACTAGTTGAAGCCACATCTTCTTCTTACTAGTAATAGAGTTTCCTTCTTTTCTCTATCTCAAAGCCTTTTGATCTAACTACACATTTTGGGTTTGACTTAGGAAAAGTGGCCACTCTTCACTTGGAAGAACATAAATATTTTTCATGTATATATTACTTCAAATACCAACCAAGAACTAATTACCTTTCAATTTGTTGATATATTCTAAAGAAAAACCTAAATTTTATCCCCACAATGACACCAATTTGTTGGCCATCTAAGTTGTAGGTCTCAAATACTTAAGGCTTGATAGTCTCCTAAGTGTTAGGGGATTCAAACATGGAAAGAATAAAAAAATATATATATTTAGGTTGGGAAACTAAGGAACAATTACTAAGGTGGGTAATAATTTCACTAATGGTTCTATTAAACCAAGGGGGGTTTCCCCAAGGTGTTGCGACTAATATCACTACAAAGACTAAACAATAACCTTGATAAAAACCACACCTATTGCATAACAAACCCCTATTATGGTTATCACTTCATGCATGTATGTTAGTTTATAATATTAAAGGTCAAGAACCTTATTAGAGTAGATAATATTCCATATAAATGCCTAAAATGTGATTAATGATAGCCCCTAATACTATTGTATATATTTAGACATAACAATGAGAAAAAATTGAAATAAATAAAACTAAAAATATTTCTATATCAAGTTATTTTGAGTTCCTTATGATTTTAGGGAGTGGATCCAATAGAAGACTGGTGCCTTTATCTAATTGAGCAACATAGTCTCTATGTTCATACAAAGCTATAACAAAAGTATCCTAAGGTGACACCTTAATAAAGATACCACAAAATACTATGTCTTTCAAAATACACAAACAAGTTGGGCTCTACATATACATTCAACATATATATATATATATATATATATTATAAAATATCAAATGAGTCTACTTAATAATCCATGAGAATACCTATAAATTTTATTTATTGTTATAAGATATATCACAAAATCATTATGTGAATTTTACAATTGTCCAACTAATCAACACACATCTAAAAATATACATTATACACAGGTATACATTCACTCAAGGTCAATTATGCCTTTAATCACTTAGTCTAAAAGGATTACAATTTTTTTATTACAAAATTGGGATAAATTAAGATCATTAAAGCATTGAAATTCTATTCACATATCTAGAAACCGTGAACCCTAGTGTTTTATTGTGTAATTTTTCTCTCTACTATGCTCCCTTTACTTATCTTTTTCTCCATCCTAGGTCTCAAATGGAGCATTTTAGATATTTAATACCCATGGAGGTAGATGCTATATTGGCAATAAATATAAATATCCATGATTGATATGATTAAATAGAACACCCATAATCCTTGGGTATCATTTTCTTAAAATTGTGTTGCAAAACACACTTTAAATATATTTGAATGCACCATGGAAGTGTGGGTGAATGTTCTTCCTAGATATACAAGTCTTTTCTTCATTTTTTGAACATCTGGATTCAATGTTACAAGACATGGAGAAATAATTAAATACAATACAAATGCAACTTGGATATGACATGTAAACATTAGGCTATGGAATCTTAATCATTGTATTAATTAGGGCATCATCTTTTCATTTTTCTCTTCCTATAGATCCTGCCTTTTTGATTAAAATATTTTTTTGGGTGTGAATGGATCAAATCTGGTGGTTGATGGGCAATGCAAATTTACTAAATGCATTTTAGGCCTTTTTGAAAGGTAGGTAGGGTTTATTATGAAAATGGTATGAGTTTTAAATTGTGAGCGGTTGAGGAGAATAGATACCACATACCTTTGGTTGGGGCATTGGGGTTCATGGAGGATTTAGAATCCATGCCAAAATAGGATGTGGAATGGGAGATGTGTGAAAGGAGAAACCCTATCATGGAACAAGGCTTCAAGATGTCAAGATTGAGGAATTAGAGTTGGATGGGCAGGTATGCATGTAGGACCAAGTCTAAAAATCTAAAACACTTAGGAGTTTTTTCAATTGGGTGAAGGATTCTGATGATGGGGTTTGGAGGGAAATGAAACTCGAGGATGGGAAAGTTTGATAGTCTAATTCAAAGGACTTAGGAAATTTTTAGGTGAAGGAATAGGATTTGGGGTTTGAGGGGAAAGACATAACAATAATGGAAACCCCAAAAGCAACCCAAAAATAGGATTTTTATTAATTTTGCATATATTGAAACTTAGGGTACCCGCATGGGATGTGTTAAATCAATTATCAATAATGGGTCAAAAAGGGTTAAAAATATAATATGGGAGCATAACAAACAAAAATGAGACACAAGAAAATGGGGTGCCAACATATGCAAGATTATTTTAATATCCACAAGATGAAATGATTGTCCCTCATTTGTTTAATTATTTTACCAATATTTTATGAATCTTCTTGAAGATGAACATGTACTAAGAACATGGTCTTTAACTCAAGTTTAGGCAATGACCCGTTAAGGACTAACAACCAAATCAAATCATGTAACACTTAAGGGAAAACTAGAGAGATATTGTTATAATTATATAGGAGCTAAGATGATAATTTAGTAATAAAAATAATAATTTTTCCTTCAAGAAGGATCATAAATAGAGAACAACCAAATCAAACATGCTAACAAAATATAATAGATCCAAATGCTAACCTCAATCAAGAGGATAAACCTAGCTAACCAATAAGTTACCAAGAACAAATAACCAAGTACAAAGTTTAATTGAAATAAATTAAGGCCAGATATGATTAGAAAGTACATCAATTATTTAGATGCTATAAAATGATGATTTAATCGAGGTAAAGTTATGTTAGGGACTCAATTACATAAGAGATAACAATATTTTGTATATACATAACACACATCAATAAGTTCGAATGAGAGGACTAAACCGTGATATGAGATTTATCATGTTTCCAAATTAACAAATGTGTTTGTTGGTCCTCATAGTATTGGTGTTTGGAAATAAATTCCTCAAAATACAGGTGCATTTTGAAGTCTTGAGCACAAGTTGTGGCTCAATAATGTTAGGACTTGAGACTTTAGTATTTTTCTAAGATTCCTCTTAGGTGATCAATGCTTAGGTCACCTCTCTATCTTTTCCAGATACTTGACATGGATCTACCATGTATTTATGCATAGTACACTATTGAGATAGATAATATTATTGACTATCAACACTAAAACCTTGCTGAATAAAATTTCTATCATAAGCATGGTCCACAAGGAATTTTAAAGAACTATAATCAAAATTTAAACACATCCAACAAACATATGAACCAAAAAAAATTTGGGACCTTTTCCCCAAACTGGAAAGGAAATTTATTTTCCCATGTAAATGACCCTTTATAATGAAAAGGGAGATAAGAAAAATGTTATTATGACCCTTTGAAAAAAATAGATATTGAAATGCATTAGTTGTAAATAATCTTAGGTGAAAATGGAGATTAAAATGAAATATTTGAAAAGATCCCTTTCAAAGGGGGGGAATGATTATATTTAATAAATAAATGGTAAACCAACCATTGTGAATGGGTGTATTGGTTGAAACCACATTTGAGAAAATTATTTAAACCATGTGAGAGCCTTGGAAATGGAATAGGGTGTAACTCTATGAAGATAGGGGAAGGAAAGAAATAGGCTACAAAAGGGGTTTACAAAATGTGTCCAACTTATTGTACAAAGTAAACCTAGGACTATTTTGGCTAGGCCTATTGTGAATGAATACTATTACCCTGAGTTTCATTTTTCATGCTTAAATTACCCAAAATCAAAACTCAAGTCTTATTTTGGTTTTGACATTGAGAATTTGTGTCATTGATAAAAATCCCAAGTTTCAAAGCATCTTTCGGACCTCGATGAGGTTATCACAACCTCGTCAGTGCCTGACAAAGTTATTGTAACCACATCAAAATTTGATGATATTATTGTAACTTTCATGTTGAACCGCATTAATTTCATTTTCTCTTAGCTAATATGAGGTATAGGTAGTTATGTTGGATTCACCATGCTCATTTCAACATTTGAGGAAGTTTTTATAGCCTTGTCAAAAGTCGACTAGGTTCTCAAAACCAAGTTCAAGTCTGAAACATAACACAATTTTTGTATATATGGAATGATGTCACACCTTTCAAAAAATATTGAAGGTTTCAAAACCAATATTGAAAGCCGGTGAAGTTTTCACAACCTTTTCAAATTAAGGGATGCTTTGGGTTTAAAATATCACCAATGCCAATCTTTTGAGGGGGTTTTGAAACAAGCCCAATGAGGTTCTCAAAACCATTCAAATCTCTAATGAAAAAAATAAAAATTGTAGCGGATTTCAGATAGAGGTGAAGGATCACACACATCGACATTAAAAGTGCCATTAATCATATTTGTAAAGGCCGAGAACATTAAAGGTTGTCCTATTTAATAAGATTCAATAGGTCTCTAGGAGGCAGCGGTTTGTAGGAGGCAACATTCTCCAGTCGCAGGGAGGTGTGGCTTTTGTTGGGAAAAGTGGACTCAGAAAGACAAAGTAGAGACAAGACCCAAAAAATTCAAAGCAGAAGAGTGGGGTTGCATTTTAAACAGGTCTCCCGGTCCCTTTTCCTATTTTTTCTATTTTTCTTTACATTTTATAAGATTGTTTTGTCTCCTTTCTCCATAACGGGACAAAACTGGCATACCCACATAACCTTGAAAGCTCACAACAAACACATATTTTATTGAACACATGAGAGTTAAACAAGAAGCAATGGGGGAAAACCCAGGTCTGGTATGTCAGAATGTCATGACAGGGGGACCACAAACCTTGAATGCAAACTCAGTTTCACTACAAATGGGAGCATTAGAGTGCATTTTGGGTAACAACAAAATGACAAACAAACCTCATGTGCAACTGAATGATCTCCTAAATCTTCTAGGTCATGAAGGTCTAAGATTTCCAAGATCTCACACGCTCCAATGGTCAAATGGGTGGACCAATTTCCAAGATGGGGGTTTAGCTAAATTTTTGGCACCTTTGCTAGCAATATCACCTTTGCCAAGTATTTTGAACCTTGTAAATGCAGAAGAAGGGCTGATCTTTGTAAACGCAAAACAATACAATGGGATTTTAAGGCATAGGTTGGCTAAAAAATGGAAGCTGAAACAAAACCAAAAGAAAAAATTCACTTTGATTTTACCAAAGGTTTGTAACAGCAAGGCAGATATGTCTAGGGTGGTATGTCAGAAAGAAGAGAAAACAAATCGAATTGAGCATAAAGGTATTGGTAAGAAAATAGCTGGCACAGTGAACCTAGAACCAAGCATGGACAAGTTTGATGAGATCATGGGCAAAACCGACGAGTTCATTGCAAACAAAAATGTTAATGAAAAGACATCTCATGAACTCTACAGCCCTACGTCCTCACCACTATTATGGTCATCAAAGTTATATGTTGAAGAGCTCATGAGAATGAAAAGTAGGCTCGATGTTCTAGAAACAAAGGGGTTGTATGAAGACAACAAGTTTAAAATAGTTTTCGAGGAAAATAACAGGCTAGAAAATGACAATAAAAAGCTGCAAGAACAAATTTTAAAGCTGCAAATTAATTTGGAGAGTGGACAACAAGAATTGGTCACTCTAAAACAAGAGTTAGACCAATTAAAAACAACAAAAAATGAGAAATTAGAAGTGGAGGGAGGAGAAAACATAACAGAGCTAAAGGTGATACAATCAGCCTTAGTAGACTTGGAGATAAAAGAGAACTAGTTAAGAGATCAGATAGAAGAGGCCAAATCATGGTCACAAGTGGTGAGTGGCTCCTCAAATGAGTAGAAATGAATCATTGAAAAACAAGTTAAAAGGCAACTAAGGGAAGAAAAAGATAAACAAAGCAAGGCTGCAAACATTATTGTTAAAGGTTTGAGAGACTTTGGAGAGAAAGAAAGAACCGACATTCTAGCAAGGGACTTCCTTAAAGATAAGTTGAAGTGGACAGGGCATATTCAACAAGCTAACAAAATTGGAAAAAATATAGATGGAGGAAGAGATAGGCATGTAAGATTCATCTTGAGAAATCTAGAAGATAAGAATAGGATTCTAAAAAATAGAGGGTTACTTAGAGGCACACATATTTATCTAGATGAGGATTTGACCTTTGAGCAGCAGGAAGAACAAAGGAAAGAATGGGATAAGGTGAAGACAACAAGAAATGGAGGTAAGTGGGCTTGGTTGAAGAACAAGAAAGCTCAAATCAATGATCATTTTTCAAACAAGAAATAGGAAATAGGGGCCCCACAGGAATATCTACATATTGTAGGTTGGAATTGTAGAGGATATCCATGGAGAAGAGGACCTGGATTGGGGCCCATAGCAAATGGGAAGGATATTATTATTCTTACTGTAACACATGAACACGATGGCTGCAAAGTTCTAGATTTCGAGGGGTATAAGAAAGTCTTAGTTTGGAATGAAGGGAATGAAACAGGGAAAGGTCATGGAGGGGTTACAGTGCTAATAGATGAAAAGTTGCAGGGAATTGTTGAATTTGTAAAAGAAGATGCAAATAAATAGTACATTTGGTTGCAAATAACTGAGAATGGGGTAACTTGTAGTTTAGCTACTTGCTACTTTTCTCCAAAATATTCAAATTTCTACAAGAAGCGGATTTTAGACAATGAAGACCCATATGCATCACTAAAAAAGATATCTCTATTTTCAACATGCTTGGAGATGTGGTTTTAATGGGTGACTTTAATGCAAGGACAACTAATAATCAGTCTCTTTAGTTGAGCAACGAAGCTAAAGGGGAGAACGGTCCTTTGTGGTTAGAGGAAGGGGGTGGTATTAATTGGGAACGTACATCTCAAGATGGTAATGGCACTCTGAACTCATTTGGGACAAAATTACTCGGTCTTTGTAGTCTATTCGGCATGGTTATCTGCAATGGTATGAGAGATTGGCCGAAGTCAGGGGGTATCACTTGCAAAACTTATAATGGTCAAAGTGTGGTGGACTACGTGGTTTTCTCTCAGAGCTTTAGTTCTAGGCTGGTGGAGTTTGATATTGAGGACTGCCCTATTGAGATGAAATCTGACCATTTACCTCTTTGGGTTAAGCTACATATTTATCCAATTAGCCAACACAATAAACAGGTTCAACACATGCAAACAAATGCCCTTCCCAAGGGTAAAATCCTCATAAATTAGGAAAATAGGGAAATATTTAATGCAACTCTTAAGCATCATGTCCATGATTTGGAAAATAATGGAGAGTTTAAAGCAGAAAATGAGGTAGATGTCCACATTCACAACAATTTTCTGATCTTGATAATCCACAAGGCTTTAAATGCATGCAAAAGGTCCCAGCCCAAGGTGGGGATAGCAAACACTTTTCCAGCAAATCCGTGGTATGATGAAGAATGTAAGGAATACAAGAGATCGCTAAAGGAGAGTGGAATGGACAAAGAATATAAGAAAAAATATGAAAAATTAATGTTGTCCAAAAAAATGAAGTATGTAAATCAAAGAAGGAAGGAGCTAATCTCTCTTGGGAAACATAATCCTAAAGGCTTTTGGAGAGAACCGCAACAAAAGAAAAAGAAGTTGGAGAACAATATTACAGATGTCCAATGGTTAGAGTATGCTAGACTTCTCTATGAGTGGGTCCACGAGAAAGACTACCCTCTAGTTGTTAACACTTCAATGGAGCTATTTGATGTGGATGATATTAAACAAGAAATAAATAACTTAGCAAGTGGTAAAACACAAGACATAGATGGGCTACAGGCTGAATTTTAAAAATGGGGGATTCAAACTCTTGCCCCTCACATAAAAATAATTTTCAACAATGTTAATCAGGAAGGTTTGCCTATGGAGTGGACTACCATTGTAGTCATCCCTCTATTTAAAAGTGGTGATATCAATAACCCATCTAACTACCGCACAATTATGGTCAACCCTATCTTTGGAAAACTCTTTGGGAGCATGATTGAGCGTAGGATCAACAATTGGGCAGAAAATGAGGGCAAAAGGGCAAAGGGGCAGGTAGGCTTTAGGTCTAGGAACTCTACCATTGATCATTGCATCACCCTTAGAAACTTGATTGAGAAAATTTGGGATACTTAGGGCGAGGAAGCTTTTTGCTGCTTTGTTGAATTTAAAAAAGCTTTTGACACGGTGGCTATGGACAAACTATGGAATAGGATGGAAGAACTAGGCATTCCAAATGTGTATAAAGTAGTGGTTCACAGGTTATATGAGAAGGTTAGTGCTAAAATCAAAACAAGTGATGGTATGTCAGAATGTTTTGGCAGCGATATTGGAGTAAAACAGGGCTGCCCTTTATCTCCCACACTTTTTGGGCTATACATTGATAAGTTGAAAGCTTGGTTAAGCATGAAAGGTGGGGATGGTATTTAGTTGGCTGAGTACGTAGTGAAATTACTTATGTATGCCGACGATCTTATTTTAATCTCAAAAATAACTCATGGGTTAAGAGAACATTTGAAATCTCTAGAACACTTTTTTCAGGAAGTTGGGATGCAAGTGAACACCTCCAAGACCAAAATATGATTTTCTCTTTGAATATAAAAGATAAACAACATACCTTTCTTTTCGAAGGCAACCTGCTTGATATAGTGAAAGAATACAAATATCTTGGGATTGATTTTCACAATAAGCTCAGTTGGGAAACTTGCAGAATGAAAAGGATACAGGGAGGTTGGAAAGCCTCTTACTTGCTTCAAAATAGATGTAGAAAAGCTGAAATTTGGGATTGGAAAACCAAAAAAACCCTTTTTGGTTTACTTGTCACATTGGTTGTACTTTATGGGTGTGAAGTGTGGGGAAGCAATACGTCAAAGTGCAGTTGGAGAAAAATAGAAAGAATCCAGAAACACCTAATAACAAGCAATCTCAAAGTTAAAGCCACAATCCCATATGAGATTCTTTTAGCTAAAGCAGGGGATTTTCCTTTGGAAGCATTAGTGATAACTCGGTTGATATGTTATCTAAAGAAGGTCGAAAACATGGATAATCACCGATGGCCCAAAACGGTTAGGAGGAGATGCTAGACCGGAGAAAGAAAACTTGGATGAAGTAGAATAACAAGTGGTTGAACAAGTGGGACATCAAACTGCATGAATGTCCTGACACCAATAGTGAAATAAAAATTTATGTGGGAAAATTTAGGACTTCCATGTGGTCAAATTAGATTGGGTGAAAAAAAGCATACTACATCAAAGAGTTTAACCCAAAAAAGGATCATGGTGAAAAAAAATATTTAGGTGTAGCTATTAAAGGGAAAGCGAGGTTGTTAGTTGCACAATTAAGGACAAGACCACACCATCTTAGATGCGAGACTAGTAGGTGGAAGATACCTAAAGAGACTTGGGAAGAAAGAACATACATATTCTGTAATAAGGGGGCGGTGGAGACGAAATGTAAATTCATCATGGAATGCACAACTTATGAAGATATCCACAATCAATACACAAATAGTTTGGGGGTGGACAATATGCAACAGTTATTTGAGGAGGATAAGATCAATCAAACGACCAACCTTCTAGTCAAAATCAATAGCAGGAGGTTCGACTTGGAAAAGAGCTTGAAGACAAATTAAGTTGTTTGTCTCGGTCCCATAGACTGTTTAGTCTTGTGGACGTCATTAAAATCTTTCATTCATTCAACAACATAAAAATGATATTTTAACAAGTAGTAATAGAAGATTTCATGAAACACAAGCAAAATTACGAGTTGGATTTGAAGAGTGATATTTTGCAATTCCAGCTTCTCATTAGTACAGAAACAACTAGCCATAATTAAAGGGTACATAATTTCTCTCACTCTTGTAATCTGTTGGGATATTTTAGCAACCAAACAAGGGTTACATGAGTAATTATGAAATTTGAGGGCATACATTGGAATACAGGCTTCCTCTAGATTTATTTTAATATATTTTAAAAGAAATTACTCACGATTTTTGTGAATTAATTATAATGGAGATGAAATATAAGTATTTGGGGTATGAGAACCTGTTTGATCTAGTGAGTACATGCCAAAAATTGGTGATACAAAGCTAGGGCATGTAAATTTAGATGAATTCCAAGAAAGGGTGAATACAAAGAATATACATCCAATTACATAGAGATTGGTAGAGAGTGGATTGTTGCAAGCAACCACCTTTCTTGTAGCAGTGCAATGTCTAGAGTTAGTAATGGATTGCATCAACCATTATGACCCCCAAACTAGAGAAGTAAAAACTAATGACATCAAAATTATCATGAGATTGAATAGGGATGTCTTCAATGCAATTCTTAGATTATTGCAAAGAGGGGTTTTTGCAGACCTCGATGTCGCCTCTACCTATGATCGTTTCTCAGAGAAGAAGAGTAAATGTTGAAAAACCATAGCTAGGCATTGGTTGGGTGTTCCAAAGAAAGACAAGTCACAATTGCCTAAAAAATTATATAGATCACACTTCCCGAATGAAATTTTAGATATCATAGTTTTGTTGGACAGACTTGTCAGTAATGCAAATGCTCACAACTTTGAAGATTGGATGTATTTATTCATTGTCATAATAATTCATGGAGAATAGTTTATTGATTGGGGCAACATTATTGGCGACCATATTCATAGACAACTAACACAGTTTCAAGTCAACCAACATTTTTATATGTCGTCATATCTATTTTATGCAATTGCTAGCATGAGGGCCTAGCCAAGACTATGTCCTTCCACAGATTTGGATGGGTCCACTCCAATCTACAATTATTATCCTTAGCTATAGCTAGAAAGGAGTTATAAGAAATTCAAAAGAGTGAACGGTGCGTTCACAATGTTAACAGTCTGAGAACTCTAGGGAGACATGAACCTCAAAATATCCCAAGAAGTTGCTTAGTTAATTAACACCTATGGGGATTTTTTCATCCAATTTTAAAGGTTCACATATATTTGTATTGGAGGTTATGATGGTCTTCCCTATAACCTACCTAAGTATGTACATGATCGGTTTGTAATAATCAAAGTTTGTAGACAAATTGAAAAACTAAATAAAATATGAAAGAGAAAGAAAGCAAGGGTTGCTTTCTCCATTGGCCCATCCCTCTACTAGTGTAAATAATCTTCAAATACGATTCAAAATTTTGAACTTATCTTCCCTTTTGATAGCAAATATTTTATTAAGAATAATTTACAATTAGGATTGGGTTTTCATCATGTCCCTGTACTAGAAGATTATTGGGTGAATTGCGATAATGATTTTGAAGTAAGAAGGGATTAGATGAGACTATCCCTAAGACAGGTTAGAGCCTTCCATTGAAATTTGGATATCCAAGGCATTGAAGATGATGAAACTGATCTGGTGGATCCCTTATACTTTGATCACATTCAAATATTATCAATTTTACCTATTAATTGGGATGCTAAAGAAATTGCAAATACTAATGGAAGATTGGCTATTGTTCTTAAGAGGACAAAGGAATGGCTATTGAAAAAGACAATAGGAAATCCTGGCTCCAAGACTATAGATGCAAACCTAGGTAAGTGACCTAGGTTTGGATCTGTAGTCATCATTTATAAATAGAGAAATTAAGGGTTGTCTCTCACTCATCCAACCAACAATTCCACCAAATAGAGAAATCACATAATGACTATTGGGTCTCCTATTATCCAAGTCACCAACCCAATCTCAATCAATGAAACCCCTAAGTTTAATATATTACCTAGATTATTAGTCCCATGATAGCATAAACAATAATTAGGGTTTCCTCAAAAATTTCTAAATACCCTCTTAACGTAATTCTAGTGCTCTTGACTAGGGTTAGACATAACCTATTAAGAACTCCCACTGCTTGTGAAACATCTAGTATAATACAAACCATTATGATGGGTTTCATAATCATCCCTATTTATTGATTTAGTTTCCAATTTTAAGGATATTTCCAAATGCATTCCTATTGCATACTTAAGAATTTTAATTAATATTTGGATAAAAACACTATGTTAGATGTATAATTTTCTAATGAACGTTTATGTGTTAAAAAATTTATTTCCAAGATAATATAGCATTTTATTATGATTATAATGGTCTTAGAGTAAAGATTTTTTGTGAAGCTAACTTCTACCTATAACAATTAAGAAAGACAACCCATAACGTTAGCTATAGTGTGGCTATATCCAAAGTCACAAGTGCCTTCACCCAAATCCACAAGTGCTTGCAATGAAGGATCATAGTTGCTAACACTTGTTCAACAATAGTAATTTCTTCTATGTAGATAAGTATGAATCTTGGAAAAGCAAGGAATAATGTTCAATATGTGACAAACATAATGTTGATTCTATAACAAGGATCATGAAAGGATTAAATGGGCTATGCCACTTGATTTTCCTATGCATAGGTTGGAATGTTCTGGCATGCGTATTCTTCTTCAAAATTGATTAAACTTGATCTCCTAGTTTTATTTCTATTTCCAAAATAGGAAATTAATCCTCTTATATAATAGGGAGTGAGTAAAAAAGTATAGATTAACTATTAAAATTCCATAAATGTGTAGAAACAAAACTTAGTGTATATATTATGAGCAATCCAACATATATAGATACAAATTTTATATAAGCACATACTAGATTTTTGAGTACATAATTCAAATATAGTTTTACCATATCGATTGATTTTTATGGTATGACTCATAAGATGATCTAATTTAGTCAATAGTACATGAAGGAGAAGATAAGGGTGTAGTTGATCCAAGCAAGGGACCACTTGAGGTGAACTACAACTAAGCTTGCATTTTGCTAGTTTAATGATTTTTGTATAGTTAGATTTGTTTTCTATAATTAGTTTACTATCACTAATAATGTAAGTTAATTAAATTGTAGCATCTATAAGAAAACCTATAGTGACTGTTATATAGCCCATGTTTAATTACAAATTTTATAGAACAAATTTCCTTGTATTTCTCTTAATAATTTGTAAATTTCAGAATTTTACTATGCACAAATTTTTAATTCAATCCTTAAAAGCCTATTATTGTACATACAATACTATCATGATTCAAGAAGAATACATCCATGGGTTGATAAGATAAATGTAGTACATTGTAGTTCAATAGGTTTCTTGATACAAGATAGGGATGTCCAATTAATCGTACGCAAGCCTTAGCTACATTGAGTTTATTCACAATTGATGGCACTTGACATTTTCAGTGCTATTGTCAGGGTGGTGTCAAGAGTTAGTAATTTTGGGTCTTGAATTGGTTTTTCCTACTTTCCCAATTATATTTCTTCTACGTAGGATTTGTAACCTTTAACAACAATACCAAACCATCCATTGACATTGTGCAAGAGGGAAAACACTTTAGCTCTAAAACATTACATGCAATAAAGAAGATATTCCTTGAGAAAATTCCTTTTATATAATAGTAATCAAGAAGAGGTGTCAATAGATGGGAGGTTGGGCGGACGAATTTCCACACCCATTGTGGATAGTCCTTTCTTAGGGTGTGATTGGCAGTGGAAGGCTTATGTGGCTACCACATCAAGCGGGCTGGGCATAGGTGAATATTATGGTGTCATCATTATTCTGTGCCACCTCTGTCTATCCATATAATGATAAAGCATGTTTGAGTTTACGACCGATTAGGTTATGTTGTTTCAAGTCTTTTCACTAGCTCACAACTCCACCTCATCGCATACTCCAAGCCTAGGGTGGTGACACATCAATGTTTACAGGTTGGCTAGTGGGGAGGTTCACACAATTATGTACAATGCAATACTGGAGGGCGAGATTTGGGCATATCTTGCATTTATAAATTTCATTAAGGTGGTATTGTTGTATCAATTATCAATTTTTTCCAACTTCTCGTTATTTGTTTTTGGTAGTTGAAAATGGTGAAAAAGTTTAAATTCATTGTTAAGATGTCCGCGGAAGAATTCATGTGTCTCGGTGTGGACACCCAAATTACCTTGACTACAAGGTTTGGAAATTGGAATTTAGTGGGATTCCAGACTAGCGTCTGAAGCAGATTTTGCTCAACATTGACCACCTCACTGTGGTAGCGGTGAAAATGGTGTCAAGGAAAGGGCATTTGGAGAACCACAAGACATTTCGAGTTAACACCCACATTATGTCAAGGTTCCTGACTTCTCTGCTAGATATCCACATGGCTAAAGCGGCGGCGAAGGCCCTGGTGCACAAACTCTTCAAGGAGGACTTATTGGTTGGACTTGAGGAAATTTTAGATACTGCAATTCCTAGTTTAGGCACTCCTCACCCGTGCTACTTGGCTCTATTGTAGGTTCCTAGTGAAGTTATCAAATACTACCCATTTTTTCTTGACCTAAAGGGGATAGCTCTGGTTAGACACAAGCAATTGGTGGCCTACGGATTACCTAAAGAAGGCGTTGCAACTGGAGCCCGTGAGTGACTTTGATTGGGTCCTATAGTTTGATGCCTTTGTCAAGGAAAATGGGTTTTGGTAAGCAACATATTCGTTCTGTTTGGCTCTCTTATGCGTATATGTAAATATAATAAGTCTATGGTCATTAGGTAGTATAGCTCTCCTGTTTTGGCATATAGTCTGGTTTGATATGCTCTCTGGGTCTATAATTTTGTAATCCCAAATGGAAGGTTGGGGGTGTTGGTGTGCTCAGACAAAGGTGTCTATTTTTGGGCTTCCTATTGTGCAAATAATTATATCTTTTTTACATTAATATAAACTCTCCTTACGTACCAAAAAAAAGAAGAGGTGTCAATAGAAACAAAATATGTTGCAATAAGATAGGAAATCGAGCCTCTAATTTTTAGGAACAATTCCCTTGGTCCTTCCCACCAATTATTAAAAGTCAAGGGTCAAATGAAACGCACTATCAAGTCCTTCCTACAACCCATAGTAAAAATCCAACACCATAATGGGTGATGCAGTAGCCGAGGGACCTCTTGAAACCACTACCTTTTAGCTCCCCATTTTTTATTAGGTAGTAGATGTTGTCATGAAAACATCCCACCTTCTACCCTACTAAAATTCTATCATTTGATCATGGAGGATATAGACATATTCTTATTCAAATTCGATGTCCTTGGACAAAACAACAATTGTACTACATATGTGCACAAACTAAAGCCTTTTCTAGTAACACTCAAGAATAATGCCTTGAGATTTTTTATGGGATTAGGCAGAGACACGTTAGTCGACTAGAGAACCATGAGTGATAAATTTCTAAAGAAATATAAAGGTTATTATAAAGGAAGGGACATGAGGGGAGATGACATATCCGGATAACACAAAAATAAGATGAACCCTTGGAAGAATACGTGCAACGGTTTCCATTCTACTTTCAAAAGTCTCAAAAAAATAGATATTCCCTTGACTCCCTTAAAATAATATCCTTAAATGGAGTTAATTATGAATGTATGGATGCTTTGTATTTGATTGGAGCTTGAGATATCTCCTAGGTACCTTTTGATGATGTCTATTGAATTTGCAGAAACTATTCACACTCCATTATGAAGAAGACCCACAACTTAAGAGTAATGGCCATTACAAAGATAGTTGTAGGATTTTCTAGAGTGGAGCTTAGAAATATCCTTAAATATATGAAATAGGACATCATCAACCACATGACAACACAACTTGACACATTGTATGTAAGGAAGAAATAAGAAGAAACATTAGTTGAGTATTGCCCCCATTTTTGTTGCAAGAAGTTTGAATCTAAATGTAAATAGGTGGCAAACATAGAAAAATATAGTCATGAGAGAATAAATTTTAAAATAATGGAAGATGAAGATGGATAGGTATTTTAGTTGGTGCAATGCAAACCATGGCGAAAATGACAAGGTATGCCTTAAGACCCTTTATCATATAATACTTCATTTTCTAATTCATTTTCACATATTCCCAATTGGTATAATGTACTAGGAACAATATACCTCCTCAATCCTAGAAAAATTAATTACCACCCAACTGGACACCTCAACAAGGAGTATGCCAACAACAATCATACCAATCACAAGTCCACAATAAAAAATGACAATCACCACACAATGCATGGAATAACAATGGAGAGGGAAACAATCTTGGCCTAATCCAAATGATGGATTTTAGTAGCAACCACAATATATTCATCTCATCAACCAACCATTATGCTAAGTAATGCTACTCCTACTCCACCTAGAGATACTAAATTACCAATTCAACTTGCACCTAACCCTAAAAATAAGCCAATTCAACTGACATATACTAAACATTTCAATACTTGACCTATGTGGTTGAAGTGATGTGCAACTTCACTCAGGGAAGTTGCTTCCTAGACCAACTACTCTAGTTATCATGAAACTCCCCATAAAGAATCCAACCATAAATGCTAACCTCCAGGAAATCAATACAACACAAAACCCTGAGCAAGACCCTTCAAAAATAGAAATCATGAACTGAGATCCTCCATTTCTAGAAAGGTTGGATATAAAAAAGTAAGAGTTTGAACCTAAGTTTGATTTCTTAGGGCAAGTACAAAATATTTGTGTCAAAATTGTAGGAAATTTCAGATGTGTCAATTTATACCAAGACTACGAGGGAGTTGTGTATAAAGAAACAAATGTGGGAGCATAAATACCCACAAGCTATCCAAGCTATTAGGTAGCTTGTAGACATTATATTTGGAAATATAGTTGTTCAATAATATGCAGACCTTGGAAGCCTAGTTGTATATGTTCACATTAATGGCACCCTCATATATAACACTTTGATTAAGTTAGATGCTTCCATTAATGTTATGACCAAATAAATTATGTAAACCTTACAAATTGTTAATCTCCATCCTACCCCCACAGTATTGTAATTAGCATATTTTTCAACTTTTAAACTAGAAGGGGTTATTGAGGATTTGGTCATTACACTAGATTCCAAGGAATATCTAGTAGAATTTTGGTCTTGTAGCCAAAGGACAACCTAGGAGGATACACACTGATACTAGGAAGAACTTGGTTGACATAAATTAATGCATTTATTGGTTGTAGATTAGAAAATTATGTGATCATTTTCAATGCGAATGTAACCAGAAGTCTGGTTCTATACCCACCAACACAACCTTTTTCTAACCTAGAACATCTAGTACGGTCATATCCAGAAGACAATAACCAATAATCGCTTCAAACATTGATGATTATAGGAAAAATACCTCTAATAGAAACCTAGGACAAGCATACTATCCTCTCAAAAATTGTGCAAAACAATTTTGGAATGGACTCATAGAAAAACAATTGTTTGGTATATATATCTTGTCCATTACATAATATCCTTCATATGACACACTCACCAAACTATGCATTTGATACCCGCATATTTCATCACCTATTTCTACATAGTTATGGTCTTAACATATCATGTATAAATGTTGTTTCAATGTCACCATTGGCAAAGAAAGTTGAAATATCTCCTAGCAAGTCACTTCACATCAACAACCAATTGACCATGCAACAATAAACTAAATTGACTACCATGTTGCATACTCATAAAAAAAACCTTCACATGGGACTACCATGACATGAAAGGACTTGCTCCATACCTCTACACATAGCATATATACATCAAAGATGATTGTAAACCCATGAAACGAACCCAAAGAAGAATGAATCCTATAGTTTGGGATATTGTGAAAGACAAATTAAAGAAGCTCCTAGATAATAGCTTGATATACCCCAATTAGATAGTCAATGAGTTTCTCCTTTGGTGATAGTGCCAAAAAATGATGGTAAATGGAATATTTGTGTTGATTATAGAGAACTTAATGCTGCAACATAGAAATATTACTTTCCTCTTCTATTTATTAACCAAGTTATGGATTCTTTAGCATGAAATAAGTATTTTATTTTTGGATGAATTTAGTGGCTACAAACAAATAAATATTGCACCTGAAGACCAAGATAAAATAAAATTCACCTATCCTTGGGGCATGTATGCATACACAATCCTTCCATTTGGTTTGTGTAATTCCCTTGCCACCTTCCAAAGGGTCGTGATGAGTATTTTTTTTATCTTACTGATGACTATTTAGAAATTTATATGGATAACTACACAACTTATGAGAACACTTACAAGGAAGCCTTGAACAATTTGGAAAAAGTACTACAAAGATGATAGGACCATAGTCTATCCCTCAATAATGAAAAATATTACATGATGATGGAAGAAGCTTTAGTTTTGGGTCACTATGTTTCCCAATCACATATCCAGGTAGATCATGCTAAGGTTGAATTTATAACAAATCTACCAATACCCCAAAAATAAAGGGATGTTAAGAGATTTATTGGTCATATGACATATTGGTGCAAATTCATGAAATATTCTAATAAGATAGTTGCACCTTTGTTTTTCTCCTTTCCACATATGTTGATCATTAAGAATCCTTTCAATTCCTAAAAGATTCCTCAACTACAACATTAGTGCTAAGAGGAGCTAACTAGACAATTCCATTTCATATCCATACAAATGTATTTGATTATTTTGTAGGGATTGTGCTAGGCCAAAAATATAGTTAATTGGAATAGTTGTATATTTCATCAATAAAAATCTCCAAGCAACATAACTGAACTACACTGTTATTGAAAAAGAACTTCTAGCTATAGTCTATGATATTAATAAATTATATTATATTATAAGCTACCATGTATTCATCCACATTGATCATGCAAGCATCAAGTATTTCATAAAGAATCTTGTGGTTAGTGGTTAGTTAGTAAGATGGTTGTTGTTACTACATGAGTTTGACATAATAATAGTGGATAAGCTTGGTGAGACCAATGTAGTAGTTTATTTCCTATGTTTACTTACCTCTAATGTGAATGGTCCTATTATTGATGTCTCATTTCTTGATAAAAAAATATTTTCCCTAACGATTCATGCTCCATGGCATGCAGACATTTCTAACTACTTGGTTGTAGACTATGTTCCTCCACATTTTTCACTAAGAGAAAAGTGAGACTTAGTCAAGAAGACCATTCCTTATTCATGAATAGTTGGCTACCTCTTCTATATTGGTCTTGACAATTTCATATGCATGTGTATTCGAGAAGATGAGGTATTTGATAATCTTTAGGTTTGTCATGATGAGCCTTACAGAGAACATTTTGTAGCTACATATGAATCAATTATGTGTGTCTTTGCCTAAGTTGATCTAATTCACGGAAGTAAATTTTTGGATCAACTTTGTCAAATCTCTCTATCAACTTGTCACTAAACTCAACATAAGTATGTATATGATTGTGCCCTAGAGTGAACAATACATGGTACCACCACTCATGTGCTACACCCTCGAGATGAGGGGTGGTCAATTTGATGGCCTCATCCTTCATCATGGGTCTCAATGATAAAAATGTGTCCATTTTTTGTATCTATGAGAGTGCAGTACACTTATTGGATCCGTTAAATGTAGGAAGTGTCAAGTTCCCCAATACCTATTGGAGATCTCATGGGTTTTTTTGTTGCCTTGTCTCAACAATCTAACCACCCCTATTTTTCTTCTAGCTCATTAATTTCATGAGTGATATTGCCTCCTTAATCTTCACTGGTTGGAGTCTATATTCCTCATAATTGGCCACTATGTCATTTTATATAGATGTTTGGATCTCTATCTCAATAATTACTTCTTCCTTTTGGATGAAGTTAGGTTGGAAAGGCCTTACAGTTGGACCAATAACTATCATCTAGGTATTTTGGTGAATGTTTTCCCCCTAATGAGTTGCCTTCACCATTGTGTATCCTTGATATGTTATTATTTTGCATAGTGGAGGCCAATTGTGCCATTATATCAACCAATCATTCCTATCTTTGAACAAGCCTCTCAAATTGAGCATCATTTGCATCCCTATTATTTTGACCCATTATTTCCTTGTCTTTCCTGAGAATTTTCATACCCTACTATTTTGCAATAGTTTCTAGATGATCTTGATCCTTTTCCTTTCCCTCTAGTAATATTTAACTTTCTTGTCACTTTTGTGCATGCTCTAAAATTTTTACAAAATATTTCTCACAAATGACAAGTAATCAGTTTTGATACCACTAAAATATTCCATTTTTATTTTTTTTAAATTGTAAAATTTTAAATAGGCATATGCTGGTTGGATTGATCTCTTGTTTTTTAATAATAAAATTCTCATAGTGCAATATTGAAAGAATAGTTCTTGGATTAAGTTCAATGAATACATAAGTCTAATTTAAGTGGAGCACTAACCTTGTTGTCTCCCTCATAAAACATGCAATCACCTTAATTAGCCATGGCTAGGTTTGGACTCCCACGTGCATGTAAAACACCAATCACATTACTCGGGATGTTATGTTGGGTTTCAATTCTAGCTGATGACCAATTTTTAGGAATGAATTTCTTTTCCTTTAAGCTAAAATCTAATTTATATTGCTTGCTTTAAATTTCCACAACTCCATACCTCACCTAGGTGTGTTAATGATGTGGTGGCAAGTCTAGGATATTGCGACGGCCCAAGAAAACACAAACATATTTATAAATTATAAACCTTTGTAGATGTTTCTCCCTTATGACTCCTTTTCATATTTTATTATGATTTTTTTGGTAGGCATCCAATGTGGGTGGGTCCCATGGCTAGTATCAAAGAACACTATTAAAATTTCTTGACTTCAACTTACAACTTCTCTCTAATATAACAATCCTATTTTTTAATAATTCCCACCTAAAACCATTCACATATTCCACGTCCCTAATCCAAAAGGGGTCACAATGGGAAGCTTAACCCTCAATTGTATGACCTACTAGAAAAAAGATATAGGAAGTCAACTCCCTTTCATCCTTAGTCATATGGATAGGTAGAGGTCACAAATAGGGAGATTAAAGAAATTCTTACCAAAATTGTAGCTCTCCACCGTCAAGATTAGGCAACATGCCTTCCAAAAGAAATATGGACTTATAGGACTACATGGGAAATAACCACATGATTCAAAAACTTATGAACTAGTGTATGGTAAAAAACCTCTACTTATCATAGAATTTGAACACAAGACTTTTAAGGAAAATATTAGAATTAGGAATGGAATTATTAGCAACATAAAAAGAAATGGTAACTCAATTCAATGCATTATATGAATTAAGGAAAGAAGCTATCCATCATATTGAAATTGTGCAAAAACAACAAATAAAATAACATAAAATGTTTATTGACAATAATTACACAAACATGATTGGGAATTACTTTATGATTCAAGATATGAATATCACATTAGTAAATTACAAAATAGATGGCCAGGCCCTTATGAAATAGAAGAGGTATATCCGAATAATGTCGTCTAGTTGACAACTATTGACTTTGTAAGATTTTCCTTCATGGTCAACAAACATAGTCTCAAGCTATATAGGAAACCTCTAGACAAATAACATTCCTTCAAAATTTGGTAAAAACTATAGGTCCAAGCCTCTTAACTAAAATGTTTTGATCACCTACAAAAAAATTTGAACGCTCAACACTAGTGGATGAGCCAACACTTTTACCTTACATTAACAAAGGCTAATAGTAAGAACCCTCATGAATTATTGGCCCAACTTCTAGCACAATAAGATATCCATGATATGCTACTCCTTTGTTCTTCCTACATCCCTATTACAATCGAACATGTAGCTTTTCTATCACTCATAAACATTCCTTTCCTAGATTTTAGTCACTGCCATTTCTCTACAAGACTTGTAGCCTCCAGTAATGATCTTTCAACCATAGTCCATCAATGATCCTGCAACATCTAACAATGATCCTACTGGACCTTTATCTCATGAGCATGCAAAATCTCCTAATCATACAATATCCCTTGAATATGTGTGTCTACATATGAACATGCAACACTTATAATGTATTCCCTTGAGCCTTCTCCTTCATCAATTTACTTGTGATTTCTCATATCTATTCATCCTCTCGACCCAAAAGAAAATAGAAAATAACTCCTTCTCTAGGGCCACTAAAAATATAAAAATTTACACCCATATCAACCTAGGTTCCACCAAGGCATTCTCATTTCCTTAAGGAAAAGGGGGTAACATGAGATAAAGCCAAATCAACACCCAATGTAGTCTTATTTGAGAATGACATGGATTATGAGTGGGAGGAGATGTTTGTAAACAAGGAAAATTCAAAATTGTTTTCTCAAAAAGAGAGTGTGTTCAAATTCTTCTAGCAGCCTTTGTTTCCACCTAGAAATAAAGTCTATACCATCCTATGAGCCTATAGAATTGAATCATGAAGAGGAAGAATTAACTCCAGAGGTGATGAAGAAAATTGATAGAGTTATAGAGTACTATGTAGAAAATTGAATAACTGGAGAAACAAATAAGGGCATATAAGAAATAAGGGAGTGAATTAGATAAGCTAGCCCAAATCACTTCGAAAGAGATTGAGAAGGAATAAAGAAGGCATGAATAACATGCATGTCCAAAAATAATAGCTACACAAACAAAGGGGCCTTCTCTTCACCTACTGTTGTGGAAAATGGATTAGGGGATTCAATTTATGAAAAGAACATGGGTCAAATAAAATAAAATAATAAAATAGAAATTCGAGGATAAAATTCTAAAATAAGGATGTTGAAATTACTAGACTAGAAAGGAAAGTTGAGCAATTGGTAGGGTTAACCACCCAAATTGTATAATTTTTCCCCTTACCAAAGTCTATGTCATGTTCCTTCAAGAACAATTTCTTAGTTTTTAGTTCATGCAAATTTAGTATGATCTTTCTTATACTATAAATACACCTAGATCTTTCTTCGAGACTATGAAGTCTCCACCACTAAACTACAAAGTCAATTATGTGATTTTTACCTCCATGATTTGGTTGTTTTGTATGATTTAGAGTGAAATCCAATCCCTTATGTAGGTGATGTCTAGTTGAAGCCTTTAGCCTCTTTTATAAGAAATGAGAAAAATAGGGGAACATAAATGTGCATATATATGGAAAAAGAAAATTCCATCCCTCAAAGAGTTAGAGGAGAGGCTAGAAACCCTAATCAACTAGTAGAGGATTAGCTACAATTGATAGAGATACCCTTAGTAGCAAGAAATCTTCTACAAGACCAATAGGAAAATCATACCATGTTTAGAAACTTGTTCATAGAAATCAAGAAAGAATCCTTTAAATTTAGCAAAAGTAGATAGCATGAGTTAACTGTGGGATTGTGTAAGAAAGGACCCCATTTTGTACACAACCACTATCTATTAGTTCATAGAGTGCATCGATACATTAACCTAGCCCAAAGGAATGAACTTGCATGGCTACCTCTCACATTTCAACCTCCTCTCTTCTAGTTTCCTATTCTACATTGGTGAGGAAACATGATTTTCATGCCATAGGATGAAGATACTAGATGGAAGCACATAGAGGGTAAAAAATGATTTTATTTCAAGTAGTGCGAACGATTAAATAATTCGTTTGACTTCTGTAATATTTCCCTAATGTATAATGAGAGGCCACAACTACTTGAGGACAAGAAAATTGCTAAGTTGGGGGGTGTTAATGGGCCCCATAATCATCCCTATTTATTGATTTAGTTTTCGATTTTAAGAACATTTCCAAATACAGTCCTTCTACATACTTAAGACTTTATTAATATTTGAATAAAAGCACTATGTTAGATGCATAAATTTTTATATATTAAAATAGTTATTACCAAGATGTTTTAGCATATTATTTTAATTATAATGATCTTAGAGTAAAGATTTTATGTGAAGCTACTTATGCTTGCAATAATTAAGAAATAAAACTCATAGCCAAGGTTGTAGCATGCTTACAACCAAAGCCACAAGTGTCTACAACAAACTCCATAAGTGCTCGTAGCCAAAGATCACAGTTGTTGACATTTGTTTGGTAGTAGTAATTTCTTCTATGCAATTAAGGATGAATCTCAATAAAGAAAGAAAGGGTGTTCAATAGGCGGTAGAAATAATATTGATTCTCTAGTACAGTTCATGGAAGGATTTAATAGAATATGCCACTTATCCTTATGTTTCCCAAAAAACTTGCTTTTCCTATGCATAGGTTAGAATGTTCTAGTAAAAGTATTCTTCTTTAAAATTGATTAAAATCAGTCTTCTAATTTTATTTCTATTCCAAAATAAGAAAGTCATTGTCCTGTATAATAGGGAGTGAGCAGAAAAGTATAGATTGGTTATTAAGAGTCCATAAAGGTGTAGAATTAAAAGTTAGTGTATATATTCTAGGCAATTTCCAATTATCTAGATATAGATTTTTTGCAAGCTTGTACTAGATTTTTGAGCAAATAATTCGAAGATAATTTTATGATAACAAATTGATTTTTGTTTAATGAATCTTAAGATGAGCCAATTTAGTCAATAGTCTATGAAGGAGAAGAGAAGGGTGTTGTTTATCCAAGAAAGGGCCCACTTGAGGTGAACTACAACTGATCTTTCATTCTATCAGTTTAATCATTCTCACAATAATAGTTAAATTTTATTTCCATAATTAGTTTGCTATCATTAATAAGGCAAGTTAATTAATTTGTAGCATCTATAAAAAAAATGTAGAAACTATTATATAGCTCATGTTTAATTGAAATTTTTATAGAACATATTTCCTTTTATTTCCCTTCATTTGTAAAGTTTAGAATTTCTATTGTACATAATTTTCTGATTCAATCCCCATAAGCCTACTAAGGTACATATAGTACTATCACCATTCAAGAAGAATACATACTTAGGCTAATATGATAAATGTAGTACATCATAGTTTAATAGGATTCTTGATATGGGATAGGTATGTCCATTGAGTTATATGCAAGCCTTAGTTGCATCAAGTTTATTGATCATTGATGGTACTTGACACATTGCATACATCAAGCATTGCCATAAGGAACATTATACATATCTTGAAACTCATCAATCGACTTTTGAAATTGTTCCAATGAAATCCTAGTGGCTACATGTAAAGGAATACTTACTAGTTTATAGTTATGTATAACAAACTAATACAAAATAGTATCAAGATACTTAGTTTGACTAAGAAAAAGCTTTGTATGAACCTAATCTTTGTTAGTTTTCAACTCCAAAATAATTTTACAACCCCTAAATCCTTCATGTCAAACACACTAGAAAGGTGGGTTGTAAGCTTTCTAATCATGGACTTATTATTTCCAATAAACATGTTATCAACATATAAGATAATAATTAGTAACTAATCATCAATAATTTAAAATATCCACAATGATCTTCTTTGCCTCTAATAAAACCCAAATTCAATGCAAAAGAATCAAACTTTTGATACCACATACATGTAGACTAGACTTCAAACCATATAATGGTTGTTTTAACTTGCAAACCAAAATTTCCTTTCCCTTCCCCATAAAATAATTAGAATCTCACATATAAATTTTCTCTTCAAGATTGCCATGCAAAAATGCATTCTTAATATCCATTTTCCCTACTTCTAAACCATAAGTAGTAATATAAAGTAGGAAACTAATGGAGGTTAGTTTAACCATAAGAGAAAATAGCTTACCAAAGTTAACTCATCTTTCTAGGAGTATCCTTTGGCTATTGATATTGCCTTGTACCATCACAATTTACCATCTACTTTGAATTTCTTTTAAACACCCACTTGCAACCAGTGGGCTTCCTTCCCTCAAACAAAATCACAAGATCCCAAGTGTCACACATGTCCAATACCATCATCTCCTCTAGAATGGACTCAATCCAATATCCATGCTTTTTTGAAGAGAGAGTTTCCCTAATAGATATAAGTTCATATTTAGTACAAGATAAAGAAAATACATAATAAAAATGTGGTGGGCTATACTTGTCTATTTGGTTTTGTTGTATTGTAGATCACATCAAGGGTGGAGTAAGAGATTTTACGTATTCCTCTAAATGCTCATCCACATGAGAACTATCTCATCAATCTTCTTCTTCCTCTCCATCCTTATATCTAACTCGTTCTTCAACTGTGTATTTTCACATTTCTCCATCTTTGTCTCAAGGTCATTGTCTTCCTTTCTTTTTCCTTTGGTTGTCTTGGATTAGAAAATAATCCAAGTTTCTTGAAAATAAAATTCTTAGAATAACACATTTTCAAGGTTAGAGGATTCCAAATCACATAACTCTTAACATGTTCACATATCCAACACATACACAATTTTGAGTCTTGGGATCCTATTAGACCACTTCTCTTATAAAATCCTCATAGCTAAAATTGCTTAGATGTGAAACAAAGTGTTTTTTACCTATCCACACCTTATATGATGTCTTATCACCCAGAGCCAAACAAGGAGATCTATTTACTAGGTAGAAAGCAATACTCATAGCCTCAACCCATAAAATTCGATCTAAATATGCACAATTCAACATACTTCTAAATATCCATCAATGTCTACATTCATCCATTTTGCAACCCCTAGTTGTAGCATATAAGGGATAGTTTTTTTCACACAGTACTTACATTTCTATAGAATTCATCAAATTTTATAGAGAAATATATTCACTTCTATTATCATAACTTGACAATACATTTTTCTTCTTTTTTGATTGTTTCTAAACTAGAGCTTTAAATTCATTAATCTTAGATAAGACTTTGGATTTATGTCTTAAAAAATAAATCTAGGTAAATATTTAGTAATCATTGATGAATGTAACATGATAAAAAGTTTTGAATAGATCGAATATCCACTAGATCAAAAACATTCAAATGAATTATTTCTAAATAACTCATTGCACTAGTGCTTCTAGAAGGAAACCTAACTCTAGTATGTTTCCCAAGCATCCAATTCCCACAAAAATAAAACTCAACATAATATCAAAAATACCAACCATATTTTTATTAATCATGCTACACAAACCCTTTTCACCAATGTCACTCAATCATTGATGCCATAATATGCAAAAACAATTAGAATGGTTTGGTATGTTGGTGGGGTTAGAAAAAGTAGCAAATTCAATATTAAATAAATCCCCCCATCAAGATCCCTTCAGTAGCACCAAACACTCTCTCCTCTTTTTGTAACCATTCTAATCAAACATCACATGCACTCTCATTTATCTTATGTATATAAATTAAATTTATTGTGAGACCTATAATATGTAAAATATAGGTGAGAGTTTTCTCTCTCTCATCACTAAACGTAATTTTACCTTCCCTCTATGAATAATTTGATGCAAAATGTTGTCACCAAGAAACACCTCATCACTATCAAAATAGTTTTTATATGAGAGCCACTCGTTATGTGGAACATGTGGCACAAGATAACTAAATCAATAAGCCAAGAGCCATCTGTTGATGGTTAAAATGACACAAACAACATTAAAACAAAATATTTCTACTCTATTTCTCCTGAAAGAGAAAGACAACATGTAGTAGCCTAACTCCCAAGGTCCTGGTAGTTGGTTCTCAACTGTCTGATGTCACTCAATTGGTTCATGCAACTGTAATATTCAAGGGGCCTGTGCTGGTAACAAAGGATTCAAGCTATGACTCTCTTTATCAAAATAGTTCCTGTAAATCAATGGTTTTTAAATAAAAGAAAAAGATAGATCCAGGGGGTAAATCAGTAAGTATGAATTAAATTTATCTAATATCCAAACATATACTTTTAACAATGAATGTTTTCTTAACCGATCACAAAAACCATAGCATGACACAACCCACAGTATAACTGTACCATCGTATACATCTTAGGTGCTTAATTCAATTCCTCTATTCACCTATCACAAGTATTTCCAAGATTTCAAAACAACACACATTCATTCATCATTAAAACTATAGATCAACAGACTTCAATAACTTTAATTCAATGACAATTTAACAAGATAATCTTTAAACCTGGTTTCTTCTAATGACTTTCATCACATAAGAAACTATTATACTTCAACACAATCACTGGCATTCAGGTGGATTATAACTCATTAACCTTATCAAACAACACAATTCAATGCAAACTCCATAATTCGTAAACTTGCAATTCTATTAACTGTAAACAAGATTTGGTATAGTGTATCTCTGCAAAAAGGTCTATAAAATCCTATCTCTTAGCACTAGGTAAGCCAATCCAATTCTCAATTAGCCGACCCTTACAATGTGATACCCATTTGGTATTTATAGATATACAAAAGAAGTTCGAACTTCACTTCTATCTTAGGCTTTCCACCTTTTTAGGAGCAATCAACCTTCTTGGAGACTCAAATCCACTTTGATCTTGAGTTCTTACATTATACATTCAGTTTGATCTAACAATAGAAGATAGAAATAGAAGAAAAGAAGTCATGCGCCCTTAAGACTGTCAGTGCTGCATGCATGCAACATGCAAGGAAGAAGATCATCATGCAACATGCAAGGAAGAAGAACATCATGCGACATGCAAGGAAGAAGAACATGCATGCAAGATTTTATGCATGTGAAGCTGGATCCGCAATGAACTCATCATAACTGGTGAAGACTTGTTGTAGCATATCCATATCTGGCCCATCAATCCAATCATCTTCAAACTTGATGCAATCCAACTCAACTGCAACAAACTCTTTCATACTTTTTACCTTGACCAACTCTCTCTCTGCAACTTTTATTTCTTCTTTGACTTCTACAAGCCGATCTATCACTAAGTCTCCTCCATCATCTTTCTCTTGCATGAGTCCTTGGAATCTTTCATTCCATTTCTCTCTAACCTGACTCAACAACATGCCATCTTTAGTCATTACATTCACATCTACAATTATGGCCATAACCGCTTCCAACTCTTCCAACTGCTCAGTTAAATTATTAATTGCTTCCTGAATTTCATCCTTATGCTTGCTCAAAAAGCCAGTCCTAAACTTAAGTATGCGAGAAGTCTTTTCTACAAAATCTTTGTTATCATCTTTGAGTATAGATTCTTCTAGAAGAGTAGTTAGAGGCAATGTATTTATCTTCTCTAACTTTTCACTATACTCTTTATACTCTTCTTCTAACTTCTCGGATGCCTCAATATATTGATGCATCTCTTTTATTACTCCTTTTGCCTCCTTGTAAGTTTCAAACCCTTTTTCCAAAACCTCACCTACCTCCTGGTTCAATTTGTCTATCCATTTATCAACCATCTCCGCCTTACCTCTAACTTGCACCAAATCATCAACCTCCTTTTTGCTTAGCAAAACAGGAGTCTCAATTGCTGCAACCTGTTGTGACCTTGGAGAGGAGACACTCTTCAAGAATGAATGTGACTGATCCAATTGAGCCTTAAGCTCATCTTTCTTTTGTTTGTCCTTGATCATCCTTGATTTAGTCGTTGAAGCCACCACATCAATCAGATTCATTTGTTGATTTCTAGTGGGTCTTCCTAAATTAACCGTACTCAATTGATAGTCTGTGAGCTGCATATCCCCTACCTCCTTTTCAGTCATAGGCACAGCACATTCAGCAACTATCTCCCCTTTATCTGTGAGTCTGGTAGAATGCAAAACTTTAGCCTTCTTCTTAGGCCTTTCCTGTTCAGTCTCCTTCATCATGTCCTCCCAATTAAGAGGTTGAGGAGGTGTTCTAGCTCTCTCTGCAAATCTAATTTCAACCATGTAGGAGCACTGGGAGTCATCATCATGGAAGAGGAAGTAGCAACTGTAGAAGATGGCTGAATATCTACCTCAGGTTGAGAATCAACCTTTGCTTTTTCTTGTTGCTCCTGCAGCACATGCATCTGCACCAACTTCTCAGCCTCTTCTCTATCTCTTTGTTCCTGCATTTCCTTGTCTTCTTCTTCTTTTCTCAATCTCTCCTCTTCCATCTGATCCTTCTCTAACTTTTCTTTCTCTAAGGCCTCTCTTTCCAACCGTTCTGCCTCCAATGCTTTAAGTTTTGCAGCTTCGACCTCTTTTTCTTTTCTTATTTTCTCTGATTCTTCCCTTTCAATCCTTTCCATTTCTAAGGCTATGAGTTTCTCTGCCTTTTCCCTTTCTTCTTCAGCTTGCTGTTTCTTCCTTAACTCTTCAGCATCTCTCTCCTTTCTTAGAGCTTCAGCTTCTTGTTCTTTCTGTCGAGCCTCCTCTGCAAGCTTCGGTCTAGCAACCAGGGCTTCCTTTTCCCTTCGGTTTATTGCTTTCTCCTCCTCGAGATCATGGATCTTCTGTATCAGTTCCAGCTTGTCATTTTCTGCCTTGACCTTGATCTCATGCTCTCGTAGCCTCATTTGCTCCTCCATTGTATCAGTTGCTGTCCTTGTTTCAACTTCTTTTACCTTTGATTGCTGTTGTTGAAGTAGAGCATCAGCTTGTAACTTTGCCTCCATTTCCTTTTGTTTCTCCGCAGCAGCCCTTGCATCAGATTCTCTGGGAGCATCTTCAAATTGTTTCCATTGTTCTTCCTGTGTAAGAACCTGCTCAATAGTATGATCTAGAGGTACGTTTTCTTGCAAGTCCTTCTCTGATAGAGTTTCATCCGAGTCTGTGTCAATTTCTACCAATTCTTCCTCCACTTCTTTTCCTTTAGTAGCTTCAGCCATAGCATAAAGTACTCCTTGAACTTTTTTACTTTTCTTTCTTGTGAGTGGGGCTTGTGCAGATGGCTCACCCAATGCAGGCGTAGAAACAATAGATTCAATTGGAACATCTCCCTCGGGTGTCTCCTCTTCTTCATCGACTACCTCCAACTCTGTTTCTTCAACATCAGGAGGAAAGAATTCTAATGGTTCCTTGGAAGGTGCCTTTCTTTTAATCCTCTTATACCCTTTACCTTTATTGAGGATTGGTCCCTGAGGAGCTTGAGTTCTCATCATCAACCATTGCACACTTCTATCCAAGACTGTTCTTCCCAGTTTCTTAATATCAATCGTTTCTTCCTCATTCTAGTCTATTGGATCTAAGTTTTTAGTGCCAATACTCAAAGCTTCATATGAGGGATCTAATACAATCCCATCATCCACTAAATTGTCAGGAATATTATCTTTAATACCCAGCTCTACCATAAGTGAGACTGGTAATCTCTCATAATTCTTCTTCCTTAAGTCATATTCATCCTGCCTATCACACCAAAAATCCTCTAACAAATTAAAATGTCTAGTAAACACTGAAGGTAATAAAGCATACATCTTCTTCTTTGGATCAAAATACTTACGAGCTGTATACAATCCCAATTTCAATTGTATCAACTCATTACAAACCACCTTTGCTCCCTTCAAATGTTGACAATTGTATTCACCTAGTGTCATAGGAAACTTATGGCATCCTGTCTTGTGCTTCATCCTAAATCTAGCATTAACTCCAATGGCTTGATATACAAATTCCATAAGCACTATTCTATTGCTGCAGCATCTTGGAAGCAAATGGGGATGACCCTCAAAACCAAACAATCTGAAGTATGTAAATTTGGGGTATTGGATGTACCAACTTCCCCATTCAGAAATGAAAGCCATAGATTCTTGACTTAATCTGTATCCTGCATCTCCACTCAACTGGTTGATAACCACATATAAAAATGCATCATTGACTCTTCTGAAGTGAGTCTCAGCAACCTGAAGAGATAGTTGATCATAGTGTTCCCATACCTTCCTTTGTCCATCCAAAGCTCCCATTATACCTACTTTGTTTAATCTTAGGAAAATCCCCAATCTTGCTGCAGCATAGACCACATATGAAGTCATGAAGAAAGATTTGGTCTATCTAACCCTTGTGAGCTGATCATGTATAGCATCAGAAACAATCATTGACCAATCAAACTGGTAATCACCCTGAAAGATTACTTGAATAAAATGAAACATCCACTCCTTGAAGTGGAAGGCATCCCTCTTCCCAAACACTCTGGACAACATCAATATCAAATCCGATATCTCCTTCTTGAAATCTGCCCTCTTTGGCTGGTCTGCCAGCTTGCTTAAAGATTTCTTCTCCGTGCTTAACCATCTTTTATTTAAATGAGATTTATTGGAGTCTTTATGCTTGCTGTATTTCTCCAATGCCTCCGCCTCAGTTAGCTGCACCAAATTCTTGGGATCAGGAACATTAAATATGCTTTGGAACATTTGCGGAGTAAGATCTATAATCACATTATTCTGGGAATCCATGCATACTCTTGTAGCTGGATTATAAGTACTGGCCACTGTCAATATCAACTCTAGACACTAAACTGATAAAGGAAACACCGTGATATGTGCAAGACCGGAGTCAACAATCCTTTGAGTTCTCCCTGTCAAGTTTGCTCTTTCTGCAAAGGTTTCTTCATGTAATTCTTCGAAGCTATACTGGCCCAGATTAGTATCTGTGATATTTGACCACTCTGATTCCACCTTGCTCACCTTCACCACCGGATTCCTATGATCATACCTCAATGTATAAGGTAACTGTTCTGGTTTCACCTTCTTGATTTTCGGTGCTGTTTTTGATGTTCCAGCCAGTTGATTCCTTCGAGCAGCCTCTCCTGACATTCCTGACATCTATGAAATATCCTGCAAGCAAAACTCTAATTAGATCTTTAGATAAATCATCATAAAACATGCTTTTAAAACATACCTGTTACACATAAATCAGAGTCGAAACCAGACAGAAGCACAAAAGAATCTCTTTTACAAAACTGGTGGACTCGGAGCAAAAACCGATATAGGAACTTCACTAAATAACAAACGGGCTCGGAGTTGGAGTCGGGGAGGTTATCGGAACCAGGATCGGAACAAAAATCGGATTTGGTTTTTCTTTGAATTTTCATTTTTTCATATTCTATTTCCATTCCGCCTCCGCCTCCGATTTGGTTATCGTTACTTCGACAAAAGACTTTCCATTATATGTGGAGCCGGACACGGGATGATAATGGAACTGATAACCTTCGCAAACAAAATTCTTAAGTTCAAGATCAGTTCCGATCCCGTCTCCGCCAGTTATCACCTACTTCAAGGAAACCCTTTTTAAAAAACTCGGAATCAGAAACGAGATAGAAATGGAATTGATAACTTTTATAAAACAAAATTCTTATGTCCATAATCCATTCCAATCCCGCCTCCGCCTATGCTAATCATGACATCATCAAATTTATTCATTTTCAACATAACTTCATGATTAAACCTAGGTCGCTATAAAATGGCAACGAAGCTTAAAAACTCTACCCCCATACGATTGTGGGGAACAATCGCATTTTAGGGCCATTTATTTAAATCTTATTTAAAGTAATTGTAGAGACCAATGAAACCCTAATCTAACAAACCTAATAAAACTAGGGCACGGGTTTAAAACCCTGCCATTCTACCAAACAACGAAACCCTAATTTAAACAATAAATCTAATCTACACTAACTCACTGTAAAATCTCTAATCTACCTCACTATAAATTCTTAATCTAACTCACGCCATTAAACCTTTAATCTAATCTAATCTACTGCAAATCGAAAACGACACGACGCAATCACGATTAAGACGTGAAAGCGATGGTGCCCTAAAATAGAAAGAAATGACATGATAAAACAAGACAACAAAGATTAAAAGTAAAACAAACAAGCCAAAACATGAACCTGCTCATTCAATCACATCGATGATCATAAAATTGCTTTAAAACACAATGATTGAACACGCGAGCAGATATAAAGCAAAAACAACATGAACACAACTGCAAATAAAACAACGAACAACAAAGATAAAAGACCTACCTCAAACACAAACAAAGCCACGCTAACTTTCTGAATCGATTCGCACACAATCCCTTCTCTATCTCGATCAAATTGCTGAAACAAACTCTGCTATTGCTCTTCGTGCTCTCAGACTTGTAATAATAACAATAATGATTGGCTTTAACCCTTAATAAAGAAAAATATGTGAATTTCTACCTAGACTGGCAACCACCATTAATGCATTAAAACACAGTAAAGGTGGGGTTGGAACTGTAAGAGAACGAACACTGGTCCGCAGTGCAACTTCAGTCAAAAAGTCAACGACAAAAATTGGCAGGGGCGGAACTAAAATGGAAACAGGATCTTAAAATCATAAAATTTCCAAACCTTATTCCCATTCCGACTCCGCGTCCGACAACTAAAAACAAAACAAAAACAAAAACAAAAAGTTAAGTAAAAGACCAACCTAATAAAACAAAACACAAAAACCGAGACAAACAAACATTAAAAAGTAGCGGAGGCGGGATTGGAATTGAATTTGATTTTGCAAATTTTGATAACAACCATCCCAATTCCCACTCCGGCTCCGCTTCCGCCGAAGACCAAAAACAAAGGCAAAAAAAAGACTGTCGGGATAGAACCAAAAACACGCCTCAAAAGAACTTTCAGAACCCGATTCAGCTCCGATTTTGATTCCGACAAAGAAATCAAAGAAAAACAAAGTATTGGCAAAACTAGACTCCAAACTTTGTTTCAAAAACAACTAAGTAGAAAAAAACACAAAGGCGGACCCATTTTGACCAAGGCAAAAGATGGGGTGGTTATGCAAGGCATAACACCATCACTAGTCAATTTAACATAAATAACTAGTGCATCATCAACATTAACATCACATGATTTATCTATGGAGTGATTATTGAAATTACTTCTAATTTTTTCATTCCTTCTTCACATGGTCCCACTTTCCACAATTCTAACACTTCTTTTTTCTTATTAGGGATTTTGGACGATTCTTTAGGTTTGAATATATCCTTAGTTTTCTTTTGTTCCCCTTTTCAACTATCTTTATCCATAGGCCTTCCCTAAGCATGTAATGCATCTTCCAATCCCTTATCCATGAATCTTCTCACATCTTCCCTAATAAAATTAGAAACAAGGGTATCCATCTTTGGATCTATAATATGACCACCTAGCGAAATGAATAGTAGTAATGATATTGATCCTGAAGCAATCTAGGAGCACTTGGTTGGTGTTTGCACAACAAACAATGGAAAATATCAAAAATATAATTTTTTTTTGTATTTCTACGTTTTAGTAGTCACATTTTTAGAGGCCTTCAAAGGAGAATTTGGCCTTAGTACTGTTGTCAATCCCTTGGAAAGGATTTTTCCAATTTATTGAAATTAGAGCTCTTGGAGATCTTTTCAATGATGTAAAGAAGTCAAGATTCCAACCAACAAGCTAGAAGTGATGACCCCGCCAAATTGGGGTACCAAAATACACATGTTTTTTTGAAAACATTTCTATTTTCTTGGTTATTTTTTTCATTCCTGTTGTTCTTTTTGAATTCCAAAGGATATGGTGATTGTTGATATCCTTTGCAATTGTATAAACATTCGATTTGGAAGTTAGTATTTTTATTTTGCAGCGACATACATGTCATTACGAGTTTGTTGTTTTGTTCAATCTTTTACAATACTGTAGGTTAATATGCCAAGTATTGTCCATCAAATTCTTAATTCAAATCAGTGGTATCAAATCTTGCTCGCTCTTGTATGTCACATCATACATGGTTAGGATATCAAAGGCTTGAGTTATAAACAAGAGATCCATTAGACTACCTTACTTTGAAACACACATGACCATAGATGGCTAGATAACAGACTGAAGGATCAAATGACCCTTTAAAGGTTTTGGTTGAAGAAGTATTGACAAAACAATGAGAGGAGATGATGAGCTAGTTCTCCCAATTGTTACAACTAAATCGAGGTAGTCTACAACAAACACAATAAACCTACCATTTGGTGGTCACACTCCATTCAATGTTCAAGTGAATATTAACATTCCAACTTTTGAAGAGAAAATTGATGAAGACATTGTTGATGATTGGTTGTCAAAATTGGAGAAATATTTTTTTGTGAATCATTTCTCAAATGCTGAGAAAATAACATTTTCCCTCTTCAAAACCAAGAATCATGTGAAACGAGCATGGGAAGTTAAGCTATCATCTAAAGAAATAATTGATAGAAAATAATTTGATGTAAACCTCGATGATAACCTCACATGGGAAGACTTTGTTGAGCATATTAAAGATGAGTATTTTCTCGAGGAAACCTATGAACAAAAGTATATAGAATGGCAGTTGCTTCATCAAAAGAAGGATCAACTAATACATTCTATGCACTATCAACGAAACTTGGCATCCAAGAATTAGAGAAGCATCGAGTCTTGAAATATCACAGTGGGGATTCATTAGTATATTCAGTTTGAGATTGAAGAAAAATTTAAACAAAAGGAAAAGAAAGATTACTTTTCAAATAGTAGATCAAAGGGTGAAGGTAGCAGTAAGTTTTTAGGAAAGCAAAAGAACCAAGGAATATTTTTCAAGCCCAATGAAGAAGGGTACCAAGAAGACGCCACAAGAAATAGGGATGTGGTGTGAAATTCATAAGAGTGCATGACATAACACCAAGGATTGTCAAACTATCGAGAACCTAATGATAGAGACACATGAAGAGGAGTTTGAACATGATATATAGCCAAAAAAAAATCCTTTTGAGCAAAAGGAAGGAAATAATATCATTGAATTAGACCCCTATGCAACAATTACTATAGCCAAAATATTACCTTAGAATATGAAGAACGCTTGTTTCATTCACAAATGTGGGTACGTGAAAGGATCTACATTTCATTGTTGACAATGGTAGCCAAAAGAATTTGATTTCTGTTGAGACAGTCAAAAGACTAAATTTGTAGATGACATCACATTTGCAACCATACTCCATGGGTTGGGTAAGCTAGGGGCAGGATATCTAGGTAAAAAAATAGTGCCGCCTATCATATTCAATCAAACCATTTAAAGATGAAGTATTTTATGATGTGGCACCTTTGGATGTATGCGATGTTTTACTAGGACAACTATATATGTACAAGCGTCATTGTATCTACGAATCCAGGCCACATAGTTCTATTATCAAGCTGGGTGAACGAAAATAACAGATACTTGAGGTAAGCCCTGCAAAATATGCATCTTTGGTTAGTGCAAAACAATGTAGGTGTTTGGTTGCTCAAATTGGAGCCTTTGTATTGATGATGATTTGACCTAAGGAGAAAAGGTTAGTTGTAGTCAATGATCATGCCAAAATGACCACTACAACAAACCAACAAAAACAAATGGATCAAATATTGAAAGGATATCAGAATGTTGGTTCACCAGCAGGAGTACCATTGCACAGTCAAGTCAAGCACTCCATTGATCTAGTTCTAGGGCCATCGTTACCAAACGATCTAATACATAGAAGATCGGTTTTAGAAAATGATGAAATCAAGAGACAAATATAAGAATTGATTAAGAAAGGACATATTTGTCCAAGTGCTTCACCATGTGGTAGCCTGATTGTTCTTGCTAAGAAGAAAGATGGAACATGGCGACTTTGCATAGACTACCAAGTGTTGAAAAATCACTATGAAGAATAGGTCATGCATTGTGGACTAACCAATGCCCCTACTATGTTCATTAGCATGATGAATGATGTACTCAAGCCCTTCATTGATACTTTTTTAGTTTTTTATTTGAATGCCATATTGATTTTTAGCAAAACCTGGAATGAACATTTGCGACATGTTGACCAAGTTATTTCAAGTCTGCAACAACATAGTCTCTATGCAAATAGAGAAAAGTGTTCTTTTTGCATGGAAAGTATTTAGTATTTGGGATACATTGTGGATAGTGAGGGATTTCATGTTGACCCTACAAAGATATAAGTCATCAAAGATGGGTCATCTCCCAAAAATCTCACTGAGGTCCACAGTTTCTTGGGATTGGTAAATTTCTATTGTAGATTTGTTTTTGTTTTTTCACACTTGGCATGGACCTCAAATCAATCATTAAGGGGAGGAGCAAAAACAAAATTCATTTGGACAGATGCACAACAAGAGTATTTATGGAATTTAAAAGGAGGTTATGTTCAACACCAGTGTTAGCTCTTCTAGATTTGTAACAATCTTTTGAAATAGAGACAAATGCATCTGAATATGCACTTGGAGCAATACTCATGCAACACGAGCATCTATTTGCATACCACAGTGAGACCTTTTCTGATACTATGCGTAAATACCCTACATACGACAACGAGTTATATGCCATTGTCCAAGCCTGCAAATGATGGAAACCTTATACCCTAGGAAAGGAAACTATTATACACACATACAATAAGCCTCTTTAATTTTTGCAGACACAAGGCAAGTTACAGAATAATATGAATCAAAGGTGGTCTGCATATCTACAACAATTTCATCTCAACATCTACCACAAGAAGGGAAGCAGTAACAAAGTGGCAAACTTATTTTGTAGGCCTCCAATTGCAACATTAACAATGGTCTTAGATTCTTGTGGCCATCAAACAACTAGGGCTCAACTGTATAGTAATGACTCCGACTTTGCTATTTACAATCAGCTAGCTAGAGGTAAGCATGTTCCTAATTTTCATTTGTAAGATGGAATACTTAGTCGTATGGGTCATATATGTGTTCCCATTGATGAAGGAAATAAGTTGATATGGGAGGCATACTATAGTCGAGTTGTAGGTCATTCTGGCATAGGTAAGACTCTTGTTGTGCTTCAAAAATATTTTTACTGGCCAAAGATGAATCATGATGTCACTTCATATATTCAAGCATGTGTAGCTTGTGCCATTGAAAAACCTGCGAACCACAAAACAAGATTGTATATACCTCTTCCTATCCTTGATAAAACTTGACGTTTAGTTTCAATGGAATTTATGTTTGAGCTTCCCACCACCAAATGGGGACATGACTATGTGTACATGTTGTGGTAGATATATTTAAAAAAATGGATCATGGTAGCTTGTAAGAAGGGGATTTTTGTGGAAGATATTGCTAAACTATTATTTGAGCATGTTTGGGTTCATTTTGGTTTGTCACACATCATTTCTGATAGGGATAGTAGATTCATCAGCTTTGGTCTTCATTATGGGCTAAAATGGATACAAAGTTGACAAAGTCTATTGCATTCCACCCCTAGATTGATGGACAAATTGAGGTGGTGAATCAAATGATCATTCACATTCTATGAATGTATCATTCAAAATATCCTCACATGGGATGAGAGTCTACCATATGTCCATCATAGCTACAACCGTGCACTCCATAGCTCCATGGGGTATAGCTCATTTGAGGTTCGTCTTGGGTATCAAACTTTGGCTCCTATGGATATGACATTACCCATAATCCAAGATAATTTATCACCACATGCTGAAAAGGAGGCAGATAAAGCAACAACGTGTATTGAAAAGATTCGACACATCTAGCAATACGCTCATGAAATTTTGCAGCACACTAATAAAAAAATACAAGGACATACATGATCAACATAAAACCCCTCATCACTTCTAGGTTGGCAACAAAGTGTGGCTTCATCTACAGAAGGAGCACCTTCAAAGACCAAACATGAAGCTTCATCCTCTTCGGTATGACCCATACAACATCATTAGGAAGATAGGTGAAAATGCATTTGAGCTAAATCTGCCACCATTTTTGGGATTGCATTCAATTTTTAATGTGGAGTTGCTATGTCCTTATTTTCCTCCCTTGCTCGACACTTTACAAGTTGCTAAACATATTCAAAATCCAGAATTGAATCCAAAAGCTATTATTCCACTACAAAGTGATCAAGTCACTGAGGTTATTATGAAGAATCTCAAGACACAACAAATTCCTCTCTATAGTGTGGTCTAGGTTAGTCAATTCTCTCATCAAGGCAAATGGTTGACTAGGAAGTAGATCGAAGCATGGTTTCCTCATCTCCTATAGAGCATAGGTGCAATGGATCCCATTGTCTTTCAAGGGGGGAGGAATGATCCCGAAGAAATCTAGTAGCACTTTCTTGGTGTTTGCACAACAAACGATGGAAAATATCAAAAAATCTATTTTTTTAATTTTACAGGTTTTGATAAATCACATTTTCAGATGCCTTTGAAGCAAAATTTGGCCTCAAGATTGTTGTCAATCCCTTGGAATGGATTTGTGAATCCGATACAATGATAGATCTTTGGAGTATCCTTATGTACATAGATTGGCTAAACCATGTGACCATATTATTTTCACTTATATTTAATTGTCTTGTAAAATATCTAAGAACACCCTCCTTGACCTGAGAGAGTAAAAAATCTAGGAGAGTTGATTACTCTTGTCAATTGGCATGATCTACTTATGATTTATTTATAAGGTCCATTTGATCACTTACTTTGACTTTGTTTGCTAGAGTTAAGTTTTAATATGCCATTTAATATCATAAGGAATAATTTGGAGCACCAAAATTTACATACAAGTCAAGTGAAGGAAAAATGTATTGGTGAAAATCACATACACATGTATTTTCTTCTATTTTTAAGTCCCATAACAACCGGGTTGTCATTTACTAGTGTGCAAGAGGGCATACTTTTGTGTGGAATGTGGAAAAATACCATATCCTATCTACATCATTACTTATCCCTATGATTTAGATCCATATTTACATCACCATCCTTGTTTCAAATTTGCAAATGCAAAATTAACCCAAGCCATTTCCACAATCGTAAATTTAAACTCCAAACTTTTAAATTTGAATTTCTTAATTTGAGCTCATCTTTCTCTCCCTTGTTAGTCATTTTGAGCCGACTAAAATGCAACTTTTTTAAATTACATGTTAAGATCATGTGGTTTAGGACTAACCTCGATTCATTTAGATCATTAAGAATTTCACACAAGCATTCATATGAGAGCGTCATAGAGTATTGTAACTTCATCATCTACTTGCATCATCATCCTAGACATTCTACATGCTTGCCTATTATCTTTGATCTTGGTTCATCATCATTGTATCAATACACCTAAGGGTCTAACTAAGGACAACAAGATCCTAACAATTCATTAAATTCTACATAGGTATTTGTAAACACTTCATATTGCTCATTGTGATTCTAACATCATAAGATTGAAGCAAACTATTTTGTCATTGAATTTTTGTCAATTTATATCTATGGGCACAACTTCAAGTTTGCACATCAATTTACTTCCATAGACACAATGATCAATTCTATAAGAGTGGACCTAAACCATAGACACCCGTTCAAACAAAATCCTAATTTTTAATGCATATGTGAATACATTGATAACGTCTTCAACCTCAAGCTAAGTTTTGCATTTAAATTCATTTAATTTTTACAATTAATTCAATATTTAATTATTCACAATCCTAGCTCTCTTAAATCTAGATTAATTTGTTTATTTAGTTGTTTTATTTATTCAATTGGATTAGATATTTATGTGAGTGATTTATTCCCTAACAAAAAATGTAATATATACATAATTACACCAAGAAATTAGACTTTAAAATTATAGGTATTCTTTCCAAAAATCAATCTAAATATTAATCAATTACAAAACTTAATATCTTTTAAAAGCTACTACTTCCACTTCTAGTGTACACTAATTAACTTAGACAATTATTATCTAAGAATGTTCTCTTGAAAAATACTTGTGTTTTAATATTTTCTTACATGGCTAAGGCAAAAATAGTATTACTTCATTACAAAATAAATACACAATTGCCACAAACTCGAAACCTAGAGCACTAATATGCCTACTTGTTCACAACTTCATTTCCTCTACAAAAGTGGAGAACCATTTTATATCTATAAGTTTAGAGTCATTAAAGTCCACATTAAGATGATTCATTCCCAACTCCTCCTCATAGGACTCATTGAACTACAATTTAAAGTCCATTTAAATTCTTCAATATGAATGCTAAAGGCTATTAAGTAAATAAGACAATTACATCAAGCTTAAATCTTGATAATCTTTTCAACTTGACATTGTACATAAAATAGGTTGTCCTAACTTATCAAATAATTAAATGTAAGAGCCTTGGATGGTGATGCTCCTTGGAAATATCTTGTGCGCCACCGTATCCAAACAACTATTGCTGGTCGTTCTTGGGACTTGGTCAGTTGGAAAGATAAAATTCTCCTTGCATCTTTTTTTAAAACACATGGGTCTGCACCTTTTAACTCCATTTGGAAAGCGTGGAAAACTACATCAAAAAGATTAATTTGGTATGACCAAAGCTTGAGTCATGGCTTGAGTTTCGCCTCTTCTTCCATTTGGTGGAATCGTTACAAGACAATTGTCCTTTGGCCATTATCAAGGATCTCAAAGGTAGACATATTTTTAAAAAAGGCGTCCAGGTTTTCCAGGATTTATGGGACCCTTTAACATTCAATTGGAAAACTTGGCTGCAGCTTAAAGCTTGGTTTCAACTTCCTCCGTCTTATGAGAGCCCAATCCAAAAAATCATGCAATTAGTGACACTTGATTTGCTAGAGCTCCTCTCTACTCCATGTCATGACAACTTCCTTAAAGATTGGAAATGGCCTAACAATCAAAACCTTCTAAATTTTCCTCTCTGGCTGATATATAAACAACTCCTTCCAACAATCTCATTATCCCATCGGCTTAACCTCAAATGGAACTGCAAACATAGTAGATCAAGATGGAACAAGTTAAGCTCCTTGATCTGGAAGTCTAAAGTTGATGCGCAAGCCCAATTGACAGCTTGGAAAATTCTCCATGTCAAGGTCTCCATTGGTGATCGACTCTCCTTTTCCCCTCCTCCTACATGTCCATTTTGATCCAAAAAAGAAACTATCAAACATGCCTTTTGGTTTTGTCCCCATGCACAGAATATCTAGAACTCTCTCTTCTCTAACTTCTTTGTGCTCTTTCCTCAGATGTGGTCTTGGAGAATCGCTCTTCTCGATATCTCCTCATCTCACAATGTTATTACTCAGACCCTCAGACACATCAATCTTAAACACATCTGGAGATTCCGATGTTTGGCAGCTCTCTCTCACACCTTTCAACCCTTGCAAGCCGAATTGATGACTATCTATGCAAACCTTTCTTTGCAGATATCCATTCTCCAATCTGTCATCTAGACTAATGTTGACCTTAAAAAGATATTGGATGATTTTCAAACACAACTTAGTACCTTTGAGGAAAAATGTAAAATACAGGACATTCAGGTTGGCAACAAATTTTTTCAATTGGGGGTTCTAGATTAAACTATGTGATTGGAAGCCTTGTTGATGGTAGAGGTGTGACATTTTCAGCTGCAACTTGTTGGAAATGAATCATCTCAAAGCATCTTCCTTGCTATGGAGTTCATCAACTACGATCGATGCACTTTGGAGTGAACCTGCCTGGCATTGTTGGAGGAGGAGAGTGCCTTTGTGTGAGTGGAAGTTGTTCTCGTGCATGTGGTTGAATATGTATGCAAGGTTTATGAAAGTAGCAGTAGCACATGGTATTCTGACCTATAGCCATCATCAGACTACAAAAGAAAGGAGTGCCACGATGAAGCTTCTTGTCTATATTTATTTCATTTTCTGATGGATGTATCTTTGTAGCTTTTAGTTGTTTCTGGTTGTATCTTTGTTACTTTCACCTATTTTTGGCAATATTTTGTTGTTTTTTCTGTTGTTGTTTTATAACACCCTGTAGTTGTTTTATAACAACCTGTAGTTGTTTTTCTCTAGACTTCTCTACTACTATTCTTTAACAACCTTGTAGTTGCATTTCTCTGTTGTTGTTCTTTAACAACTTCGTTGTTGTACTTTAACAACATTATTGCTGATTTGTTGTAATTTTGGTTATCTTAATCCAATACAAAAAAAATATTTAAATGTAAAATGTAAAATCATGTAAAATATTTACAACATTTCAAATTTACTAAGTACAAAAATATACATCTTGAACAATTTTCTCCAACCCCTAGTCTTGAATCAAGCAGTGCATAGAGATCCTAGTCTAATTCTACTACCATTTTGATTTCAATGACTGACTAAAACTCTTACCTAGAAGCTCCAATTTACATTTTGAGATGCTTATCACCATTCTGACAAATCTTTGTTACCAGATCTTCCAGTAAGCTCTTTATGATGATTCAATTTAGCCTTAAGAAGCAAATTTAGCAAGCAAAATTCCAACATGAGCGACTTTCAAGGATTGAGAAACAACACTAGCAGGCAAAAATCCAGAATAAACAACTTCTAGTGACAGGCTGGAAAGACGGGGTAAAAACAAGATCATCCCTCTTAAAATGAAATCAAATATTTTAACTATTTAAAGGTACGAGATGTATGTCACAAGAATGCATTGGATGCATAGCATTTCAAATAACATTTTAAAATCTGGTCCATAAAAGAGAAAAAAACAAATAATTTACAATTCACAGTATTTAATAAAATTCTACTAAATAACAAAAATTAATTATACCATCTATAGATCGAAACAATAATTAATACTGCCATATATTTATGATCGAAACAGTAAATGGTCTCTTGTTTTGTTGGTTACATTTATGTGCTCATTATAAAAAAATTCTTAAACCCCGACCTTTGTTGGGGATTAATGCCCACAATATCCACTAGGGGCATTGGCAATTTGTTATTGAGTTGACCTCCAACTGGGTGGGCAATAATGAAAGCATTAGACTTTTACTGACCACGTTACTAGGATAAGCTGCCTCTAGCAACAATTGTGCATCCCTTGTTGGAGATGTCTAGAACCAAAAGCTCAATATCAAGTGTCCTCATAAGCGGGGGCTATCATGTGAGGTGTGAGCCTTACCAATTCAAACTCATTAAAAATTTCTAAAGGATAAGGTGGGATTAAAGTAGGATTCCATTAGGGGGATTAATACTATTGATTAGGTATCATATTTATTACTTAGGGTGGAATACCGCCACCTATTTTTCCCTTGCTCTTTGCCTCTTAGTATTACTATTGAATGAATGATTTTAATTACGTCCAAGGGACCCGCTAGTCTATGGAGCCCAAGAGGTGAAACCGAAAAGCCACCTTTTCCAACACAACAAAACCACCGCTGACCCCACTGTACTACTTACTGTTGTTTTCAATCTCTTTACTGATTTTGCTTCTTCTGTTGTGTATTTTGATTAGGTAACTTGTTTTATCAATCTTCTCCTCTTCAAGCAAAGCCACTAAAGATTTGACTTTTAACAAACTTGAGTAATTATATCGGATGTCCTCGTAAGCTTTACATTGCATAACGTAGTGCTAGTCTGTCTCCACTAAACCCGAAGAGCAGAAACAACAAATCCTATTTGACCACACCTCTTTGGGTATTTTCCATCTTCCCGTTTCGCATCTCAAACGGTGTGAGCTATTAGCATTTTAGCCTTCCACTTTATATTTACCCCTATGTAAAAAGTTTTGTTTGTGATCACAAGTAGGGTTAAAATGCAAAACATAGTGTTCACTTTTTCGGCCAAGTTGCTTCAACCACATGGTGTTTTTGACTTTCTCTTTTACATACATTTTCATCTCAACTTTTGTGCTTGGACACTCTTGCATGTTGATCCCCCATTTTCCCATCCACTTGACATTTTGTTTCATCCACGTGTTCTTCCTTATAGTTAATTTTTCTTCCACTACAATTTTGGGCCAACGGTGTTCCTCCATATTCTCTATTCTCTGCAAATAGCCTAATAAGCGAATTAACACTGCCATTTCCATTGGGAAGGCCCCAACTTCAGCTAAAACAATCTCATATGGGACCATACTTTTTATTTTGAAATTGCTTGTGATTAAGTGCTTTTGAAGTCTTTCTATTTATTTCCATTTTACAACTGACATGTTGCTGCCCCAAACTTCACAGCCATATAAAACCACAGGTGTAACAAGCAGCCCAAAAAGCTTCTTTTTTGTTTTCCAATCCCATAACTCAGCTGACCTACATCTATTTTAGAGCAAGTAAAGAGATTTCCAACCCCCTTGAATTCTTTTCGTCCTACAAGCCTCCCAATTGAGATTGTTGCAAAAATCGAGTCCCAAATACTTGTATTCATTCACCACTTGCAAAGTGTTTCCCTCAGACTCAAAATTTATTTGTTTCCTATCCCTTTTCATCGTAAATATCATGACCTTGGTTTTGTTGATGTTGAGTCACATCCCTACATCTTGACAGAAAAGTTCCAAAGCTTTTAGATGCTCTTGAAGACTATTTTCGGAATTTTCCATTAAGGTAAGATCATCCGCATACAACGACAACTTGATCACATAAGTGGCCAAAAGAACACCATCCTCTCTCCGCTTGTCCAACCACTCTTTTAACTTATCTATGTATAGCCCAAACAAAGTGGGGGATAGAGGGCAGCCCTGCTTGACACCAATGTCGCTCCCAAAGCACTCAGAAAGACTTGCCTTTGTTATGATTTTGGCCCACACTTGCTCATAAAGCCTGTGGACAACAACCCTATACTTCTTCGAAATCCCAAGTTGTTCCATTTTGTCCCAAAGTTTATTTCTAGGTACCATATCATAAGCCTTTTTGAAGTCAACAAAACAATAGAAAACCTCACTACCTTGTTTATCCCAAAAAATTCCAACCATGTGCCTGAGAGTAATGCAATTATCAATAGTAGAATGCTTTGGCCTAAAACTAGCTTGCCCTTTCACCCTCTTACCCTCCTTAGCCCAACAACTGATTCTTCGCTCCACCATGCTTCCAAAGAGCTTCCCAAAAAGAGGATTAATCATTATGGTGTAGTAGTTTGACGGGTTGTTGACATCACCACTCTTGTGGAGAGGGATAACAACGCTCATGGTCCAATTTTTTGGGAAACCATGTTTAATGACCCTATTGAAAATCTTTTTGATATGTAGTGCCAAGAGCTCTAATCCCCATTTCAAATATTCAACTTGTAACCCATCAATGTCCCGAGCCTTGCCCACCACCAAAGCTCTAATACCACTCTTGATATCCTTTGTGGAGAAAAACTTATCATTAGATTTAATTGTTGGAGGGTAGGTTTTGTCTTGGTCTCTTTCACACAATTTTTTTGCGTATTCTAACCATTGAATGTTTGTGATGCTATTTTCCATAGTACCCCTAGCCTGCTGCAATTCTCTCCAAAAACCCTTCGGATTGTGATTTCCAAGAGAGATTAGTTCCCTCCTTACTATCATGTATTCTTCTTTTTTTGATCTTACTAATTTTTCATACAACTTTTTATTTGCTTGTTTGCTGCCAGGTATTTTCAATCTCCTTTTAGCCACCTTACACTCTTCGTCGTACCATGGGTTTTTCGGAAAGCTATTTGTGGGTTCTCTTCTGCCCTTAGCCCTCTTGCATGCTATGAGAGCCTTGTGAATGATTGCCATCAATTTGTCGTTGTTTATTATGCTTTGATTTTTAGTGGGGTTGCCAACATTTTTTATTTCCTTTAACTATTTTTCAAACATTTTTTTAAATATGTTCTGATTCTCGCCTGTTAGAAGAATTTTGTCTTGAAGGTCACCCCCTTTGCATGGCTGCATACTAGTTTTTTGTTGGACGGTCTCTTTCATACTAAGCTTTATATAAATAGGGCTATGGTCATATTTCAATTATATAGGGCAAGCTCCCTATTTCCAACTCTTTTATCCTTGGTATAATACTTTGTGAACCAATGACATAGTCTACCACGCTCTGCCCATTGTGGGTATGACATGTGAAAGCCTCCAAGCTTGACAAAGTGCTTATGCCGTTACAAATGATTAAGTTGCGGAGGCAACAAAACCAAAAATAGATTTACACCAAAAGACGAAATACCACCTTTTGAGTCTTAAGATACCTTTTGCCAACTTTGATTTTCTTCTTCCTCTAACCACAAAGGATTGTTATTTTTCCCCTCTTCCTTACCAAAACAAAGAGCTTGGTTATTTTCCGTCCTTGCATTGAAATCTCCAAGCAAGATAATCTTGCCGGTAACACAATATTTTGCTATGTCAATTTTTAGTGCTTCATAAGGGCCTTCTCTATCTACATTCCTTTTCTTGTACACTTTAGAGCCATAAGGAGTGAAATAACAAGCTGCGATCCAAATCAAAGATTCCCCATTTGTTATCTTCACCCATATGTATTGGTTATTTGGGTCTTTCTTTTCTATCTTTATGATTCTTTCACATTATTTCCTAACCAAGATTGTTACTCCTCCATAGCCCTTGCCATTCTTCGTTAGTTCATTCCACACAAATATTTTATTATACTTCTTCGAATTCAGGTATCCTGCAGCCTTCATGCTCATGTGTTTCCATGAGTGCGATGATATCCTTGCCTTCAGCTATGGGTCCCAACCCAAGCCCCCTTGTCCAAGGGTAGCCACTACAATTCTACCTTACCATTGAGAGATGTTCCTGGGGGGCCCCGCTTTTCTATTTGTTACGATTCATATTGTCTCTGAATTGGGCCTTCCCTCTATATAACCAAGTATCCTTGCCTGCTTTCCTTGCTGTAATAACTTTCTCCCATTCTTTCCTTCTCTCTTCTAGCTGTGTTGGGGTTAAATCTTCATCTATGTAAAATGTTGTGCCTTGGAGGAACCTTTTGTTTCTCAAAATTTGGTTCCTGTCTTCAACACTTTTCAAGGTTGCCTTTATATTTCTGCACTTTTCTCCTCTATTTGTTTTACCAATTTTGTTTGCTTGGAGGATATGTCCTCCCCACTAAAGCTTACTTAATAGAAAGTCTCTTACCACTCTGCTAGTGACTTCACCTTCACCGTGTTCCTTTAACCCTTTAATTATTATGTTTGCTGCCCTACCCTGTTTATCTTTCTCTTCCCACAATTGTAACTTGATTTGTTTCCTTATATCCTCCCTTTGCATCACTGTTGGCTCTTTTGCCACGTGAGCCCATGTTTTGGCCTCTTCTGATATTCCCATTTGTAAGTTTTCCTTGACCTCCTTGCTTGCTAGAACTGATTGAAACACTTTGGCATGATAGGAATCTTGATTTACACCTGATTGAACTGTGTCTTTGGCCTTAATTTGACTAAATTTGGATTTTAAAGTCAGCATCTCCCGCTGCCCTGCTTCCAAGCTGTGTTGCAATTTGTTTATTTGATCTTTGAACAACTTATTTTCCTGTGTTGCAATTTGTTTATTGACTGGCTATTGCCTTACCTTGGTTATTGAACGGTCACTTCATCCTCTCTACCTTGATTCTTTAAGATGTATTTGACACATTGGGATCTACTATGGTTTGGTGCTTTCCAAAGTCATTTCTTGAGCTCTTGGATTTAACAAATTTAACTTAATAGTTAATCCCAATAACCTATTGCAGACTACCCTCCCCAAAGGCACCTCTCAGACATAAACCATGTTTGTATGGAGACTGCATACTACATATAATAAATATATTGTCACGATTTAGAACAAGATACCTTTTAAAAACAAGAAAACTTTACAGCAACAGTCAGTCCTGGACATCCTTTCTTACCATGCTAAAAGAAAACAATCGACAGGCATAAACCACGTCTTTAGTTCATTACCCGAACACACCAATAAAGACCATATACATCATCTTTCCTCACTTAGAAAGGAGATTTTTCCTAATGAAAAAATCCAAGATCCTAGTATACTGAAAAATGCTGATGATGGTATCTTGAGAATATTTGAAAGCCTGGTTACATACTGCCTTGGAATTCTGAACATTTTCACAAACAAAATGGCTACAAGCAAATCATTATAATGCGTAATTACATGCTTCCTCAGAGCCATGAACTTCACAACTGAAATTGGCAGAAACAATTATCAGCGACTCAGCAGCCCTGCATACATTTTAACTTAATATATAGAGATCCCATTTAACTCCAAGTACCATTTAACACGTTTCTCCAGTACATGACTAAATGCTTCAAATCCATTCTTCTTCCCAGCATGCATTTTTAGAAAATACGCCTTCATGTACTATAATTCACACATTTATCTCCAAAATAGACACTGCTTAACAAGTTACCAAAGAAAATATACACATACAAAGTTGCAATCCACTTAGTTTACAGTACGAGTAAGAGAATTCTTAGAAGTAGACTTCCACTTTTCAGATTCCTGTGCAGAGAGTCAGCTTTTTGATTTAAGTTTTAAGAGCAAACCATAGTGATCACTTGGAAAAACAGGGAGTGTCAGGAATTGAGACTGGCATCTGGTTTTCTTCTCCTTTGTGTGCAAAAGCCCAGGAATTGGTTCTGTCCCAATCATATCAATGCTCTCAACTTCAAAATCTTGTAAATGGCAAAACATTCTGTCTAGGCACTTTTGCAAGGGATAATTTCCAGTTAACATTTTGTTAGATTTAGTATCGTATGTTCAGCCATCCTACAAAACCCAAGCCACTAATAAGTAGCAAATAAGAATAAAATATTCGAATTACGATTTGTTTAGATGGGTTTTAACTAACATAAAAATGAAACCAGAAAAACAAAAACGAGCAGCTCAAAGATACAAGGAGCAGATGCTTGAACTACCCTACCTCACCAGGTCCGAGCTTCACCCAGGCATCATACCACCCATCGGGAAGAGGAGGATCCCCATCCCGCTTATCATCCCAGTTCATATCTCCTGCAAAAATGATATTTGGCAGATTCTTCAAAACATTAAAAGATTCCTTTGCCTGAAAGATGCGTTCTGCACTATACATCTGATCCCACTTTGGAGGAGCAGGGCAGGGACTTTCCAAATGAGCAGTAGCAATGACTAGCTGTTTGCCCTCACTTGTCTCCACATCTGCATGACATAATTCTCTTTTCATCACTGAATTTCTGAAGGGGCTTCGCTGGAAATTTATAACAGGTAATCTGCTCAACTGTTATTAACAAAGAAAAGCCATGCATAGTTAGATCCAACTTCAAATTTGAGTGTGAATACATAAAAATAGAAGCATTGAAATATCTTTTCTCCTGATAATAAGATTTATCACAATTTTTTATCAATTTTTTGTAACTATGGTTTGTACTTTGTACATCATCAGTGTGAAAAACAGTCCACCATCAGTAACACCTAATTTGCATACAACCCTACAGAAGCACCAGTTATTGCAATTCATTATATTTTGAAGTCGAAGCTTGCAGTGGAAAATACTGGAAAATCTAAGCCATAGAATTTAAAGTGCATTTGAGAAATTCAAAATGGAGTCAACATTTGCAAACCATTTACTATATTATATGCGCACTGCAATATTGGATTCACAGGTTAACTGTCATATCTCTAAGCAGGCATTCCTGTTATTTCTCAGTAATTCTTCCTAATTCTATATAAACTGTCTCCTTAGTTGTAAGCACTTCAACATGTATCTTTTTACACATTCAAGTTTGAACCAATACACCTGATATAGTCAAAATCCCTGAAGCTGAGCTTGTAAGTGGACATTCTTCCTGTATCTACCCTCTTTTAAGGTTCAAACCTTTTTTAATTTCATTAAATGTGCCACAAAAGATGGCTGGTCTTAAGAGCTTTCTGATGGAAGAAACTCAAACAAATCCTGATAGAAGGCTACAGAGGAACAAAACGTTCATGAAAATTTCAGGAAATTCCAATAAGTTTCTGGTGTGAGAAAATGAATCTATTGTTCAACTTCACATTAACAATATGCACTCATGAGTGGCAGGTTCCTATTGATCTCTTTTGACATCGCGTATACCTGTTCATATTTTTACTTAAATGTTATTTTAAAATTTTAAATAAACCTAAAATAACACTTGTATAAGTTGTGAAACATTGCCCCACATGCCTCACATTTACCTGCTTTTGTGGAGAACATAGAAAACTGTAGTGCGTATCTTTTGCCAATTTTTCAGAAATTCGATTTCATCAGTTCACAAAAAAAACTCAGAATATTTTCTGGATGGAGGAAGTACTTTTATACCCAGATTTTTGGTTCTCTACTATATAAACAAAAATAATCCTTGAAGTTCTTTTATTTAAAACTTAAAAGTTGAAATTCAATTTTTTTGCATTTTACCTGCCACCACCACCACCATGAGGCATGTCAAGGTGTACTCCATAGAACGTGGTCATTCTAGACTTTCTGTTTGTAGGAGATATGTCTAAACCATAGTGTTGGGACCCACCGGGCCTTCTAGCCTGAACTTTCAAGTTTAGGTCAAATGTAAACCTAAAAGGTTGCTAAAGACATTAAAACACATTTCATTTGCCCATTTCCTCTCAAACCATTTTCATTCTACTTGGATTTCATTTTTATCTTCAAAGGAGCTGAACATTCCTGTGCAAAGAGCCAATAGGGTTGGATTTGTGCCCAGGAAGAGCTGATGTAAGGCATTGGATTTGAGCTACACATTCCCAAATTCCAACTTCAAGCATCTAGTTGAAGTATGTTGAAAATCTTCATTTACATTTAAATTTTTTTTTTTTTTGAATTCCATTTTTATTTTTATCTTTCTTATTCATTTTTGTTTCATTTCTTTGTAGCTTTGTTGCTTGCATTTTTATTAATCCTTTTTCTTCGCTCCATGATACAGGGTTTTCAATTATTTATATGTTTGAACCACAAAGGAAAGACCTTGCTTAGAAGCATGGCACGTTGATGAAATATTCCTTCCAAAATTTTCTGATGATTTTGCTAGTTTGTTTTTTTTAATTGCAAAATTTTAAATAGGCATATGCTGGCTGGACTGATCTCTTTTTTCTTTAAGTACTAAAATGTTTGTAGTAGAATATTGAAAGAATAATTCTTGGATTAAGTTCAATGAATACAAATCTCTAATACAAGTGGAGCGTTGACCTTTCTGTCTCCCTCATAAAACATGCGATCGCCTTAATTGGTTGCGGCTGGTTTTGGACTCCCACGTGCATGTAAAACACTAATCACATTACTCCTTAGGATGCTACGCTAGGTTTCAATTATAGCTGACAACCAGTTTTGAGGAATGACTTTCTTTTCTTTTAAACCAAACTCTCATTTATATTGCAGGCTTTAAATTCCCAAACTCCATGCCTCACCTAGGTGTGTTGATGATGCGTGGCAAGTCTGGGATTGTGCGGCAGCCCAAGAAGACACAAAAATATTTATAAATTCCAAACCTTTGCAGATGTTTCTCCCCTGTGACTCCTTTTCAGATTTTATTATGATTTTTTTAGGTGTCCAATGTGGGTGGGTCCCATGGCTGGTATCAAAGAACACTATTAAAATTTCTTGACTTCAACTTACAAACCTAAAACCATTCACATCTGCCACGTCCCCAATCCATAAGGGGTTGCAATGGGAAGCTTAGCCTTCAATTGTACGACCTTTTGGAAATATATATATATATATATATTTTCAAACCATAGGTGAAAAACTTGGACTCACAACAATTGAGCAAGCCCAAAAAATTCAAAAACTTGGAACTTGGAGAAAAACTTGGCAATAACTCAATAGTTTTATGGTACATTTTAAAATACATAATTTTTTAAAAATATTCTTCAAAGACACACATATTACTAAATTTGCAGAGCATATTATGGATTTTCATCATATATAAATCAAAGTTAGAGTTTAATACATAATATAGACCAAAAAACAAGTTCAACATCTAAATGAGTTACAATGCCACTTCCACTAGGCATGTCATATGTAGAAGTTGCCTCATCTAAAGAAATTTTTGGCAAGTTGTGTGATAATAACGTCTAAGTTAGCACACTCAAGAGTTATATACAATTTCCTTGTCTCCCTCTCATTGTAATCAAGTTTCTAATTTGACAAGAGATTCAAATAACTAATCATTCCTAATCCCTGTGTTGCTGCATGCTCTAAGTCGCCAATAACATGTGAAAATGAAGTGAAAATCGTGTTTTTTAAACTGCAGGCAAGAAATAGACGAGTTATTAACCAAAAAATCACGATTTTTCCTATCGACTTGCAATTTTTACAAGGAAAAATCGCTGTAAATTATACAAAAAATCGTCAATGCGTTAGTGGGCAAGTAACTCCCTTGGTAATCTAGCTCACAAGTACTCGCGAGTTTTGCATCTATGTTTTAAATTACCATACCAGTTAAAGTAGTGAATTTATTACAAAGTATTCCTAAACTTCAAAACATTATGACCAACATATATCTAGGAAGAATGAGATGGGAGAACATGAAACCCAATAACCAAACCTCCATTCTCGAGAGACCAAGCGATTGATCCCATGTTACTAACATCTAACATGGCAAAGAAACTAGTGATGGTGCACATGGAGATCCTTGGAAGGACTTCACAAATACAATTATTGATGGTGGATCTAGTGAGAACATACTTTCAAAAGATACTTGAAATTTTTTGGGTAACCTGACCATCCAACCCCCAACTTTTCAACTAGTGGGTGCACATCAGCAAGGAATCAAGATGCTCAAAGTTTTAATAGGCCAAAAGGTAATTATTGGAACTCAAACTTTTTTATTAAACTTTGTGGTCATCTCATTATAGAAGAAAGTGTACGATGCATTGTTGGGTTGAAATTGGTTGGTAGTAGGCAAAGCCAACCACAACTAGAAAGAGAACACACTTTTGATTGAAAACCAGGGTTGGAAATATATAATCAATTTAAATAATCAAGAACTAAGTGAGGAAGTAGCTTCTGAATTCCTCAAATTCATTAGATTCAGACTCAAAAGAAGAATGTAGAGAGAAGCATGACCACGGCTAGATGGTGCCTAATGATGAAGGGATTCTTGAATTGCAATCATGTACGCAAGATGAAACAAATTCCCCCCATGACTTGTTCCATTGGAAAATGGAGGACTATGGAGTAATTCCATCAAACTATAATTTTATTGAAGCTATGAAATTCAATGAAGAGGACAGATTGTGCGATGACATGCAATCAATTGAAGATGCTTTAGAAAATTTAATAGTTTGTGTCTTGGATGTAGTACAATGTGCACAAAAGTCAAAATTCCAATTCCAATAGAGGCACCTGACTTTACAAAATATTTTAAAATTAATGATGGTACGTCTTAAAATAATAATATCAAAAAGTATTCAATTTGGGGCCTACAAATACTTATGCTAATAAATGTTACAATGGACCATACTCGTGTTGCACATTCCCACATGACATCAAGGTGAGGTTAGAGCAAACTAAGGAAAAAATAAAAAATACTAAACAGGGTTTGAAAAAAGAGAATAAAAAGTGGACACCACAAAATGAAGAGAAAAGAAAAACATAGAGGTAGAAATAGAAAAAAAGTCAAATAATAAAGTGGAAAAATTATATATCTACACCATATGGCCTAATATTTCATTTTGTACCATCTCTCTACAATTTTCCATCGTCAAGTCCACCGTAGCTGTATAGTCTTCCACCATTGAGTCCACCATTGTCGTACGCATAGTTGGCACACTCAACGAGTATTTGCCGATTTTTTCATGTGGCAAGTTACTCAACAGAAAAATCACCAATTTATTTTTGTGATTACTCATTAGAAACTTAGTGAGTCCAAGGAAAAAATCGGCAAACACAAAAAAAACACTCAAACCCCATGGATTTTTGGCTTATTTATGCAACCATGTCCCTCATACTTCCTCACACAACACTCTTACATCCATTTGAGCTGATTGCAAGGACTTTTGGGCAAATGATTTCTAAAATATAGCATGTAGATTGTGAACAATTCACAATTTTCTAAAACTTAGTAGTATTTACAATTTTATTCTCAAAAAATTGGATTTATGAACATTTTTTGTTCATTTATATTGAAGTTTTTGATGAAATTACTATTTTTTGTATAAACAAATTACTTTTTTGAAATTAACATTTTTTGGGGAATAAAATGATTAGGTTATATTGAATTTATGTTGATTTAAACTAATTTATGTTGATTTATACTAATTTTATGCTAATTTATAGTAATTTAGGCAAAAAATATATATTTAAAAGTTAAAATGTTGTAGTTTGTACTTGTAGGTTAATAATAATGGCAAATAGAGAACCCTTGGCTTTTGGATTAGGTCCCCAATTTGCATCAAGCTTAGGCTCAGCCCAATTGATGCTTGTTACAAGAACTTGTCCCCTTGGAGCTAGAGACCCTACTTGGAAATATGTCGTACATGAACCGACACCTAGGACAGTGGTTTGCACAAGATGCCAAAACCTATATCATGGAGGCATCAATCGCTTCAAATACCATTTTCAAGGCATTACTCATCGTGATGCAAGGCCTTGTATCAACACCATAGAAGAGATAAAACAAGAGATGAATGCACACCTTCAATTGACGGAAGAGAAAAAATTACAAAGGGAGAAGACATGAGCAACCATAGCAGCATCCAAATCTAGTGCTCATGGTCCTCAATTGCACACAAAAAAAATGAAGATACGACATTTGAAGGCATAGTGTGCTCCATTCATGGTCCACGAATACGAAGCACATTGACATCCACTTCATCTATCTCGAATAGGGTACCTACACGCACACCACATAGCTTTTTTGTACCCAAAAACATACTTGGAGTACAACTGCCATTGGACAATACATGATGGAACAGGGAGGTGCACCAAGTAGCATATAAGGCATGTGCTAATTTTGGTACTTCAACAACCTCCCCTTCACTCTGGCAAGAAACCCTTATTGGGAGAATTTGCTAACTACCAAGGCAGTAGCAAGAAAAGGCTACAAGGCACCTTCTCAAGAAGACTTAAGTGGGTAGTTGCTCACGAATGCAATTGAAGAGGCAAAGCTGGTTGTGGAAGAACAAAAGAAGCAATGGCGGAAGTATGGCTGCACTATTCTTTCAGATAGGTGGACGAACAAAAAGAATTGCACCATTATCAACTTTTTGGTAGCTTCAAATGGTGAGGTAATTTTTTTGAAGTCACTTGATTGCTCTAAGAAAGTAAAAAATGCACAAACTTTGAGTCTAATGTTGGAGGATGTTGTCTTAGAGGTTGAAATAGAGAATGTAGTTCAAATTATAACTGAAAATGCAACAACATAATTGGCTACTAGGAGATTGCTCAAAGAGAGGCATCGGTCACTCTTTTGAACCCCTTGCACAACACATTGCCTTGACCTTCTTTTGGAGGACATAGGAAAAATTGATTGGGTGAGACCAGTTGTAGAAGATGTAAGAAGCGTAACAAAATTTATTTATAATTACCCTTGGGCTCTTAGTTTGATGAGAGATCACACCAAAGGGAAAAAACTAGTGTGATTGGGTGTCACAAGGTTTGCAACAATTTTCCCAATGTTGCAAAGCATTATTGGTTTGCTGACTTCTTTGAAACAAATGTTTGTGAGTCAAACATAGCTAGACTTGTCATATTCAAAGAAGCCTGAAGGAGAGAGGATTGCAAGGATAGTCTTTGATAATATTTTTGCACAAAGAGCTACAAAGATCATCAAGGTAACCTCAAAACTTTGTCTTAAAATTCAAATTGAATATTTTATTTTTTATATCGTCTTTCATTGTAAATTTGTAACTTTAATTTGTTTGTATTTGTTGGCGTTGGAGCCCTTGGTTAGAGTTCTCTGTTTGGTAGATGGGGATCAAAACCCTATGAGGTACATTTATGAGGCCATTGATAGGGCCAAGGAGTCCCTCCTAAACTATTACAAGGGGGACAGCCTTAAATTTAATCCCATTTGGGAGATCATTAATTCAAGAGGTGGAACAATCAACTCCACAAACACATTCATGCAGCAAAGTACTTCCTCAATGCTAGATTTTACTATTCAGATAGCTTCTTAGATCCTAATGGGGAGGTTATGGAGGGCCTCATGACATGCATTGAGAAGATGACAACCTAGGTTGAGGTGAGAGGCCTCATTGTTCAAGAATTGCACAATTACAAGACTAGTAGGGGTAAGATATTTTCTTTGGGACTAGCTATTTGAGGAAGAACCACTCAATCACCAGGTAACAATTATTGAAGTCTTTACATCACATGCATCTTACAAGTTACAAATTTCAAATTTACAACTATTGATAAAATATGGTTTGCTTACTAACTATTGAATAACTTATTTTGTAGGTTCTTGGTGGGTAGACTAGGGTGCAAATACCCCAAATCTTCAAAGATTAGCCCTCTGCATTTTGTGCCAACCTTGTAGTGCATCTAGTTGTGATCACAGTTAGAGTTTGTTTGAAGTCATCCATACAAAGAAGATGAATACATTAACTCAAAAATGCCTCAATGACTTTGTCTTTGTGCAATACAACCTTTAGCTTCACACAAGAAAGGTAGAAGACAAATCAAAGGAGGTCATTGATTTGGATGACATTGATCCTTATGGCGATTGGACAGGGCGGGATGAGCAGCCCTCATTTTTATTGTAGATGAAATTCTTAATTTTGAGAGGTAGGCGATGGAGGATGTGGTTGCAATAAGAGCTATAGGATTGTCAATGGATGGCAATGATGAGGTAGAAGAGGAGTTATTGCCATCTACTAGCAGGATGGAGGTCGAGCCAAATTCACAAGCACAAACTTCTATGTCGAGCAAGGAGCCACAACAAACTACAAGGATTAGAACTTTAACCTCTCCCAAAGTTTTCACTAGATTCGGAAAGAGGAAGATGTAAAATGTTGTAATATGCAATTTATGAATTATGATGATTTTCAAAGGCAATCATCATAAATTCATAATAGTTGTTAGCTATTTATTGTATTAGGATTCCACATGATGATGCGATTTTGTACTCAATTTGTATTCAAATTAATCAAATCTAATAGAAAACACTTTTGTACTCATTTATGGACTCATTGGATACATTTTGTAATTGAATTTTACAAAAAAAGGTGTTTTTTAATAAACTTGAGCAATTTTTTTAAGTTGTCGAGTTTCTCCCAAGTTTTTGCCAAGTCACAAATTTTGGGTCTACTAAGTTTTTGTCGAGTCAGAGTCTGCCAACTATGATTGTACAGTCTTCCCCCATCAGGACCACTAGTGTCGTATAGTCTATTATCGTTGTACATTCTGCCACCATCACCATACAACTTGCCACTACTGAGTCCATGATTGCCATACGGTCTACCACCATCAGGTCCACCATTGCCATATGGTCCATCATCATCATACACCCAACATTAATTTGTCCTCATTGTACTTTGTCCAACAATGGGTTTTCTTCATCATACAATCCCTCCAAATTGCTTTCTTCATCATACTTCTTTAGACACTCATCACCATACAATTACTCTAATTTTTGTCATACACATTGCTTCTCACAATCCTTTGTCATGCCCTATTGAAATAATAGAATCTACTCCACCTTTTGTTGCATAGTCTAGTGTCGTGGCTACTGACCAATCCTTGTCTATATATCCTATGGAAATAATCAGCGACTCTTCTACTACATTTGTTCACCCTTCTATAGTTGGTTCTCCCTCAGATAATGACTTTGGTAACAACAATGAATCCTTCAAACAAGCTAAAAAATTGGGTGAAAGTACATTAGTGGCATATGGGGATATTGAACAAAATTTTCTTGATGAGGATAATATTGCAATGCCTATAGTCCCACTTGAGTCCAATGATGGATTGGGTGAGTGTGCAATTAAATTAGGTTCCTTGTTTGTTTGGCCCTCAACTACAACTCCTTAAATTGTATGGTCATTGGCGAATGCATTCTCCTTACATTGGCATGTGTTTCAAATATGTTGGTTCTACCTATGCTCCACGTGTACTTCTAATTTTCCTTAGTTCTTTGCTAATGGGAAGTGACAACATCAAGGTTCTCCTTTGTCTACAACTACATCACTAGTTTGGAATGTCTTACCTAATGTTACTTGATGCTTACTTGTTTTCTTTGTTGTCTGTAAGACGAATTTTTCTTTTTGAGGGAATGATGTAGTTAGCACATAATGCCTTTATTATGTTATGATAATATAGTTGTATCTGACTATGTATTGATTGTTTATCAGTTTTCGGGTAATTATAGGAGTTGGTTGATAGACGGTTTATGTTTTCGTGACAACTGTCAAATTCTTTAAATGGCCTTATCATCATCAAGAAAAGGGAAGTAGTTTGATCCTTGGCTAACCATCTTTGGGCAATATCTTCATGGGTGAATAAAGATTTACTTTTACTCTATTTGTTATTTTTGTTATTTTTGTTATTTATTAAAGTATTAATTTTATCAATAGAAGAGCAAACACACCTAAATTGTGAACTCAATGGGGGAGTCAATACTTTAAGTTTGTGTTATGCCTTAGTAATAAACTATGTTCCATGAAGTCTACGAATAGGGGTACAGGTGGTGCTGGGAACAAGGACCTAGATTTGGGGATGATGGGGGGCGAGTAGGGTGTTGGGAGGTGGAGGTTTGGTGGCTAAGCCCCTCATGGGGTCCAGGGGAAACACCAACTTTCAATTAAGGGGTCTAAGGTTTCAATTAAGGCCTTCAAAACCACACAAAGCTTCATGGTGCATGCCATTTCAACAATTTTAAAAATATAAACTTTTCCTTCATTTTGCTGCAAGGGATGCTTGGAAGTCTCTAGGACAGTCAAGAGATTCCTAGGAGTCCCTTGGACATCTCCAAGTCCCCAATCTGTCACCAAATGAGCGGGGATGTCCTAGAAATGTCCCCAGGTCATGCATGACAGTTGTGGGACAGTGGGGAAATGTCCCTGTTTCAGAAATGAAGGGATTTGGGGAAGGGGATGCGTTCCTATGAAACTATGGTAATAAACAATACTTTGTTCGTCATAATATTTGAATAGGACACTTACTCAAAAATATGGCCGTCAAAAATAAATACAATTGGCTGGCACATGAATTAAAAGCACAAAGAACATAGCTCTGGGAAAATAATCGATTATAGGGGCATATTCGTTGCATGAGGAACTCATTGAAATATAAATGTAAGGCATTGAATCCCTCCAACCACATGTCTGCACAAATCCTGTACACAAAAATGTTTTTAGATGGCATGTGTGTCTTCAGACCTAACAATGAAGCAACCCTGAAACTTATGGCACCCACAGAAGATCAACAGCCAAGGAAATATCAAAAGCTAGAACCACTTGAGTTTCTAAAGAAGCCTCGAGGATATTATGACTTAGAACCATTTCACATCAATGGAGATGGTCAAACAAGAATTAGCAGAATCACTTTAAGCATCTCCTCACTTTTAAAATGGCAATGTATGTTAATATAAAGATAACACTGATATCAACATTGGGATAGAAGGAGGCCCCAGGAAAATCATGATCAATGCTTCACTTAGCAAAGGAAAGTAACAAGGGTTTACCAATCTGCTGATTGAATATAAGAACATTTTCACAAGAGATTTCACTGATATATGACTCTAATGTTGTTGCTCATCACATTATTAGTCTTCAGAAACAGCACCAGTTCATCAGAGGCCATTCAAATTCCCAAGAAGATATCAGATCTATGCTCTGTGGATTTCGAAAAGTTACTCAAGGCAGGCTTCTTTGTACCAATGAATTACTCTGGATGGGTTTCAGACATAGTCCAAGTAAGGAAAAAGATAATGTATGTTACCAGCATTTACTGTGATTTAAATATCAACTTGGCATTTCCCAAAGATCATTTATGGTTATTTTCTGTTGATGCTATTATTGAGTCTACTGCTGCATATGAATGTCCTCTCTGATGGATGGATTTTCATACCATAATTAAAACAAAATTATCCCAGAAGTCCAACACAAGTCTATTTTTACTACTGAATGGGGAACCTTTTGCTATGTTGTTGTGCCTTTTTGGTCTTGAAAATATTAGTGCTACCGATTAAAACTCTATGTTACATGACTTGAGTCACAAAAAGGTTTATCTTATGTTGACGATCTCATAGGAAAATCTAAAACATCAACACTGTCCATAAAACATCAATGTTGGCTTTCTTTAAATGAAGGACGCTCTCTAGTTTGCATCTACGATGACTATGGTCATGATTTCCTCAGCAAAGATTTATGCAGATTTAGTGTTTGAAGAGTTTTCCAGCCTAGTAGGGATCTTTTTGATGGCACTAATTTCTATCAAAAACAGCTTAACGTCCGCTGCACCTGGATAGATTTCATTCAAAGAGGGAGAATTGACCATCTGGCTGCCTGTGTGGTGCATGGGAAACCCACAAGCTCATCTGTGTATCCATCTGCTCTTTCCCATTCAAAAAGTACAAGAAATGCTGCTTTGCCTAAAATCACTGTTTTGAACTATTGTCATTTCTTTATAAAGTCCTTTCATACTATACATTAATATAAAACTGCACAAATAAGGATAGGCTATTCAATAAATAAATTCTAACATCAGTTTGATTTATGGCATAAAGATAGAACCATTATAAATCAAACAAAGAATTATTGTACAAAACTTTCATGCGCTAGCCATATGAAAATATATACTATTATAAGAATATAGTGACAAAGCAACTAATGTATCATCACTAGATTAAAAGTGGTAACAAACAAGGATGAACCACAAAGAGAGGAAGAAAGATGAATCTTACCTGAATGCAAAAATATCTTCTCATCTTTGCAGATTGAGGAGAAATAGAGCACTGGTACTCCATCCACCAATTGGAATGTTGAAAAATTTCATATATAGCGAGAGTAACTTCCTATTGTCAGAGTTCAATCTTTGTGTAAATGTAAAATGAGTATTAAAGAAATCTATAATGCAATGAAGTGAATTTTAGGTGCTTCATACAATTAAATTCAAATTATCTCATGAATTGTATACCAAGTAAAAACACATAGAAATGTCAACAAAACAAAATGGGACCTGAAAACAAATAAAATGAGGCTGATGTTGCTCAATGAGATTCCCTAATTCGTTCATCCTTGCATGCAACTCCAAGTCTTCTCGAAACCAAACATTGTATGTTAGAAGGACCACAACATTTTGCTTCTCACTATTGTTCCCATGGGTTGAACTCAAATTTGCAATTTCATGACAACCTTGCACTTCTTCAACTGAGGAAACCAAAATCAACACAATACCAAATGATCAGAGCTTGCACAAATTTCTTCAACAATAATAATTATAATACAAAGAGAACTTCACTTAGCAAACCTCTCTAGATATTTCCATTTTGCATGAACAAGATAAAGGAGTAATTGGTTGATAAATGTACAAAAAACAAAAAATAGGTCAAAAGAATGTTTCTGATTCACAGCATGACTACACCAGCATGACTACACTTATCATGAGAAAATCTTAAGTGAATTTTGACAAAAGAAAATGATTATATAGATGAGACAAAGTATGAGGCTTGTCTTTTTCCTTGTATTTTTATTATTTACGTTTAAAGATCAGTCCACCCAGACATAATATTTGTCCCTCAAGGAAAAATAAGTTGGAAGAATGCTTCTAATTCTCAAGTATATTTACATGAAATAATCTGACTTTTAGTTAGAACAATCGAATTAAATTTAAGTGAAGAATAGCCTCTACTAAATGTATTTTTCACAATGTACAACAAGAAAATATCAACACAGTCTACTTTTTATGAAACAGTTAAACACATGACAATACTTTGAAACACAGTCTACTAAATTTGGAGGACAAACAAATTTGTCATCCTTCACATGAAAGGGCCAATACACATCCTAATGAAATCCACAAGAGAATAACCTAGTGTAAGATGATACGAATAGGCAATCTTAGGAGAAAGCAGGACTCTTCCCCTAAAACCTCTTCTAGCTTATGTGGCCAATGGTATTGTACACATCTCAATAGCCTGGATCATAGATGAGGGGAACTAGGTGGCCGATAATTTCAAAGAGTAACTCATCCACCACTTTTAGGAGTAAATAAGATAAGTGAGGAATCCTGGTGCCAGCATGCAGAGAGTTATCTTACTGAACTAAACCATCTGTGCAGGAAGCTATACCCAAGGAACCATAAACTTAAAGAGAAGAGATGGAAGGATAAGATTGAATGAAAAAGGTTGATACTGAGGAAAGAGATGCCATGGCCAGAAGGAAATTAGCATTGGAGGAGTGTTACAAGTGATACAAAAAGGGGCAAAGAAAAAGAGGTGAGCATTGAGGGATGCCATCTTATCCATGCAAATTTAGTGCAAGGGGATAGGTGAGGCATTAATGAAGGAATAAGTTATAAAAAGGGGAAAATGGAGAGCTATTTTTACCTTTGGAAAAATTGAATAAGAGTGAAAAAGCTCTACAAGCAAAAAGAAAAATGTCAGAGTGAAGCTACAAAGAAGAAAATTTGAGGTGAAGAGAGGAAAGTGAGAGAGAAGATGGCCAAATAAGGAAAGCGTGAAGCATCAACAAGTGAGAGGATGTGTTTTCCACCATTACCAAGGTTACCAAGGAGATGGGGCAAGTGGAGGAGATAAAGGACAAAGGTAGCCATGACGACTTTGACAGGAACAAGCCCATGTATTAGAGCCAATGAAAGGAATAACAAGGGGCCAAGCAAAGAGGGAAGAAAATTCAGGTTGATTAAGGTCAACGGTGCATTGGAAGAAATAGGGGTTTTGAAAATACTGCAATATTTGGGTTCTGGTTGACTTGAACAGCTAACCAAATTCCTTCTAAATCATTTGAACTTGAGGAAATTGTATTTGGTCCATGAAATAATCTACCTAGAAACTTCATTATTAACTGAAGAGATGACTAGAATTGTTGATGATGGAGTGGATGTGGATATGACAATGGAACATGATGTGAAAGAACAGCAGGGGTTTTGAATGTCTGCAAAATCAATGACAATCTCAATACAATGATAAGAGTGCTGACTGGAGTATTGGCAACAAGTATGCGGAAGAGAGGGTGTATCAACACACCAATGACAAGGGGTTGTATATGACCAAAAAAATGGCACTAGGTATGGTTTTCAACCTCCAAAACCTTTTAACAATGGAGATGAATATTGCAGTCAGCAGCACTCACTTGACAAGAGTGACATAGTTCAAGTATAGATCTTAACTTATTTTGGCAATTATTATAAAGTTCAGCGAGCCAACCTATGTAGAGAAAAAGAAGCATAAGTTTAGACAAATTCCAACAAAGTGTTTTGGGGTAGCATCTAAGAGACAATGGTGATCCCAAACTAGGATTTGAGGATTTACTCAATAGTTGTGAATAACTACTTTCCAATGTTAATCTCTATGCTATAAGGCATTGTGCTCACATGATTGTGAATTGAGTTGAGGCACTTGAAAAGTTAATTAAACTGGTGTATCTCGTCCATGAAGTGAATATCCTTTATCATTTGAACCTATTCAGTCCAAACTTCATAAATAAATCATGAGACCTAGCCACAACAAGAGGAAAATGAGGCATTTGACAAATCCATGGAACATGATGGAAGCGTGGGACTAGAAATCAATGGTGGAAATGGAAAAGAGGTTAGCAAAATACGGAAAACAAAAGCTTGAGTCAAAAGCAAAACAAGCTAGAGACGAGCGTTGATTGAGAAGGTCGTTAAAGGATAGACAAAAACCATTGCAAGATTGCAAGTGTTAGACAATATTATAGATGCCCAAGAGAATGCCTAAAAGTGTAACACTGAGAGAAACTAGCAGCCAAAAGAGCTAAGGGGAGGAAATGCATAAATTAGTGATGGAGTTGTTGGAACCCACACCAAACAATACTCCAAAGGAGGTGAGACTTTCAAGGATTCCAAGTCTGTTACCATTTGAGGGAGAATTGAAAAAAGGAAGGAAAATGAAGAGATTACAAGGAAACCTAGCAGAAAAAGAAGGGATAATCACCAAGTATAACATGGCTACTATCGAGGTTCCTATTTGCAAAACCACTAAGCCCAATAATGATTGAAGACATGGTAATATTTTGACTGAGTCTTGAAAATGATATGGAGATTTCTACTACGAGAGGAAGCTGATTGAGTGCCTCTTATATGAGGAGCAAGGAGGATATATCAATCTTCACAATAGAGTTCAAAGGTGAAGAAAGAATTGACAATGAAACAACTAAGTCACTAAAAGGACAATTGAAAATCATTGCAAAAATGGATATGAAATAGCAATGGTTTCTATTTTGACTATTTTATTAGAAGTGGATGCACACAACAATTCGGTAAAGATAAGAGCCAAAAAGATAATGAACACACAAGTGGCTGAATTGGTGAAAGATGGAGCCCAACAAAACATGCAAAGAATATTTGCAAACAAAAGATCAAGGACAAAGCTCCAAAAGAGAAATTTAGATAATTAAGGCAACCTAAAACAAGAAGAAGAAATAAGGACCAAGAAAAACTAGAAAGAAGCAATAGAGATCATGATTGGAGCAAAGCTTGTGGTTGTGATAGATGAGAAGGTCCCACTAGCAAGATGTTGAAGACAAGAATTGAATCACTACTCAAGATTTAAGGTGAGAGTACAAAAGAAAATCACTTGTGCAATAAATGAAGACAAAAAGGAGGTGTTGGAAAAGATAGATCTATCAATGAGGGTAGTACTTCAAGGAAAGAGTATATGTGTGAGACTGGCTGATGCTGAAATGAAAATTGATACTCGATATTCGTTATTCATTATTCGTTATAAAACAAAGGAGAGGAATACTCCTTATATAAATTACAAGACGATGTTTCTAAAAAGAAACAATTGTAAACTCAGAACTAAATTGAAAGATGCTAAAACTAACTAAAGAAAACTAATGACTAAAATGACCATTAAATATTACAATAATACTTTAATACCCTCCCTTAATGGTCATTCTACCAACTACAACAAGTTTACCCTGAAATTTTACAAATTTATTTGGACTAAGGGACTTGGTGAGGATATTTGCAGTCTGATCCTCAGTTAGAACAAATGCATCACATCCATAGATTATCAACAATGCAAACAAAATTGGGAGAAAGGACATGATGGGTCTGCCTGAAGCCATATGCCAAGCCTAAGAGGGTGTATACCATCTCCCTCCCCCTTGGTGACTCGTACCTTCTTTCCCAATTTCTCAGCCCCTAAAGACACTTGCCACCTTGAGGAGTTGGGCAAGGGCCATAAGTGGGTAACTTGTCTCTCTGTGTAGGTCCCTTTGGTTGGCTACCTACTAGCCTCGTTAACCCCTTTCGCTTACACCCTAGGCCCTTCCTACAAGGTGGGTTCCAAACAGTCAAACACATCTTGTATTCTATCATAGAAATCACACATTAAATATTCAGGTCTATTATGCATAGCAATATACATACAGATATAAGATAATGAATGGCAGAAATACACCTGAATATAAATTATATTTGATTTACTCCTGGTTATGTGTATATTTCTAATATACTCCGGATTATGGATATATTTCTGGTATAATTGTTGGTTGTGCTAGAGTGCACAGGTTCCCTTTTGACCTGTTGTGCTTTAGTGACTTCCTCTATTCACCTAAGTGTGTCTTCCTAAGAATCGATGCCTTTCAGATTTGAATTATGCCATCTTTTATACCCACGATGGGTGGATGGGTGTGTCTCTTCGTTAAAGATATGTCTCTTGTTATTTGCTTAACCACCGTAATTATTAAAGGATGATTAGTTTCATTAATATTATCCTTTAATCTTTAATTGCCTTTGTGGTTTGACTCCTTTTATCTTTTCTCCTTGTCGCTGCTATGAGGGACGTTTTGCCTTTAGTTGCTGTCATAATGCAATCGTTCTGTTTCTTACTCTCAATCTTTGCATGATCGGTTGGTTCATTAAATGGCGATCTAAATTTAGGATCGCGATTTGCAGCCATGACAATATTGCGATTTGCAGGACATGACAATCCTCCCCTCCTGAATTTGCTTGTCCTCAAGCAATTTTAGATTCAGATGGTTGAAGATCTCCTCTCCTTCCCATGTAGCGTCCTCCTTGGGTAAGCCCTTCCATTTGATCAAAAAATCAAGGATAGACTTATGCCTTAATCACTTCTCCCTCATATTGATGACTGCTTCAAGTTCCAAGATTAGTTTTCCCTCGTCGTCAAGTGGGGGTAACTCTAAACATGGGGCAACTTGCTGCCCTAACACCTTCAATCTTGACACATGAAAGATGTTGTGAATACGGCTATTCTCGAGCAACTCTAATTCGTAAGCTACTTCACCGATCTTCCTTACGATCTTATAAGGTCCATAAAATCATGGTTTTAGTTTTTCTGCTCCACTTATCTTGATGGGTGACTACTTATAAGGCTGTAGCCATAAGAACACTAACTCTCCAACTTCAAATGTCCTCTCAATGCGGTTTCAATCGACATAGATCTTTTGTTGATTATGTGCTTGATGCAAATTGTCCTTGAGGGTGTTCATAATGTCCATACTTTTTTGCACAAAATCCTTTGCCCCTAGTACTTGGCTTTCTTGTGAAATCAAACTTCCGAAGGAGGTTGGTTCATAACCATACAATGCTTTGAATGGACTCATCTTGATTGATATAGGAGAGTAGTGTTGTAGCAATATTCACCAAGATGCAACCATTTTACCCATGCGTTATGTTGGCTTGTGACATAATTCCTCAAATATCCCTCTAACCACTTGTTAACGATTTTTGTTTGTCCATCCGTTTGAGGATGGTAACTTGTACTGGGTGTAAGGTCAATCCCAACTAATCAGAAGCGTTCTTGCCAAAAGTGGCTAAGGAATGGACTATCTCAGTCACTGATTATGTTCTTTGGTAGGCCATGTAATCTAAAGATCTCTTCGAAAAATACTTCCGCTATTTGTGGAGCCTGATATTTAGTGGATATTGCGAAGAAGTGAGCGTACTTGGTGAGTCGATCCACTACTACATAAATGCAGTTCTTCCCTTGAACTTTAGGCAATCTTGTTATAAAGTCCATTGAGATGCTTTCCCATTTTTTATTGGGAATTAGCAAAGGTTGTAGAAGTCCTGCTAGATGGCTTTGCTCAGTTTTGTTCCTCTGATAGGTCATGCATTCTTGTACATGCTTTAGGACATCCTTCTTGAGGCCTTTCCAAGAGTATCTTTCCTGCACCTATTTGTAAGTTTTATAGTATCCTTGCTGGCCCACTAAGGGATTGTCGTGGTATTCCTTAAGGATTTTTTTTTCCTTCATCTTTGAGTTGGGTACGAGAAATATCTTGTTTTTATATAGGATAAGCTCTTCTACTACCTTGTACTCTTCATTGGAAAAATTCCCTTCAAGGATATTATTAGCCTGGGGGTCTTTGACATATTCTACGATGATATCATTCTTCCAATCCGCGGCTATACTGGTTAGGGTGTTCAAGTAGGGTCATCTTGATAAGGCACCTGCCACCACATTATTTATCCCTTTCATGTACTTAATATCAAAATCGTAAGCTTGTATCTTGCTTGCCCACTTTTGTTGTCTGTCATTCAGGTCCTTTTGATCCATGAAGTACCTCAGGCTATTGTGATCTGTTTTAACATTGAATTTCCCACAAACCAGATATTGATGAAATTTTACTAAGACGTGCATGATAGCTAGCATCTCTTTATCATAAATTGAATAGTGTCTTTCAATCTAGGTGAGTTTGTGACTTTCAAATGCAATGGGGTGCTTATTTTGCATAAGGACCACTGCAATTCCTTCTTTGGATGCATCGCATTGCAGTTTGAAGGGTAGTGTGAAATCAGGGATGGCTAAAACAGGGCACAAACTCATTGCTTCTTTTAGTCTTTTGAAAGCCTGTTGAGACATTTCACTCTATACAAAGGCTCCCTTTTTGGTTAAGTCTATGAGTGAGGTAGCAATTTTGGAGAATCCCCTCACAAAGTGTCTATAGTAGTTGCATAGTCCCACGAAGCCCCTTAGTTGTGTTAGGGTTTTGGGTTTTGGTCACTCCTTAATTGCTGCAATTTTTTCTTCGTTTACACTAACCCCTTGTGCATTGATCTTGTGACCTAGATAAAGGATCTCTTCTAGGACAAACTCACACTTTGAAGCTTTAGCATACAAGGATTCTTGTTCCAAAATGTTTAGGACTTTCTCAATGTGTTTGAGATGTTCTTCCCATGTCTTGCTATAGATAAGGATGTCATAAAAAAATATGAGTAAGAGCTTTCTTAGTTGATTCCAGAATATATGGTTCATACATGATTGAAATGTTGTTGGGGAATTTGTGAGTCTAAAAGGTAGGACTAAGAATTCAAAGTGCCCATAATGGCATTGAAATGCGATTTTAGGAGTGTCCTCTTTCCTCATCCTTATTTGATGATGCCTTGATCGCAAATCAATTTTGGAGAAGTATTTGGTTCTATGGAGTTCGTCGATTAATTCATCAATTCTTGGTAATAGTGTAGCGGTTTTTGATTGTTTTCTTGTTTAAGGCCCTATAGTCTATGCACATTCTCATGGTACCATCCTTTTTCTTGACTAGTACTACAGATGATGCAAAAGGTCTGGAGCTAGGTTGAATATGACCCATTTCTAGCACTTCCTTAATGATTTTTTCAATCTCTTCCTTGAATTTGTGGGGGTGTCGGTATGGTGTGGTAATTACAGGTTTGCTCCCTCTTCCAATTCTATTGTGTGCTCAAATCCTCTTTTTGGGGGTAGCCCTGGCGGAATATCATCAAATACTTTCTTATGTTCGCTCAAGATTGGTTGGATGCCAATGTGAATTGTTTTGCCATGTGAGGAGGTCTTGTCAAGGACCATACATTGTGCAGCCCATTCTCCTTGCCCATGTCTAAAAATCCTTTCCATTATTTTGTAGAAGACTACTTTTGGAGATCCATCGGGTAATCCTTTGAAGGTGACTTCTTGTCCCTCATGTTGGAAGTGAATTGTTAGGTTTGGGAGGTCAAACATGAAGCATCCTAGGGAGTATATCTAGGGAGTGCCTAATATTACATCAGCATCTAATGGTACCACATAAAAATCTTCTTTAATGGGGTGCTTTCCTAAGGTTATTTCTAGCTAGGGAACTATTTTAGTGCATTGAACCCTAGCTCCTGTAGCAGTGGCTGTTGTAAATCCCTTAAAGTTCATGGTTTCCAACTTTCTTTTTGCAACTAGCCTCTCATCAATAAAATTGTGGGATGCCCCACTATCTACGAGACTGATAACCCTATGCCCTTTGAAGGTGCTTTTAATTCAGAATGGGTGATGTTTGGAAGTTTGAGAGATGGTGGCTAAAGTTACATGCTCTTCATCTTTGTACCTTTCTCTTTTGCTATGATTATCTTTGATGTCCTCCTCAGTGGCTGCTTCTATCATATGGGTGCAGCCCCCTTCCCACATATGTGGTCACATCCCCACGGTTCTTTGCACTTGAAGCATAAATTTCTTCTTCTTAGGTCATCACGTTGTTTACATACATGGCCACGTTTCCATTTCTCATTACAATGATGGCATGGTCTTCCTTGGGGTTCGTTCTTATTCCTTTCATCTTTATGAGGGTACTTGGAATGTGTGTTAAAGCTCTTGGACTTGTCTTTTGATGGGCTATTCTCAAATTTCATTGCCTTTTGAATTGCCTCTTCTAGGTTGGTTGGTTCTAGGGCACTTAATATGTTCCTTATTGATTCTTTCAATCCTTCCACAAATAAGTAGGTCTCGAGTACCATGACAACCAATTTTTGGAATTCAGTAGCATAGTCTTCTACCGTTCCATGTTGTTTTAGATGTGTTAGCTCTTTAAATTTTAAAGTACCATTCAGGGTGCTTTTGATCAAATCTTATTATAAGTCTTTGGGTGAATTCATCATAAGTGGTTATGTGTTGGTGACCTTGGGTAATAAGGCCATGGTGCCACCACTTGCAGACCATTCCTGTTAAATGGAGTACGACAAACTTAATGGCATTTTCCTTCGTTATGGGGCTTAGTGATAGATAAGTGTCCAATTTTTGGACCCATGAACATGCCGTGATTTTTCCTTCATCAAAACTAGGAACGATTATCTTGCTCACCCTTTCCTTTAGGTCTTTGTTGTGTTTCCTTTTTCTTTCCTTCCTAGGGGCGGCTCTCATTTTGGCATCACAGTAGTCTTTAAAGGAGACATTCCTCCTAAATTTGGGGTCAAGTCTATTGTATGCTTCCACGATTCCATCCACATTATCTGTGGGTGGTTCGTTTGCTTCTCCCTCTTCCACGTGTTCTTCCCTAGGTAGGAAGGGAGGTCTTGTTGGTCTAGAGTTGGGTGCTTTTGAGGAGATGGGGCTTGTTCTAGAGTGATTAGAGTTAGTTTCCCTTCCATTATAGTTGTCATATTTTGAATGGCTTGGAGGAGAAGCTAGGTGGTTCTTTCATTCCTCTCATTTTGTTCCATGAGGGCTTGGGTGGTTTGTTCCATGAAGGTTCTCATTTCATTGCTCATTTTTTCGCTCATGGTGTTGCTTGTTGTAAGCTTCCTTCTTTCCCTTTCTAAAGCTCTTTGAGCCCTTTGACTATTTTGCATCAACTATCTTTCACAAGATGGCAGGAAAGATGCTTTGATACCACTTGTAATGTCCCCTACCCTAATTTGCCCTAGAATTTGCCTATTGATAAAAAATTGCAACAAATTAGGGTTAGGGTTTCACCTTGTTAAATAGAATCTCTTTAATGAAGTAATCTTGGATTGGAATCCTGCATTCACCACATGAACAACATATGCAATATGTATATACGCTTGTTAGGGTTAGACAATTGCATCACATCCATAGATTATCAACAATGAAAAAAAAAGTGGGAGAATGAATGTAATGGGTTTGCCTGAAGCCATATGCCGAGCCTAAGAGGGTGTATACCACAACCCTCCCCCTTGGCAACTTGTACCTACTTTCCCCATCAATGCCTCAGCCCCTAAAGACACTTGCCACCTTGAGGAGTTGGGCGGGGGCCAAAAGTGGGTAACTTGGCTCTTTATGTAGGGCCCTCTGGTTGGCTATCTACTAGCCTCGTTAAACCCTTTTTCTTACACCCCAAGCCCTTCCTACAAGGTGGGTTCCAAACAATCAAAACACATCTTGTATTCTATCATAGAAATCACACATTAAATATTCCTCTATTATACATGGCAATATACATATAGATATAAGATAATGAATGGCAGAAATACACCTGAATATAGGTTATATCTGATTTACTCCTGGTTATGTGTATTTTTTTGATATACTCTTGATTATGGATATATTTTTGTAATGTCCCCTATTCTGATTTGCCCTAAAAATTTCCTATTGATCACAAATTGCAACAAACTAGGGTTAGGTTTTCACCTTATTAAATAAATAACTCTTTAGTGACGCAATCTTGGATTGAAACCTGCATTCACCACATGAACAACACTTCCCAATATGCATATATATATATTTGTTAGCATTAACCCATGGCAACACATTTATAGATTATCAATGATGCAACCTATTGTGAACTAGGAGGAGTAACATGGTGGGTCCACCTGAAGCCATATGCCAACCTAAGAGGTTGTATACCACAACTCTCCTTGTTGGCGACTTGTACCTTCTTTCCTCAACCATGTCACAACCTCATAAAACACTTTGCCCACTTGTGGGAATGGGAGGAGCTCCCAAGCAGTCTTGGCACGTCCACCCCTCCATGGTCCATCCTTTTCTTAGGATTGGGTGGACCGTAAGTGGAATCCCACCCCTCCATGGCCCATTCCTTTCTTAGGATTGGGCGGACCATAAGTGGAATCTCTAGGCATGCACCACTCTCCCCAGGCCCCTTACCCCAAGCGGGTTTTCAGTCAGATTCAAACACTTCGATCTATTCTTATTTACTGATATTAAGATGCAATAGTAGCTATAAATCTTATGGCTTGCTAATCGTGCATAAAGAACAACATATATCGATCCGTGCCCAAAGTGACAGATAATAATGCATATAGAATCATATTGATGCCTAAAGTAACCGTTATTCAATACATATAAGAGCAGGTCGATGCTTATGAAGAACACTTAATCGATTGCATATGAATTCTGATTGTTTCTATGAAGAATCCTTAATCCATCTGTTCTTCATACTCAGCAGATATCATTAGTGTAAGTCAAAAAATGAAAATCCATCATATTACAGTATCTCATCACTTATAAGGTTCAATAATTGTTACAAGCATCATCTATTGCATAATCATGCATCACATGTCTTTATATATATATATATATATATTAATCTATATATGATTATTCTTTTATGGCTTCATATCTTTGTACATCTACTAATAATTATACTCAACTTCTTCTATTGTTTGTCACTTACCTTTACCTAAGTCCTATTCCTTCATATAGATTTGTGTTATATTCCTTCCTTTATTTATATTGAGTATTTCCATATGTAATTTTAATTAATATAGGCATCTACATGATGGTTCTTTACTTATTAATATTCATATCTATATTTAGATATATATTCTTCATCAGATTTTATACTTACCTGTAATAATGTTCTACAGTGGATAATATTTATTTACGCAAACATCCTTGTTGTCCCTTCCCCACCGATCTGTAGTATCCTCTACTCCCTTTTCCAACGATCTGCTGTATTTCTTGATGATCAGGTTTTAAGGAATATCCTCTATCAGCATGATTCTTTTTCCAGAATATATTCCTCTTTTTATGTATCTCTATAAATGATTCGGTGTTTCCTTTGTTCAGAATATATTCATATATTTCTGACTTTATTCCTCCATCGGTTAGAATATGTTTAGATGTTCTTTTATTTATTCCTCCCCATTCTCCCTGGAGATTTCTTTCCTTAAATATTCATGTAGTCTTCTGCTGGGATGTGACCCTTAGTTTGATCGTTGTCGTGAACGATACCTTTTTGGAAGAGTCGCATCACTTGCTACTAGTTGTTTTAGTGTATCTAAAGATTATTGATTTAGGAGGCATTGCTACCTTAAGAAGATTTGACCGATGCCTTAATAATTGCTGATTATTGTTTATGTTAGATTAGTCTTGTTTTTGATCGCTTACTTTGAGGATAGGGATCACTGCCTTTTAAGGCTTGATTCTATTATTATTATTATTATTTAATGATCATAATTAGAATAATATCTGATAATAGCAATACACCCAAATAATAATAATAATAATGTATATATTTATAATTTTAATATTATTACTGATAGTTATCATTATAATGGCAATTCAGATTATATTTACTTATATTTACATTAGTTATTTGTATTTTAATATTTACAATGTTGTATTCAATTATTATAATTATAATATTATTTTTGATAATTAATGTTAAATGGTTAATATATTTTTAATATGTATTTTATTTATTTACTTGCTTTTCGATACTTTATACTTTAGTGTCACAATTTCAGGGACATGACACTTTTTGGTATAACTATTGGCTGTGTTGGAGTGCATGGGTTCCCTTTTGACCTGTTGTGCTTTAGTGACTTCCTCTATTCACCTAAGTGTGTCTTCCTAAGAATCAATGCCTTTTAGTTTTGAATTATGCCATCTTTTATACCCACAATGGGCGGATGGGTGTGTCTCTTCGTTAAAGATATGTCTCTTGTTATTTGCTTAACCACCGTAATTATTAAAGGATGATTAATTTTATTAATATTATCCTTTAATCTTTAATTGCCTTCCTTTGTGGTTTCACTCCTTTTATCTTTTCTCCTTGTCACTACTGTGAGGTGATTTTCCTTTAGTTGTCATGATGCAATCGTTCTGTTTCTTACTCTCAATCTTTGCATGATAGGTCGGTTCATTAAACAACGATCTGAATTTAGGATCGTGATTTACAGCCATGACAGTATTGTGATTTGCAAGACATGACACCAAGTGATTGCACTCGTACCAAGACTGAAAACATACCCAAAAGTGGACTTCCTGTCATCAACTAAACCTGCCCAATCTGAATCTATAAAACCAACCAGTCTAGGATCTTTGCATCTGCTATATAGAATGCCAAAGTCAGGTGTCCCTTTCACATATCGTAGCACTCGCTTCGCTGCAGCCCAATGTTTTGCCTTAGGAGCAGTCATGAAAAGAGAAATGTACCTCAAAGCAAAACTAGGATCAGGTCTAGTGGCAATAAGATAGATGACGCTGCCCACTAGTTGCCTTAACGTTGATTCATTCACCACTAGTGAGTCTGATTTGGCTAAAAGTTTCAGCCCCTTCTCCATGGGAGTGGATGAGATTTTGCAATCTTCCATTCTGAATTTCTCTAGCAAACTCTTGGCATTCTTCAACTGAGAAATGAAGATACTGCCACCTGTCTACCAAACTTCTACACCAAGACAATAGTGCAGGAGACCAAGTCTGTCATCTCAAATTCTTGACACAAATTCAACTTGATCTATTCAAGCAAATGTAACCCGCTGCCAATAATGATGATATCATCCACATAGATGACAAGAAGGATGATATCACTACTAGTGTTCTTGACATACAAATTTGCATTAGAGGGACTCCTTTGAAACCTCTGTGCAACCAAGTACCTATCAATCTTTAGGTACCATGCCTTGGGTGCCTACTTTAGGCCATAAAGAGCCTTCAACAATCTGCATACCTTGTGCTCTTTGCCTGCAACCTTGAAACCAGGAGGTTACATCATGCAGACTTCTTCCTCCAAATCTCCATTGAGGAAGGCACTGTTCACATCTATCTGGTGGACCTTCCAACCAAACTATGTTGCCATGGCTAGGACAAGTCGGATGGTGCTCATCTTTGCTGTGGGAGAAAAGGTTTCCTCATAGTCAATGCCTTCTCTTTGCGAGAACCCCTTAGCCACCAACCGAACCTTGTATTTATCCAATGTTCCACCAGCTTTGTATTTCAGCTTGTAGACCCATTTGCAGCCAATGGGTTTCTTCCCTAGTGGAAGATCTAACAGAACCCAAGTGTTGTTCTTCAAAATACTATGATGCTCAAAATCCATAGCCTTTTCCCATTCAAGTTTACCCTTTGCCTTTGAATAATCATGGGGCTCATAAACACTTTGAAAGTTGGCCATAAGAGAAAAGCTCACTGTGTTCTTCTTGCTCTTGCCTCTAGATGATCTATCCTCAACAAGCTCATCATCGTGAACATCACCAATGAGCTTTGCCCACCACTTAGGATGAGGAGGAGATGCATCTTCTTCCAAATCGGGATGATCATCATCATGACTTGGGCTGCCTGGAATAATATCATTTGGATGCTGAACTAGGTTATCCTGAGAGAAATATGTTGGTATATGGTTGTGCCTAGGAGATTCCACAATGTTAGAATCATCAGAGTCCCTCCCTTTAGGTGGAGCTAATGGAAGCTCAGCACCCAAATCCTTAGTCTTCAAAGGTTGATCCTCAGGACTCTTGATGGGAGAAGCAAGCAAAAAGGGACCACCTTCCTCATCAAACACAACATCCCTGATGAATGTTAAACGATCAGTGTCCACATCAATTAGTTGATAGGCCTTATGATTGTCACTGTATCCTGTTAGCATTAACTTCTAGCTCTTGGAATCCAGCTTGGTTCTCTTTGCATCTAGAATCTAAACATATGTAGTCGAACAAAAAACCCTGAGATGACTAATTCTTGGTTTCCTTCCAGACCATGCTTCCTCTGGGATCATCTTCTTGACGGCTTGTGTGGGAGACCGATTAAGAAGGTATACTACAGTTTACATTGCCTCAACCCAAAACTTCTTGGGAACATTTTTGTTTTCCAGCATACAATGGGCTATTTCCGTAATTGTACAGTTCCTCCACTCAAAAACTTTGTTCTACTAAGGGGTATAGGGTGTGGTAAGTTGACGCTTGATGTTGTGTTTAACACAAAAGTCGGTGAATTGGTTTGAACAGAACTCACCCCCATTATCTGATCTAAGAGTTATGATTTGACATTCTGACTCTTTTTCAACTAATTCCTTAAACTTCTGAAATTCATTAAACACTTCTGACTTTGCCTTGAGGAAATACACCCACATTTTCCTACTAAAATCATCAACAAACAAGAGAAAATACCATGTACCAGTGACCGATGCAGTATTCATTGGTCCACAAACATCCGCATAAACCAACTATAGAACCTTGGATGCTCTCCAAGACCTTCCATTTGAAAATGGGCTACGATGTTGCTTCCTTGCTTGGCAAGCTCCACAAACACCATGTGTCTGCTTCTGAATCTCAGGTAAGCCTTCTACCAAATTCTCTCGAGCTAGCTGAGAGAAGTAGGCAATGTTGAGATGCCCATACTGTTGATGCCAAAGAGTGCTAATGGATGAACTCTTCACAACCAGTGCATGCTCTTGAGAATCTCCAGTATCAACCAGCTGATACAAACCATGATCCTCGAGCCCAACTGCCACATTTTTCTTTGACTCCTTATCAACAATTCAACACTTGTGTGAACTGAAGATGATGTCCAACTTCGAAAAATGTTGCATAATCTAACTCACCTAGAGCAGATTGAGCTCCATGCCCGACACATAATATACATTGAGAAATATTAAATTTCTTCGACCAGATGTGATCTAATTTTAAACATTGCCCTTGCCCACAACTGCATACTCTTCGCCACCACCAAAGATGATGAAGTCAAAGAATGCCATATACTCCGTGAACCAATCTCTCCTATTTGTGAAATGCTGAAAGGCTCCAAAATCAATGTACCACACAGATGATTTGACATGATCTGCTAGTCTTTTGGCAATTAATGCATAAGAGCTAGATGCTTGTTCAAAATGCATAGATGCCATCCCTCCCGTTTTCCAAAAGCATGAAAAACAAGGTAAAAGTTGATGATCAGTTGGCACGAATCTCAAGGCAATCAACTGGCACAAATCCCACGATTTTAAAAAAATTGTCAAACAAACAAAGGCTCAACAACCATGATTTTGTTTCAAAAAATCGAGAAAAACTCAAACTTTACCCTAGGCGGCAGGAAAGGCAAGATTTTTTTCAAAAATATTCTTCAAAAAACCCTAGGAGGTTCACGAATTTTTGTTTTCTCAAGAAAAAAGTGCTAATAAACTTGAAAGTCTTTAGGGCCTGGCAGAGAAATCCTCAGAAACCTGGCAGTAGTCATGATTTTCAAAAAATCGACAAAAAAAGAATGCAGCTGAAAACCCTAAGCATGAGTTTTTTAGCAAGCTGCAATTGTTTTTTCAAAAAAAACTTTGGGTTTTTCAGAAAAACTAGTTAGAAAACTTTTAAAAAAAAAAACTCAACAACCCCGTTGCACACAAGTTGCGCATACTAGAAAAAACCTTGCAGAATCTGTCACCAAGTCACGGTTTTCTTCAAAGGATTGGCATGATTTTTATAGAACAACCTCTGTGATTCTGAGCAAAAAAAGATCCGCGATTTTCTTCAAAAAATCTGCAATTTTTTCAGGTAAAATACCCTCCACGATTTGCAAAGAAAAATCCTTCGATTTTTTCTTATGAAATTGGCTCATGAAATCTTTGCTAAAAAATTCTCGCGAATTTTTAGAGAAAAAGCCTCGATTTTTATTTAAAAAATCAGACAAAAAAATTTTCGAAATAATTTTCAAAAAATTTCGAGTAAATACTTAATTTTTGATTTTTATAAAAAAATCAAGCAAAAACATATAAGAAATTTTCCAAAAATTCCTTAGGAAAACATGAATTTTTATTGCTAAAAAATTTCACCAAAAAATTTGAGCCTAAGTTTTGATACCATAAAATGAAAATTGATATTCGATATTCATTATTTTTTATTTGTTATAAAACAAAGGAGAGGAATACTCCTTTAACCTTATATAAAGAATTACAAGATGATGTTTCTAAAAATAAACGATCATAAACTCAAGAACTAAACTGAAAGATGCTACAACTAACTAAAGTAAACTAACAACTAAGATGACCATTAAATATTACAATAATACTTTAATAGATGCGAGAAGCCTTTTAGGGGCAAAGGCCACTAATGAGCGACACACTCTTAGCAAATTGGAAAAAGAGGGAAGTATAGCTAAACAACCTAGAGATAGATTGACAAAGGCTAATAAAGTGCAAGAGGCAAAGAAGCAATTGGCTACAAAGGAGAAGGTAATTGAGGATAAGCTCAAGGAATTGGTCAAACAAGTACAAAAAGTACATGAGGAGGTTTTGGGAAATATCTAGCATTAGTAAAGCAATGGCAAGAATTGAGGCAGAAATGCAAGTCTCCAAATAAAGGCTAAGGAGATTTGGGCCTACGAAGAAAGAGTGAAATCCTTCATTTAAGCAATCCTTCTCAAATAAGTAGGTAGCACTAGTGAAATGTTGGCACTAGAAGTAAACCATCACCAACATACTCATCATCAATGTTGAAGGAGAATATGTCAATTGCCAATTAATGATGGACCATAGGAAGGTCACCATAGAAGGAATGGGACTAAGTGGAGGAGGATCATAAATGGTGATGAATAGTGGAGGACAATTAGATCCCATTTAGCACCCATGTGTCGAAGATCACAAATCTGCTACCATGTTCCAAAACTCAAACACAAGTGTTGGTGCAAGGTTAGATAGGATTATGTTGATGGCTAAACTCTAATCTATGGGGATGCCTATGAATACACCTTGTACAAGTCATTTGGTAGGGACTCTTGGCATATGGTTGAGAAATTCTAACAAGAGTAGGAGGCATTCATGTGGAGAAGTAAGCAGCCATTACAAAACTTGGAGATCAGGAATAGTCTCAAGTCAAGCTAAGGGTGGGAAGTGGATTACCAATTAATGATGGCATTGTAAGCCTAGGGGTCATGGATGGGAATAGACTAAGCATTATAATTAGCAAATGTGAATGGTGATATGGATTGTACAATTGTGAATGCATATAATATAATGTAAGTGTTTTGCACATTGTCTCTTCATCTTGCATATTTCTATGATGTGTGTTTGTTAGTTTGGAAATCTCAAATCTCTACTTAGATAGCAAGCCTAGAGCCTATAATTTGGAGATAGAATAGGATGACTAACTAGGATAATCAACAATACGAGGATAACTAGATGAGGACCAATATTTTGTCAATTAGGCTCACAAACCTATCCAGCTTGGTTATGTACCTTGTTTGAAGGCAATAGACCTTAGAAGATCATTGGGTCAAATCCCCCTTTTAATTTTGTAATGACATTAGCATTACCGTAATGCGACATCAACATTATTGTATAGCAATTAGCAACATCAATCAATTAGGCTTGTGAGCCTAGCCAACTTGGTTATGTACCCTATGTGAAGGCAATATACGATGGAAAATTATTGGGTCAAATCCCCCTTGTATTTTTGTATTGATATTAGCATTATTGTAACATGACATCAACATATTTGTATAGAAACATTATCATTGTTGCAAGGCAACATCAATTTACTGTAGCTGTTATGTCAGCATTTTGTCTTGTGTATTATTAGACCATTTTTAAACTTTTATGCCAAATCAGTGCATAGTCAACAAATGCAATCCAACTAGCACACACTGAACAAGGGTAGTGCAGCCACACATGGTCAACAAGGGAAATCCCATCAATGCATGATCAACAAGGACAGTATAGCCAACACACAATCAACACCTTTAAGTGCAACACTTTAAAAAATCAGGTGCATTCCCACCAGTTTTATTTTAATATTTGAATTCAAATATTTGTGCATGCTTAAATTGTACAGCCATTAGCCATCACATTTTTAACATTTCAACATTCAAAAGCCATAAATTTTGCATACAAACTTTATTTAAGCTTGTTTTCACACCATTGGAAAGCCCTCTTCAAGCTTTTCAGAGTGATACCATATGTCATTTTTTTTCATCTACCATTCATGGACTAATAGCACATGTGAAGGATCTTTTGTTTCAGTTGGATGAGTGTGGTGAAGAGTGTAAGGGAAATGATATAATTGAGATTATTCTTACCAAGTTGTGAGTACCATATAATGTGCTTCATTCTACTTTCTTCCCTACCAAGTAGATGATGAATCTGGTTGACAAGTCTATGACTTTTGATGCCATGTGTGATCTATTGGTTGCAGAAAAAGAGATTCTCATCATATTAGGTATGTTTGGTTCTGACAAACAATCTCATGTTAGCACAAGGAAGATGACACAATATTGTTGTGATGGTGATATCCATCCATGGTAAGATGAAAGAAGCATTGGTAGTGGGAACAAAGAGTAGCCATACGGGCAAGGAGAAGAAGCAAAGGGAATAAACCTATTGTAGCAAGAGTGGACATGTTGAGAACAAAAGTTTCTAGAATATTCATGTTATTGAGCAAGATCCCAAGAACCTCAAACCAAACCAAGGCAAGTATAATGAGAAATGTAAGTGAAATATCTGTAATGTCCCCATTTTAGCCATTCGCTCTTCGGTGACTGATAGCCTATTTCCGAAAGCCCGTAGGCTTGTTAGAGGTGAAATTAGGGTTTCCTATCTTATTGGAGTTTTGAAGCGTTTTTGAGGATTTGCATGTATGAGTTTTTGATGCATGTCTGGTGGAGTTTTTTGGGTTTTTGGAGAGCTTCAAAATGGTGTAACATGCATCTCCATCTGTCAACCTTTTCTGGAACTTGCTATTTTTAGTCATCACATTAGAGTTTCGAGTTTTGTATTGCGGATTCTTTTTGGATTTTAAGAGAGCTTCGCAGTGGTATGACATGCAAAGGCATTGGGCAACATTTCAGAATTTACTATTTTTAGTCAGTTCTATTTCTGGCAGTGCCATTTGGGTAGTAGCATTAGTACTCAGCTCAGTTTCCATTTCGGGCAATGCAGTTTGGAGCATAATTGGCTTTTAGCATTTTGAGACTCATTTTGGTGAAATGATTTATTTTAAGTCATTAATGTTTTAAAATTCATTTTAGGCGCCATGGCCTAGATTGATGACTTAATGTTGTTTTAAAAGGGGGCCATTAAGGGAGAACACCTCATGAAGGAATTAAACAAATTAAACATTTAAATGTTTAATATTTCCCTAAGGAAACTTGGACACAAAAACGAAGAGGAGAAAAAAGGTGAATTAAATGTTTTAAAAATTAAATTATTGCAAAAGTAAAATGGGTGTCCCTTTTGGAGGAAGATGGAAAGCCAACAGTCATCTTCAATTCTATAAAAGAAGGCCTTTGCTCTCTCATTTCTCATCTTTGGAAAATTATAACAAAATGCTGCTGGATTGAATTCAGAACCCGGTTAAGGGGAAGCTTAGCAATTCTACTCCATTTTTCAGGCCTGAAACTATGGTTCCTTAGATGGTGATTTGAGAGTGTGCTTCATCCAGAAGTACGAGCATTACTGTGGAGTTTTGGTGAGATATTTCCAGTTTTTATGTTGCTGGTTATTGTTTGGCTGAAGGAGATTTTCATATACAACTCTTTAAGTGAATTTTATTTGCACATGGGTATTGTTCCTGTGCAACTATATGCTTGAGGCGCCCCTTTTGGTGCAAGGACAGATTTTATTATGAAGTGGTTGATTTTTAAAGTGAGGTCGACCCTCTGCTAGGGCCGTACCATGTCTTGAATGCATTGGAATTCGTGCTGGGGTGATTTGCTGAGTTTGAAGCTTGGAAAATGTTACACCCCGAAATTGTGTAGTTACTATTTTATCTGTGCTTAGAGCATTCTGTTTGTAAGGAAGGATTTGAATGAATAAAATGTGTTGAACCTTGTTATCAATTTGAGAATCTTTTTACATGTTATGATTGGATCATTCTATGTTCTTGATTGATGTTATTCTTGGATAAAGCAATGCATAAAAGAGAGGATAATTAGTCTTGTTTTTATAATTGATTTATATACTGCAAATGTTATGAGCAAGTAACTGCCGTGGTTTTGTGCCAATGGATGCAGGAACAGGAACTATTTCTCCAGGCAGAGGGGAGACATCACTCGGGAGAAGGGCTTGGTCGGATAACCGATAAAGTTAATCAATTGAGCATACACACACTTCACTAAGGGTTTTAAGAACTGAGTCAGATAGAGTTATCTTGATAAGTCATCCTTAGGCTTAGGAGTTTTTGGATTACTTCTTTGTGCTTTGTGAGTGGTGCTACTTGTTAATTGACTTATTGTTCTGTGAGCCTTGAATGTGAAATGTGAATTGATAAGTATGGTATAGACAGGATGTATATGTGTATACGTGTACCACTCATATGTACATAGCAACATGTATGACATGTCGATACAGATGTATGATGGGCAATTATTATGCCATACACATGCGTCGACATGGCATACATACAAATACATACACATGACTAACACACCTATAAACATATGCACACTATCTATGATGTTTGTTATAACATTATTATGATGCCTTAAATTTACAGATAAACGTATATATACATGTTTGCACAAACAGGTGTATTGAGAGTATGTTGACTGGCTCGCAATACACATATTTGAATGTTTTAATGCAAATATGTATATGTATATTTATGTGTAAATATTTGAACGTTTATATATATATATTTAATATTATATAAATATATATTTTATTATAACCTTACTAGGAATAAATATATAGATATATATAGTTATATTTAAATATTAAAACATTTAAATATATATATATATAAATATAAATATATTTATTATGGTAAATAAAACTATAATAAAATATATTTAATACAATACATGATATAAATATATAGCAATTTATTTATAATTTAAATAAATAAGATCTTGGAAATTAAATGACTTCTATAGTCATTTGGTAAATAATATATATTTACCATGTGAAAGTAATTAAATTCGACTTCAATAGTCTTTTTGGGAAAACCCGTATGAAATATGAGAATGGGAAATAAATAAATGTTTTATTTTAAAAGCCAAATGAAAGGTTTATCGAATGCTTTGTAAACATTTAAATTTATGCTAAAATTTGCGAACCATGGAAAATACGCGAACTTTATTTAAGCAATGGTTGAAATTATGAATAATGGAGGAAATCCCGCGCAACTATGTATACATGCGCACAAGCATAGACCAGGTCGCAAATGCCATCCGCCATTCGAAGAATGCATGAGGAGGTTTGAGGAAAGGCCAGATGGGACGCATTTTACATATGACTTTTTCCCTGCAAAGTTTAATCCGCCATTTTTGGGCGCCCAGGCTGAGTACGCCTGTAGGTGTCCATCATCTGATATTTATCATGTGTAAGTTGAAAAGTTCTCCCTGGTTAAAGGTCGAATCATCCTTTAAATTGCTGAGTAACTTGCTAAATAGCTGCCACTTCATGGATTGACATTTTCAAATATATATAGGTGTCAATTCTCATGCCAAAATGTTAGCAGGCATGAGAATTCGAAACCTATATACATAGAGCTTCTCACTTGCTATCTTCACCAATTTACATCTGCTTTTGCAAAATTCCAAATTTCCTTTGAAAGCCACAATTTGTCTTTGCTGAAATCGCACTTGTTTAGAGAGAGCCAGTTTACAATTGCCATTGCCATATTGAGAGGACTGTGGAATTTATTTGCTGCAATACCTAGAAAATACTCCATCCATTCTGTGAATAGAATCTGGAAAAGACAGAAAGGAAGTGAATTCAAAAGAAGAAGCTACAGTCTGAATTCGTTAGTAGCAAGGAAACAGGCATGAGAGTTATCTTTTAATACTTCTGTTATTTAAATTAAATAAATCTACTTGCTTAAATTATGCATTGTTTTGCATTGTGGCATGAAGTAGTGTAGGCAAGTATAAGAGAAATTTTGTTTCCTGTTTTAGCTTGATTTCATAGGAAAAGCTTATTTATAAAGGAATAGCTTGATTTCATAGGAAAAACTTGTTTATAAAGGAATAGCTTGATTGCATAGGAATAGCTTGTTTATAAGGGAATAGCTTGTCCAAATAAATGAAAGGAAATGTTGGAATACTTTTTATAGAATTTTACTTGATGAAATGTAATTATATGAATACTGCTTGATCTCCTTATATAAAGGAAGTGAGGAACTAGTTATTAAATACTAGGTCGAGGATGGAATCAGTACCAAGGTAGTCTAAAGCTTTAAAGTTAGTAGGTTAACTAGGAAAAACTATGTACTCCATGGATAAAGAATTTCAGGATAGGAGTTACCCGAGGGACCCTTGTTGACTACATTTCAATTCCTGATTAAGTAGATGATGTAGGAAGTCTGGGGTGATTGACTACCCACGGTAAACGACACAGTCTACGCGTAGGATAAGATAGTCTCAAGTCAAACTAAACCTGACTTAGTGCATGTGATAGATGACCGTCAGTTTAAATACTGCCGAAACACTTTGGCCAAAGTAGTGTAGTACACCTATGTCCACTTAGACTATGAGACGATCACACTGTCAGTTCGTCGTAGTCCAAAATACATACTAGATTGAGATTGTGAGGACATAAGGATTTAGTTATGTAGGACTTCACACTATGCTCAGTTGGTCATACAGAACCGGTTACCCAACCAATCTCTTTGTAGAAGGGAGGGCCGTCTACTTAACAGTAAACGTGCGGGGGACCGCAATATAAGTCCGTGGTTGGCGGAAAAGCACCTGAGTGATGTTTCTCCTCCACAGTAGACTTCTGATGAACCAAGGTTTGAAAGGGAAGAACCTGGACCGTCTTATTCCTATGTGCTCAAAAGCTTCCGAGCTATGATTGAAACTAGTAAGATTATTACTTTGTTATTTATTTGAAAGAAAGGTAATTATGAATTGCGTACTCTGTTATTTACTTGGAAAGGAAAATAATGATGTATTGTGTCAATTATTTCTTTATGATGAAATGTTGCATTAGAATGAAAAGAAAAGTTTATTTACTTTGTCATTATGAATGTCTTTCCTTGTATCTTATTTGTGAAAGAAGAAATTTTTTATTTACCTAGTTTGGGGGTTGTTACAGAAAATGATGCTTTCATGGTCGCCTAGCCTATGAAATGAAGTACTTTTAGTTTGAGAGGAGTTTACGAAGTGTGGTAAGAGATTCGTCCATTTTGGTGTTTCATTGATTGCTAGTTCAAAATTTCAGTTTGCAGATTTTTATATCAGACTTGTTTCAATTTCTGATTTTGGTTTCTATCTTCAATAATTGAGAGATTATCAAGTGGGAGGTCATCTATTTCATTATACTTTGTAAGGATTGTAATAACACTTGAAAATTGCAGTTGTTTTTCATTGTAAGACTGTAAACAGTAGTACTGTTCCAATCATTTATCTTGCTGCACATTTTAGTGTTAATTCTCTCATATTTGTAACCCCTGGATGGTTTACCACCAGTGTGGAGAAAGAACAAACTAATATCTCATTTATCACCCACTGAAAAGTGGTGAATTCCTACTATTAAGTGGATGTTTGCCGCAACGGATGAATTAGTTTAGAATTGTAATGTTCTTTCCCCCCACTATTTAAGTGGTAGCGTGTAAATCTCTCATGGCTGGTTCACCTGAACCCGCCTCTTCTTGCTTTCATTTGTATTTACTTTCAGTTATAATTCAGTTTCCTCCGCCATATGTTAGCACCTCACCCATATCGGGTTTTGTGTGCACATTCTTGGCGTTGAGTGTTTTTCAGTTGATTCTCTCTTGAAGCTAACGCTAATCAATTGGCGTAGTGTTGGTTTGTGTTGTGATAATTCAAGAAAAAAATTGGTTGGCTCTGATAATTCAGTGGTATCAGAGCAGAAGATCCTACCATCCTGTTGATTAGTGCTTCATTGTTTGGGAAAAATTGAGTTCAGTTTAGAAATTTGTCAGATTAAGGCATGGCTAATGAAGAAGAGATGAAGTTGGCAGAGACACTTTACATGGCTGGAAAGAGTCTTGACAAAGAATTTCAGTCAAGGGAAAATGAAGAGAACATTCTTCATTTGATAGAACAATGTTTTGAGACAAGTGAAGCAATCACATTTAGAGGAAATGCAACTTGCATTAGCACCTGTTGTAACCTTTCTAAATCAGCCCTATTGGCTGAGGCATTTAGATGAAGAAACCAAGTTGTTGATTTTTTCTTGCTTCATGGAAGTGATAAGAATTGTGGAACCACAATTGCCTTATGATGAAGAAACCATGAAGTTCATATTAAATATGATAGTTGAGAGTTTCCAAGATTTGGATGAAACTGGGAGTGGTTTGTTTTTCAAGAAGAGTTGTTGTTTTAAAAACATTTTCAGAAGTAAGAACTTGCATCCTTCTGATAGAATTGGAGATGGAAAATCAGATTTACCATTTGTTTAATTATCTCTTCACTTTGACGCAGAGTGAGCAAGAAGAGGGGGTATTTGTAGTTGTTTAAGAATGTTCTAATTGACACAATCAAAGAAGCTGATTCTCTTCCCGAAAGTGTCCAATCCTTTCTCAAGAATGTGTATGAACATGAAGAACAAATTTCTCCCACTGCTGATTTGTTAGTTAATGAGATTTTCAGTTAGTGTGAGGAAAAGTTGAAACCATTTTTGAAGAAGACTGTTGAGAACAAAGAGGAGATTTCTGAAGCTGAGGAGGGGGATGAAAATTGGAACCCCTTTGAATTTGTAGCAAATGTTCAGAGGGTATCTATAGATTTGCACTCATCCAAGCATTTTGGAGAAGAATGTAATGTGACAGTGGAAGCTTTAGAGATGCAAGAAGAGGTCATAAGTGCAAATCCAAATGAAGGAGAAGTTCGGTTAATAGAACATAAGGGTTCAACCAACGAAATGCTTCTTCACAATTCCGAAGAATACTGGTTTGAAAGTAAAGGTAAGGAGGTGAAGGAGAAAGAGGAAGTTGAAGTCTCTTCCCACTTCAAGGCTGATTTGACCAATTTCCTTGAATCAAGTGTAGAAGACAACATGGAAGGTGAAGATTCTAGTAGTTATAAGGCAGATTTCTCTTCACCTAAAGTCAAACTAAGGCAAAATGCTAAGGAATTGGAAGGCACTATGGATGGAATGAGGAAGAGTGTTCATCACATGCGAAACAAGTTGAGGAGTACAACTCAAACTATTTTTGAAATCTTTATCCATCAAAGATGTACTACTTCATCTCAACCAGCATATGAAGAATGCAGCTCAAGTTCACAGATTGCTGAAAATGGAATTTCAAATTTTGTCAAAACTTGATAGAATTCATAGGCATGTAGAACAATTGATTTATGATGTGCCTAGGGGAGAAGTTGTATGTTGCAATTCAATTGATGATATGAAATCCATTAAGTTTGCCTTGGAGGAAATCAAATCTAGTCTTTTGCACATCATTCGTGACAAAGACAAATTGGCCAGGATTGCTGACAAGGCATTGGAGTGGAACGAGCTTACCAAAGCCAAGTTGCAAGAAGTGCATGAGACTCTAATTGAAGTAGAGAATCAAATTTCTGCTGTTCAATATTCATGGGAGCAAGAAAACAAAAGAAGAGCAGAGGAGCTTTAGATAATTCTTGATGAGCTTGATCTCATACAAGAAACATATGATTTGGAATGCTTTCCTAAGAAACCGAAGCATTCAAATTCTCATCAACAAGTTTTTCAGGCTTATGATAATCTCTTGTATGAAGAAGTTGCTAGTAAGGTTTATGTAAATCCTCTTTTTGGAAATGATGAAGGAACTTCTTCAAAGATTATTGAAGGAAGAAATTTGAGTTTGTCTTCCAGCATTGGAGAGTTGATATATGAGTTGCATGAAGTTGAATCTACTGTTGCTCTTAGTGCACCCATTTAGCAAGAAACGGTAACTCTTGGATCACAAAGAAATGAAGACATTCTTATTGTTCATTAACAAAGAGATGATTGGCATGTTGATGAAGGTTTATTTCATTATTTGATGAGGATGCTTGTGAGGCTCTTGTCAGATTTTAGTACATCTTCATCATCTCTTAGGGTGATTGATTTCATATTTGTATTTGATGAAGGATTCATGGAATCTTTCCGACAAATCATGACACAAGATTCTGGATTGAATTTCTTCAACGAACATAGGTTGGTTGATTACTTCTCAGAGTTTCAAGAAGCATCAATTTAGTTGGAATGAGCAAATCAGAGGATTCGTGTGAGAGAAGTTCTTTGTCTGAGAAGTGGTTCTTCCTTGCTGTTGGTTTGGGATCCTGGTATTACTTGGATAGGAGGTAATTCTAAAGTGGATAGACCAACACATTATTTTCAGAATGTAGTTGTGATTATTTTCTCTTGTGTTGGGAAATGTCTTCAATTGAAAATTAGTATTTGGGATTTCAAGTACATTCATATGATGATTGGTTGGAGAGATAAATGTCTAAATTTCAGTTTTATGATTGCTGCTATCTTCTTTTTCTACCATGGGTTCATTACTTTTGATCATAAATTGGTGTTCTGGGAAGGAAATATGATCAAAAGTTGGTTTGTGGTGGCATGGGAACCTTTGCTGAAGGTGCCACGAGCTTGGTTCATGAGCAGTCATGTTAACTTTGATGAAAAGTTCTTAGGTTGTAGATGCTGCTCACCTTCTTGGATGCTGATTTTCCAAAAATCAGATCTCAAGATGATTATTTCAGACTCGTTTGGTAGCTGGTTATTTCATTTTTAGGCCTCTCCATCTCCTATTTGGACTGAATTTCTGCCTCAAATAAGCAAGGGAATAATTCAGTATGGTCAAAGTTTTGGTATGGGTTGTTCATTGATGATTGACAGTGGATTTTTTGGTACCAATTCATACATTACGTTTTGGGACAGTGAGTTATTAGTGGATTTGACTTGTCAAATTGAAGCTCTTGAAGTGAAATATGTGAAGATTTCTTGGAGTTTCTTCAATGATTGCATATCCTTTTGGATTGAGATGGAGTGTGGAGCTTGGTTCTTTGCCTAGCATTGGTTTGGTGACTTGTTTGAGAACATTTTTGTTGCTGATCAAAATTATGACAGCAAGGTTTGCAGGTCCTACAGACTGATATGGGACTCGAGCACTGACATGTTGGGTGCATTGTCTTTTATGGACCAAGACTTGTTGCTCCACCTTGGGTATTCAGATGTCTTAATCAGAGTAGCGCAACAGATTAGAGGAACAATGTTCCTGAGGATGATTTGGAATCCTGATATCACTTGGGTTTGCCATTCAATAGCTAAAGATGATGAAGCCAATGTTGGCCTTTTGGAATTTATTCTCATGATGTTTTAGTTTAATTTTAATCTGGTGATTTCTTGTGTTGGCATCCAGCAGTGCAGTGCTTACATCCGTTGGTGCTATTAATCTCCTAGATTGATTTGGGACCCCGGGATCATATTCAGTTCCAGTTTGGTTCAACATGATGATTTTGGGGCAGCATTGGAATTGCTTGAGGACAAACAACTTTGGGAAGGGCGGACTGTAATGTCCCCATTTTAGCCATTCGCTCTTCGGTGACTGATAGCCTATTTCTAGAAGCCCGTAGGCTTGTTAGAGGTGAAATTAGGGTTTCCTATCTTATTGGGGTTCTGAAGCATTTTTGAGGGTTTGCATGTATGAGTTTCTGATGCATGTCTGGTGGAGTTTTTTGGGTTTTTGGAGAGCTTCAGAATGGTGTAACATGCGTCTCCATCTGGCAACCTTTTCTGGAACTTGCTATTTTTAGCTAGCACATTGGAGTTTCAAGGTTTGGATTGCGGATTCTTTCTAGGTTTTCAGAGAGCTTCACAGTGGTATGACATGCAAAGGCATTGGGCAACTTTTCAGAATTTACTATTTTTAGTAAGTTCTATTTCTGGCAGTGCCATCTTGGGTAGTAGCATCAGCAGTCAGCTCAGTTTCCATTTCGAGCAGTGCAGTTTGGAGCATAATTGGCTTTCAACATTTTGAGGCTCATTTTGGTGAAATGATTTATTTTAAGTCATTAATGTTTTAAAATTCATTTTAGGTCTCATGGCCTAGATTAATGACTTAATGTTGTTTTAAACGGGGACCATTAAGGGAGGACGCCTCATGAAGGAATTAAACAAATTAAACATTTAAATGTTTAATATTTCCCTAAGGAAACTTGGACGCCAAAATGAAGAGAAAAAAGGTGAATTAAATGTTTTAAAAATTAAATTATTGCAAAAGTAAAATGGGTGTTACTTTTGGAGGAAGATGGAAAGCCAACAGTCATCTACAATTCTATTAAAGGACTTTGCTCTCTCATTTCTCATCTTTGGAAAATTATAACAAAATGTTGCTGGATTGAATTCAGAACCCGACTAAGGGGAAGCTTAGCAATTCTACTCCATTCTTCGGGCTTGAAACTATGGTTCCCTAGATGGTGATTTGAGAGTGTGCTTCATCCAAAAGTACATATTGAGCATTACTGTGGAGTTTTGGTGAGATATTTCCAGTTTTAATGTTTTGATTATTGTTTGGCTGAAAGAGATTTTCATAAACAGCTCTTTGGGTGAATTTTTTTGCACATGGGTATTGTTCCTATCCAACCATATGCTTGAGGCGCCCTTTTTGGTGCAAGGACAAATTTTATTATGAAGTGGTTGATTGTTAAAGTGAGGTCGACCCTCTGCTAGGGCCATACCATGTCTTGAATGCATTGGAATTCATGTTGGGGTGATTTGTTGAGCTTGAAGCTTGGAAAATGATGCTTACATGGTCGCCTAGCCTATGAAATGAAGTACTTTCAGTTTGAGAGGAGTTTACAAAGTGTGGTAAGAGATTCGTCCATTTTGGTGTTTCATTGATTGCTGGTTTAGAATTTCAGTTTTCAAATTTTTATATCAGACTTGTTTCAATTTCTGATTTTGGTTTCTATCTTCAATAATTGAGAGATTATCAAGTGGGAGGTCATCTATTTCATTATACTTTGTAAGGATTGTAATAACACTTGAAAATTGCAGTTGTTTTTCATTGTAAGACTGTAAACAATAGTACTGTTCTAGTCATTTAACTTGCTGCATATTTTAGTTTTAATTCTTTCATATTTGTAACCCCTAATTGGTTTACTGCCAGTGTGGAGAAAGAACAAACTAATCTCTCATTTATCACCCACTGAAAAGTGGCGAATTCCCACTATTAAGTGGATGCCTGCTGCAACGAATGAATTAGTTTAGAATTGTAATGTTCTTCCCCCCCACTATTTAAGTGGTAGCGTGGAAATCTCTCGTGGCTGGTTCACCGCCTCTTCCTGCTTTCAGTTGTATTTACTTTTAGTTATAATTCAATTTCCTTTGCCATATGTTAGCACCTCTGTAATGTCCCCAATTTAGCCCTACGCTCTTCTTTAGGTTTTATCCTATTTCCGGAAACTCGTAGGCTAAGCAAAATGGTGAATTAGGGTTTCCACTTTCAGATGCAATTTGGAAGGCTTGCATGTGTGTTTTTTTGACGCATGTCTAGTGGAGCTTTCTGGGTTTTTGGAGAGCTTCAAGTTGAGGTAACATGCATGTTGAGATGATGACATGCAAATTTGGCAGATACCTTGCATGCAAGATAGGTTTATGGGTTTTTTTTGGTTTTCAGAGACCTCTGAGGTGGTGTGACATGCATATGAATCTGGCAACCTTTCTGGGCACTTACTATTTATAGTAAGTCATGTTGGCTGCCCGGTTTGTGCTCAGAAGATATTTGGAAACACTTACTATTTATAGCAAGTCATGATTATTGCTCAGTTGGTGTTCAATTGATGTTTTGCAAACTTACTATTTATAGTTGTTTGCTATTTTTGGTAAGTCAATTTATAAGCAGTATCATTCTAGCATCAGTTCAATCATTTGCAGTTCAGTGTGGCTGTTCAGTTTGGCTTTTTGATGGTTTTGAAGTATACTTACTATTTTGAGCATTTGCTATTTTTAGTAAGTTCTTTTGTGGTAGTGGCATCATTATCAGCTTGCCAGTTATCAGTTTGCTATTTTTAGTAGTTCTTCAATTGCAGTTTGGGCATTGCACTTGTCTACCTCCTTGGACTAAGTTTCATACTTAGTCAATTTTATGTTTTGCAGTTGTACCCTTGCCTAGTCAATGAACTTTAAGTTGTTTTTAAAATGGGGCCATGAAGGGGATGCCTCATTAATGCACTTTAATATTTTATTAAAGTTTTATATTTCCTCTAGATGGGATGACTTGGGAGAAATATTAAGAGTTTTAAATATTTTAAAATGCTCCTTGAAGTGGACTCCCTTGGAGAAGTTGAAGAGTTTTTCTTGGAGGTTACAAAGTTGATTCGAATACCAAGAAGAAGTCTATATATTGAAGTCTTGCTCTTTCATTCATATCTTGGAAATTTGAAAGTAAAGTTATGTTGCTGGTTTGAAATCCAGAACCTGGCTAAGGGGAAGCTTAGCATTTTGCAATCCATCCTTCGAGCTTGAAACTGTGGCTTCTTAGGTGGGTCTTTGAGACTGTACTTCACACAGGAGTGCAGATGGAGCTTTATTTCTGATGTTATTTAACAGGTTGCTGCTGTATAACCTGTTATTGAGTTGCTGATTTGTTCATGGCTGAAGCGAATTTCTGTTCGTAGCTTCGCCATCGAATTTTCTATCGTTCTGGGTATTGGCCCATGTTGTTCCACTGTGGAGGGCACTCCTTTCTGCAAGTTTGCATATTTTATCATTGAGTTTTTTATTTTTAAGAAGAGGTCAACCTTCTTGCTTGGTCGTACATTTTCCTGACATGTGCATTGGGATTCGTGCCACTCTATGATTGCTATTTTTGGCTCGAATTCTTCATGGAGGTTGGACGCCTAGCTCTTAGCTGTGGTTTGGCTATGATTTGAGAGCTTTCCAAGATGTTTCGGAGAAGATACGTCCATATTGGGTGATTTCTTATCTTGTTGGTCTGGTTTTCTATATTTTTTGTTTTTGATCAGATTGGTTAGATATTGTTTAAATGCTGATTTGAGCTTCAATTCCATATCATTTCATATTGTAAATGTTGGTTGATTACTCTAGCCATTGGCAGATTTTAGAAGCTTATCTTTGATTTTTGCAGCTGTAATTGTTCATTGTAAGGCTGATTAGTAGTACTAGGACTAACAACTATTTGTTTTTATTGCTGCAATTTTAGTTTATTTTATACTCCCACGTTTGAGTGGTCAAGTTCAATAAATGATCTATCTTTAATGTTGTATTTCCCCCTACAAAATAAGTGGTTGTGAGGATTGTATACCCCCCACAATTTAAGTGGAAGTGTGGTTACATGGCTAGCTTGCCGCCTTAATAAGTTTGTAATAATCTCACCCACTGAATAAGTGGAGTATTCCCACCGTTTGTGGATGCCTGCTCAGCAGAAGAAGTGTTCTTTCAGTTTTGTAATTAGTACTCCACCATATGTTAGCACCTCGCCTTCTAAAGGATCGTGTGTGCACATTCTTGGTGTTGAGGTTAGCTCTCTCTCTCAATTGTAATCAAGTCAGTTATTGAGTTATTAGATCCTAGGGATCCTCTAACCATATGCCCGACCCTCTTCCTTAAGTGGTTTTAGGGCACATTCTTGGTTAGAGTTTATTTCTGCATCGTTTTGATTTGGAGCTAACCTTAATGGGTGCATGATTGCATTGTATGTGAACTGGAAAAATCAAGAAAAAATTAAGGGGAACATTTCAACCTCACCCATATTGGGTCTTGTGTGCACATTCTTGGCGTTGAGTGTTTTTCAATTGATTCTCTCTTGAAGCTAACGCTAATCAATTGGCGTAGTGCTGGTTTCTGTTGTGATAATTCAAGGAAAAAATTGGTTGGCACATTTCAATATCTTGATAGCACAATACTTTTGCGTTTCATGGTCAAACATGTAAACTATGAGTTTATTTTGGGCTCTAGGTGTACTCATCACATGGCAAAGGGGGGTAATTTGTTCCATGGCCTTGGCAAGGAAAATGATAATAAGGTATATATAAAAGATAATTCAACTCTCCCTATTGTTGGTGGTTGGTAGCAAAGATATTATCCTAGATGATGCATGATAAGAATGTCTACTATGTTCCAAATTTGGGTGTGAAGTTTGCAATCAGCATATCAAATAACTCAATGGGGACTTAAAATTTAGCTTTGCCCTAATAAATTTGTTGTGAAGAGTCTAAATGAAAAATTCAAGGTGATTGCTAGTGGTAAACTCAATAAGAAAGCCAAGACTTATAAATTTATAAGATTCAGCAAAGAGTGAAAAGTCTTGAATTCAAATCTAGATGACTTAAGGAGCATTGGTTCTCTTTTTTCCAAACAAATGATGCAGGTCAGAATGAGATACAAAGGTTCAACATAACAAATTCTTTATTTGTGAGACTTGAGGATTCTTTTGAATATGATGGCATTGTTTTAGAAGAGGACGAATCAATTGAAGCTTCAAATGAGAACAATTGATGATCTCATTGGAACAAACAACCTCACATGTGAGGCAAGTTCAGAGATATCTACTTTTAGGTAGCTAACAAACCCAAATGGACCACTACGAGCCACTGTTACCCTTAAAGAAGCAAAGGAAAACAAAATGAATCACCATCAAGGGCCAAGATTGATGTTGGTAAGATTCTTCAACGTGTTGGTTGGAAAAAATTTGTACACCGCAAAATCACAATACATGGCATGATACCTCAAGATTGAAAGATAGATAGCACTAAGTAGCAGAAGTCTTCAACCTTTGCAACATTATATGATGAATCATAGTATAATCTAAGGCCATGGTTGAAGAAAGGACATGACAACTAGACATTTTCCTAAGTTTAGTAATGTCTTAGGCATCAAATATACCATTTCATATGTTAGTGATAACATGGAATGATAGAGAGGAGAAAAGTACAGAATAAAAATTACCATGCAGAATTAGATTGCATAAAGCAAGATTGTAACAAATACATATTGAATAAAAGAGAAGTTATAGTACAAAATACTTATGTGGTTGTCAATTAGAGGAACCCCTCCTTCTATTAATGCGTGTTTCATAACCTAGCACTGCCGTGTTACATCTTGTAATGACATTGTTATTAAAGATAAATGATGCAACTTATATTATGTGATTTAGAATTTTGTCTAAAAGTAATTACTATCTATGTGATTCAAAATTTGTAGCTATATCAAGGAAGCTAAAATATTGATGGTGTTCAACTGAAGCATGTCAAGTGAGAAGGCAACAAAGCTGCAAATTGGCTTGATAATCCGAGTCTTTATGATTGCTTTCACAACTTTGTGCCGATTAACCATGATTTTCTTGAAGATGACAACTTCTCTCCTTTTCGAGGTATTATCTTTGAGGACAAAATATCAAGTAACTTCCTTCAAAGTGGATTGATTGGCTAATTTTAGCAAAGGTAATCCTTTCATTCTTGTTGTTGTTTCAATTCTCCTAATTTGAGCATGCAAGATAAGAGCAGGGATCTGTGTTTTTCTACTTTTGCTATTGGGAATGTTATCTCTTTTAATTTTAGCTAGGGTAATGGCTTCTTTCTCATTGATGTTTCTATTCTCCTTATGAAATATAGGAGCACACAAGATAAGAGCATGGATCCATATTTTTTTGCTTTTTCTATTTGGAATGTTATCTCTTTTAATTGCTCTTGTGTGTCTTGGTTGGCGCTTTTCTAGATGTCTCTTCTCTACATGCATTTTGTCATCATAGCTAAACTATTGTTTCTTGGATCCTTGGTGTTGGCTTTTGCACTACCTATTTGCCATGGTGACAGTTTTTTAGCATGGAGGTTTTCTAATCCTTTTATCTTTTGGTTTGTCCTCTCCATTTTTGTACTTGGCTTTCATGGTTGGCAGCTTTATGTTGTCTTTTGCCAACTTGTCTCTCAATTTGAACGCCTCATCTTCGTCATCATTTCTAGATTGTTGTTGCTTTTCAAGGGCTTTTCATTCAGGCATGTTTTAACCCTCTCTATGTGTGGGTGGTGTGTTTCTTTGTTGCCTCTATTTATGTTTGCTCGTTGTCATTTCTTCTTTTTATTGTATCCTTGCGCAATGGCGTGATCTTCCTTTTGTCATCAAGGCTCCCTTTTGGATGTTCAGTTCGTTTTGTTCTATTGTTCAGAAATTCTTCAAGTGGTTGGCAAAAGAATTTGGAAATTTGTCAAATTCTACACACATCCTTTGGGTCTTCTTTTCTCTGCTCATGGGGCTCTTCTTCAAGCTAAGTAGTTTAACTCCCTTTCTAAAAGTCTTCAAAAGGGTATTGAGATACAGTAGATTGCTACTAGCAAAGACCCCAATTTTAATATTCTTCCACATGATGATGCAAGTTATATTGTTAATCCTCCTTATTCTGCAACCATGTCAACATGAAGGAGGTGACTCCCAAATGCAACTCATCACATGGGAATTCACAATTTACTAAGGAGAATGAGCGTGGAGGCTATTGTTTCTACTTCTTAGTGTAATTTTAAAGGTAAGTGAAAAGTAGATTCGAAGGACCTTCTACCTTTCAATAAGGCCTATTGTTCAAATGGACCTTCACAAGTTAATTCTCGCAACATTATTGATGGCAAGGCACCAAGTTCTACTAGTAATATACAACACAAGTCTGTGGCAAATATTGGTCCTACCTAACAAAACTTATTAGCTATAGGAAAAATCTTATCCAAGAGATTTAGATTGAGCGAATGAATCTTCAAGATTTAACTAATGCTATCAAAGGTCTCTTGGAAAACTCCAATAATCAGCTTTTCTATGATGAGAATGGAAGGTTACCATAGAACATAGAAACAAAAATCTGCAAAAAAACCCGATTAATCATGATTTTAAAAAAATCAGCAGGCTGGATGATTTTTTCCTCGATTTTTTGAAAAAATATTTGACCTTTTGGTGAACGATTTGTTCCCATTTAAAACTGCAAAATCGCCAAAACAATGTGTTTAAAACCTACAAAAAATTGCGAATAAAATCGTGCTGATTTTCACGCGAAAAGAAAAAACGATGACCATAGCTTGTTTCTTACTATTATGCTTTAATATATTTTTTCCAAGCATCCATAGCTTGTTCGAAAGCACCCGTTTTAGGCTTTTAGCCATAGCAGCAAGGCAGTGAACTGTTTGATAAAATGCTTTGGTAGACTGTAGACATGTATGAAAAATGTTGTAGCATAGACAAGGTAGTGAACTGTTTGAAAAAATGCCTCAAAGAAATGTGGTCTCATGGTGATGGAATTCCATGACAATCCATAGCCACAGGCATTCGTCATGGCATTCCGTCACCATGAGACCACATTTCTTTGAGGCATTTTTTCAAACAGTTCATTGCCTTGTCTACGGCTTGTCATGGCATTCCATCACCATAAGACCACATTTCTTTGAGACATTTTTGCAAACAGTTCATTGCCTTGTCTATGCTATTGCTTACTATTATGCTTTGACAATTTTTTTCCAAGCATCCATAGCCTATTCAAAAGCACCTGTTTTAGGCTTTTAGCCATAGTAGCAAGGCAGTGAACTGTTTGATAAAATGCTTTGGTAGACATGTATGAAAAATTTCGTAGCATAGACAAGGCAATGAACTGTTTGAAAAAATGCCTCAAAGAAATGTGGTCTCATGGAATGCCATGAAAAGCTAATGCAATTGGTAGATGCTCCTAGTTATTAGTTATGCAATGTGAAGTAATTGCATAACTGCTTAGGTTGACTTTGTAAAAAACTATATTGTAATTGAAATTTTGTCATCTATCAGCATCTAGTTATTAGTTATGCAATGTGAAGTAATGCTTTGAGTTTGAAAGATGTGCAATTCAATGAATGTAATCAACGATACGAATTAAACTACAAAAATCTATTTTCCACAATTCATTAGTTAAACTCTTTATTTTATTTGCTCTCTATATCTCTATGCTATGGAAATGCCTTTCAATTTTAAAAAAAATGTTTTTATCTCTTGTTCTACAAGTTTTTACTTTCTTTTTTTAAATCCGATTTTTTCCTGGATTTTTCAAAAAATCTTATACTTTAAATGGCATGGAAGAAGAATTATGGATGATCAAGCTACGATGTTGAATGCCATCTGTTACACCCCGGAATTTGTATAGATACTATTCTAGTGATGCTTAGAGCATTCTGATTGTAAGGAAGTTTTTGAATGAATAAAATATGATTGAACTTTATTATCATTATGAAATCCTATTTACATGTTATGTTTGGCTCATTCTGTATTCTTGATTGATGTTATTCTTGAATAAAACAATGAATAGAGGAAAGTAATTAGTCTTGTTTTATATATTTGATTTATATATACTGCAAATATTGTGAGCATTTGACTGCCGTGGTTTTGTGCCATGGATGCAGGAACAGGAGCTATTCCTCCAGGTGGAGGGGAAATATCACTCAGGAAGAGGAACTTGGTCGACTAACCGGTAAAGTTGATCGTATGAGCATACACACACTTCACTAAGGATTTTAGGAACTGAGTCAGATTAAGTTGTCATGATAAGTCATCCTTAGGCTTAGGAGTTATGATTACTTCTTCATGCTTTATGAGTGGTGTTCCTTGATTGACTGACTTACTGTTCTGTGAGCCTTGAATGTGAAATGTGAACTGATAAGTTACTGATGCCTGGAATTTACAGTTAAATGTATAAATACGTGTTTATGCAATTACGTCTATTAGAGGTGCTCTGACTGGCCTATAATACACGTAATTGGAGATTTGAAAATAAACATGTATAGATATATTTAAGTGTAAACTGGGTAAGTTAATTAATATATTTAATATCGATGTTATTATAGTTTTACCGATAATATAATATATTAATATATCTAATATAATATTTGAATATTATATAGATATATTTATATATTTAAAGAAAGGTAAGTTAAAAACTATAATAATATTGTATTGAATATAATACAAAATATATTAATACATTTTAATGAGAATATTAAAATATCTAAACCTTTGGAAAGATTTTATATAAACTATAATCTTTGGCATTTAAATTTACATTTATCTTATAAAGGTATTTGAGTTTATTTACCTTTGGAAATAAAGGTAATAAGACTTTCATAGTCTTTGGTAAATACTTTGCAAACCATACAAAGAAATTCGAAATATTGAAATACTTGGAAAATATTAAAAGGAAAAAGAATTTCGAAATTTTGTAAAGACCAATGGAAATTTATAAAAATCATTTAAGGAAATGTAAGTATGAACTATAGACTTTGGAAAGTATAAAAGAAACATTTGAAAAATCGCGGATTTCTTCCCGTGAAGAAATCGCGCGACTGTGTTAAGCAAAGAAATGGCGAAAAACTTCAGCAAATACAGTCCGCGCCCAGCTCACACTTGAAAGACTTGGTCGCGGATGCTAAAGCGCCACCATTGTGGACGCGTGGGTGGAAGAAAGGTAACAGCAATTGCAAAAAAACCCTTGACGTTTTCAAACCGAAAACTTTGGACGCCATTTGTGTTGCAGTCCGCCATTTTTGAAGGCAAGTTGAATGTTTAACCTGTACGTGGTTGATCCACGAAATTGGCATGTGATATGTTGAAACATTCTTGAGAAATTATGTTGAATCATCAACTCTTTTGCTGTGTGTTTGGCTATTCGACTGCCACTGCAGATTTTGACATTTTCAAAATAAGAGGTGTCGAATTCTCATGCCTACAAGGTAGGAAACATGAGAATTCGAAACCTATAAATAGGTTCTCACTCATTGTTGAAAAACACTCAATTTTTCATTCACTCTCCTTGCCTTGGAAAATTCGAAATACAGTGCTGTGGTATTTCTGTGTTTTGAAATTCCATTTTATGAAAGCCATTGTCATTTTATGAGAGCCATTGCCATTTTATGAAAGCCATTGTCATTTTATGAGAGCCATTGCCATTTTATGAAAGCCATTGTCATTTTATGAGAGCCATTGCCATTTTTGTGAAAGCCATTGCCATTTTGTGAAAATCATTTGCAATTGAGACAGTATTGCTGAGAGACAGTATTGCTGAGAACAACTTTTTGCATTTACCTGAAAGTAGTATTTGCTTAAGCTGAGAGAAGGCTGCGAAGGACGGTGGAGCAAGGATTGAAGCTACCGATCAAGCTCATACGCAAAAGGAAATCAGGCATGAGATATATGTTGATAGATTTTCTGTCATTTATTTTAAAATGTATGATTAGATTGCTTGATTATGTCTTGCTTTATGAAAGGAAAAATAATAAGAAACCTCTATGTTCTATGAAATTGCTGAATTGGGAATAGTTTAATTCCTTAGAAAAGGCTATTGAAATAATAGAGATAGCTTAATAGATTGCTGAATTGGGAATAGTTTAATTCCTTAGAAAAGGCTTATTGAATTTAAGAGATAGCTTAAGAGCTGGTCAAATTGGGGAATAGTTTAATTTCCTTAGAAAAGCTTTTGAAATAGCTTAGAGAACTTGATGAATTGGAATAACATAAAAGCATGTTGAAACGAATCAGTTTGAAATCATAGATGAATTTGAAAGGGAAATATTTGTTTACTTTTAGTAAAGTACCTTATAATTTGTATTGCTTGAATACTGCTTGAATTCCTTAAGTAAAGGAAAGGGATTAGTTATTAATACTAGGACGAGGGTGGATTCAGAACCAAGGTAGTCTAAAGCTTTAGAGTTAAATAGGTTAACTAGAGAAAGCTACGTACTCCATGGATAAAGATTTCCATGTTGGGAAGTACCAGAGGGACCCCTTGTTGACTGTACTCCATTTCCTGTTTAAGTAGTTGAAGTAGGAAGTCTAGGGTGATTGACTACCCACTGAAGGACTCAACCTACGCGTAGGATAAGGCAGCCTTAAGTCAAACCAAACCTGACTTAGTGCAAGTGATAGATGACCGTCAGTATAAGTACTGCCGAAATGCTTTGGCCAAAGTAGTGTAGTATACCTAACGTCCACTTAGACTGTGAGACGAATTACACTGTCAGTTCACAGTAATCCAGGTTACATGCTAGATTGAGATTGTGAGGACACAAGGATTTAGTTATGTAGGATTACACACTATGCTCAGTTGGTCATACAGAACCGGTTACCCAACCAATCTCCTCGAAGAAGGGAGGGCCGTCTACTTAACAGTAAACGTGCGGGGGACCGCAATATAAGTCCGTGGATGGTGGAAAAGCACCTGAGTGATGTTTCCCCTCCACCTTAAGACTTCTGATGAACCAAGGTTTGAAAGGGAAGATCCTGGACAGTCTTATTCCTATTTGCTCAAAAGCTTCCGAGCTATGTTTGAAACTTGTAAGATTCTTACCTTGCTTTTTATTTTGAAGAAAAGAAATCATGAAAGCGTACTCTGTTATTTACTTGGAAAATAGAACAATGATGTATCATGTCTTTTATTTCTTTATGATGAAATGTTCAATTAGAATGAAAAGAAAAGTTATTTACTTTGTCGTTTAATTGTATTTCCTTGTATCTTATTAGTGAAAATAGAAAAAAAATTGTTTACCCGGTTTTGGGGTTGTTACACCATCAATGTTATATGGGAGATCTTGAGGACATCCATCATAGTTTGAGATATCTTGTATAGGATATGAGGTACTTGGTTTGTTAGATGCGCAATTTGCTTTACCATGGAGGTCAATATCAAAACAATGTTGATTCTAATCTTGATTTGAAGCTTGATATTCATGACTCTTAGGCCCTCTTATTTTTTGTTTCTTTGTAATTTTCTCTATGCCTTCTACTTCTATGTAGTCAACCTTTAGCCTTGATGTTCTTTGAATAATTTTTTTTTACTTTTGTCAAAAAATGATATATTAAATGTTGACTATTTGAAAGGACACCTTTGAAGCTTTACCATGGAGATCAATATCAAAACAATGTTGACTCTAATCTTGATTTGAAGCTTGATATTCATGACTCTTAGGCCCTCTTATTTTTTGTTCCTCTGTAATTGGTTCTATGCCTTCTATGTATTTGGCCTTTGGCCCTTATGTTCTTTGCATAGTGTTTTTTAACTTTGTCAAAAAAATATATATTAAATGTTGACTATTTGGAAGGACACCTTTAAGACCAACCACTACTTGACTTAAGAAGATGTTAGTGAAATCATTAAGTCTTGATCAAGGACCAATGCATTAGGGAACATGGATATGATAATTATAATTGACTTCAGATGAATGATGTGTTTCTTGAATATGCAATTACCATAACCCTAACTTGAACAAGGAACAAAAAAAATTTAGTGTATGATTGTTGCACTTCAAGCAGATTGCAACCATGAGTTAATGACAATATTCATGTTGGAAGTGTACTAGGATGGAGACAATGAGAAGGAGCTTCAGCCATTTTGAAGCACTCTCTTCTAAACTCTATAACAAATTAATACTATTTAGTTAACTAAGCCCAACATGGAGGCTCAAAGGTTATACTTATATGGTAGAACTCGCACAATTTAAGGGGATTATCCCATATCTACATGGTCTTTCTTTGATACTAGACAACAAAGTTGAGAACAATATAGGAAGGTTATGTTGGTTTCTAGAGGAGTCAAATTGACCCAGAGATAGTGCTTAGCTTGTCAACATCAATTAAGAAACTCCATTTTACTAGGCATGTCTTTATTCTTTACTCTTGTGAATTTCAAATATTTTTGAGTGAAAAAATGATATGCGAATTAACCTAGATACCACCATTTCAAACCCTTGAAGAACCGCATAAAAATGATATATTATTATTTATAGGGCTTTACCAATTGTATCATTTAAGTCTATATGGGAATAAAAATAGGAAAATCCCTCTACCTATTTAAAAAAAATTGTAGTCTTCTTAATTTGGTCTCCTTCAACCTCTATAGAATGGATATTGAAACATTCTTTTGGAGTTATCCATGAGGTGTAATTGTAGTCCTATGATTTACCTTCATGAGTTGAGACTCTCTGTAAGTGTATTATTTATATGGTTATTGGTTTAGGCCCTGGGGCCTATCAAGTCAAGTCAAGTCCGACCTAGATACGGGTCTAGATCCAATCTAAATTGGGGGCCATCTAGGGTCTTGTCCAAAACCTGGGTCCATCCAAGACAAACCCAAGCGAACCCGTGCAACAAATTTTGATATCTTTTAGGTCTAGCCAGTGAATTTGACCATTTTCTAAAAAATATATATTCTAATTTGAATTTTAACTTTGAACAAAAACCTAAAAAATGCCCCCTCAAACCATAAAACATTGATTCCAAGATATTTTGGAAACAAAAACAAATTCATTTCTCAAATTGTGAATGCAAAATATCATTCATCCTTGTTGAACTTTCATTCTTGCTTGCCATTGCATGAATAGAGTTGAAGATTGATTGGTGAACATTCCAAAGTGATTTGTTTGCTATTCATATGCATTTGCAAGAGTCCATTTTTTGCCAAGAAGATTGTAGAGGAAGATTTATGCAAAAGAGGTGGGTTTTTTAAGTTTTTGGTTTTTCTTTCTACATTTTTTTACAAACAAACTCTCTTGTTTTGTTTTCATTCTTCTATGAATCTATAACACAAGCTTTTTTTTTAAATTAGTTAAGTTATATATATTTCTTTAAATATGTTGTTATTGAGCTTGTTGTCATAGGTATTACAATGGAAATGAGTTCTAACTCCATAGGCTGACCCCACTTCATAATAGACCTAAATTTTCCCTTGGAAATATGTTGATATGGTGCAATAGCTTCCAAGTGGTGCGGTTTATATTTGGATTTGTAGTGCATGTGATGTTAGCTATTCAAATTCATATAGTCAGGTGAAAGTCCATTTGTGCCACATCCTTGGACTAGGCATCAAAGCTTGCCTTAAAAAAAATGGTGTATCCATTCCAGAAGCACAAGTCATGGCATAAATTAATGAGCAAAAAAAAAGAAAATCAAGTAGTAGGCTACAAATCAAATCATCCTCTATAAAGAAAGGATCTTGAGGAATGAAGCCCCCTCCACCACCTTCTAGGATTCAACCTATAGAGATCCACCCATTTTTGGAGACACCTGAAGAACAACTTGTGGTCTTTACACATAAGAGGTCAAAGGGACCATTGGAAATGGCATTTTAGAATGAATCTCAAGAGACTGTCGATCGACACATAGCGGGATGTCTCTATACAAACGGATTGGTTTTCAATAGTGTCCGCTCACCATGTTGACAACAAATGGTGAAAGCAATTAATGTGGCCTCAAAAGGGTACAAGGGCTTGATTTTTGAGAAAGTGTGTAGCACCTTATTGAAAAAGGAGGTGAAGTTCATTAAGGAGTCATTGAAGCCCGTAAGGAAGTTGTGGGCCGAAACAAGGGTGTCCATTTTTGATGGATGGAAAGATGCAAGAATTGATCAAAGTTATTGCAATGTCCCTTAAAGGAGCATTGTTTTTGAAAGCAGTGGATTGTGAAGAGGAGGTGAAGGATGTTTTATTTATTGCTAACATTCTCATGATAGCGATTGAGGAAGTGGGGCCTCGAAATGTCGTGCAGTCATACCAAACAATGCCAAAAATTGTAGAGTAGTTTGGTTATTGGTTGAGGAGCATTATTCACAAATTTTTTGAACACCTTGTGCTGTCCACTCTCTCAACCTTAAGCTGCAAAAAATTGGCACCAAAATTGATTGGATCAAATAGGTGTATGTTGAAGCCGAAGAGATCCAAATGTTCATCACCAACCACCATATGTCACAAGGCATATTCAATACATTCTTGAAATTGGAGTTGTTGAAGGTAAGTGAAGCAATAAGATTTATTTTAATAACTATATTTTACTTCAATAAAAAATTTTTTTAATTTTTTTTTCTTAATTTTCAAATAGGTTGTTGAGCCTTGTTTTGCTCCAACACAATTGTTTTGAGACGACTTGTGAGGGTTTGTGAGGCACTTTCTAACATGGTCATCAACCTAAATTAGTCCATATGGAAGCAATCTAGCACTACACGGGCAACAAATATTAAGCGGATGACCCTAGATGACAATTGGTGGGATCGTGTTGAATATCTCCTCAATTTTGTCGAGCCTATATCGAGTATCATTCATGACACCAACATGGATAGGCCTTGCTTGAGAGAGAAAAATGATGGTATCAACTCAATGATTGAGAAGATGAAAACCATCATAAATGCAAAAGAGCAAAATTCTACAAAAACTTTCTTCAAATAACTACACAAAATTATTGAAGAGAGATGGAAAAATGACTACTCTGCTACATCTTCTTGCCTTTGCATTGAGTCCCAAATATTATAGTGTTGAGCTCCTTTATATGTCAACAAGAATTGCCCCATTTAGAGATGTTGAAGTCAGCCAAGGGTACAAGGCAACACTTTGTAGAACTCTTCATTGATCCTAACATGTGGGATGCAGTGAGGATTGAGTTCATGGATTTTGTACACTCTATGATTTCCCCCTGGGATATGTGATTCTGTTTGTGTGTTTATTTGCTTTTTTCTGATTTTTTGTTTTTGCCCGAAATGTTGCAAGAAAGGAAATAATTGCAAAATGCTAAATAATAAAGGAAATACATAAACTGATAATAACCCAATTTATTTAATTGCATTATAAACAATTCTAGAATATACCCATATGCTGAAATGCAAGGTCACAAGTCTGATTTTTGAAACCAGCAATGAACAAACCCTCACGTGCTTCTTGCAAGGGTACGGATGGCTCTAAATCCCATGCGTAGGGTGAATGAAGTCCAACCAGCAATAACAACCTGTACTTTATTTTCTGATATGCAATATTCTTCTTTGAAAATCTGAAATGCTATTATCTTGGATTCTTTGAAGCTCAGATAATAATCCTTGTGTGAGATTATTCAATCAAGAGTCCTTGGGTGGTCTCTCACACCTGCAAACTCTGTCCTATTCAAGGGATTTCGTCCTCAGAATAGCTTGATTCTCCAAACCAGCAAACCATGTTGCTCAGCTCTCTCCATTTTTGCAGATAAACAATCTCAATGAATATTTCAAAATGACTTCTTTTGCCTTTTAATCCTTCTCCAAATTCCAACGCCAACTTTTGGCAATTAGGTTTTGAAATAATATTAAATTCTTGCCTTTTTAATATAATTGACTTTTAATAAAATATTTCATAAAGTACTATTAAAATAATAATACTTTATTAAAAGTCGCTTTAATTCCCTTATAACACCAAATTATAAAGTTACTTTATTAAAAGTCACTTTATAACATTAAATTATAAAGTCATTTTAATAATTAATATTATTAAAGTAATTTGACTTAATAACTTAATTAAATTGCCCACTCTCAATAATAATCTGACAATAACCCCTGAGAGTGATCCAAACACAATTTCCAACTGCTGGCGTGGCGACCATTGATCCTGGTATAACTTACTATAAATAGTAAGCATGAACATTGTACTCCAGAATTGCCTCTGTAAGGCGTATTGTTGGTTGAAAATTTTGTATACTTGGGAAAGCATAAAAATTGTGGTTTCAACCACAGCACGTGAATTAAACTCTCCTAATTAAGGGAAGGCTCCCCCTTTAACTAAACAAAACTAATATGGGTAGGACAGCAATCGTTCCTCTTATTTCAGGAAAGATTATATTCTTTTCTCTTCGCAGAAAAGCAATAGCAAATGTTAAGAAAACTTATTACAGCAGCTATGCAGTGAAACCAAGAAAGAGGAAATAAAGTTTCCTGAAAGCACAAAGACTTCCGTCACTTCCTCCGGGACGGGAAAACAACCAACAAGCGCAAAGTCTTGAGGAATGAAATCCTATCTACCCTTTTTAGAATGATTACTTAATGAAAATATACAGCATAAAACAACACAAAGTCTGCAACTATGATGTACCTATTAACTACTCTAAATGAGAACTACTACGAGCACAAAGTCTTGCAATTCTTCTCAATTTCTAATACTAACTACGAATTCAACCTTCAACATTTACAACACAAAGACTGCAGACATTTAAATTGAATCTCTCTTTAGCAATATTCCACAATCTCCAAGCAGTCACAAAGTAATGCTCCAAAATGACATAAGAACACAAAGGATGCAAAGTAGGGCTTCAACACAAAGTCTGAAATTCCAACTCTTTGATATTACTTGAAAAATCACAACTTATAACTATAAAGCTCAAAGTCTTTATGAGTACAAAATTCTGCAGAGATTTCTTGCTTGCTAAAAAGATAAAGATTACAATACACCCCCTCAAGTATTTATAGGAGAGAAGCCTTGAGAAAAAGGTGGGAGGATTCCAACAAACTTGAGAAATTCTCTCAACCACTAACTAACTGCAATTGACTTATTCAACATTACAAGTCCTATTGTATTTTGACTTGTAATGTAATCACATGTAATTACATTTTACAACTTTGCAAGTGATATGATTACTTGCAATTACATTTTTCCATTTTACATGTAATTTGTCAAAACTAAATTACAAGTACATAATTGAAACTATTCTAAGTATCTAAAGACACAACTTGAACTACATCATCCTTGATTGGGTCTTCGTGTTGCTGTTTGGAAAACATGATTCCATCTTTGTCTTGAAAGCATTCTATGTTCAATCAAACATTCCTGTCACTTATTCACTTTCTTGTATGGCTTTGTCACTTTCCTAGCTGTCTAGACATCACTAGGAGCGTCTTCATCTTCATAAATTTGTACTGCAATTTGATATAACTACCCCTTGACATAGAATATCATATTTTTCTATCATCCTCTTTCAATGAAGTCCTCATGCTGCTACAGATCATTGATGTTGTACTTTCTTTATATCTTTCTCCAGCCTTGGAATTTGCTTGAAAAATAAGGCCCATGTCTTATATTATTGATTTAGTAGGTCATGTGTGCAAATAAGACTAACAAGAATGAGACAAAGGGGCTGCAAAAGTGAGGCCAAAGCTCAATTTCGGGTTTTGGAAGGCTGACTGCAAGTGAAAACAACGTTTCACCTTTTTGAAACAACAAGTCAAAACTTCTAACTTGAATTTGCAGTCAAGTTTTGGAAGTCCGTTTTAAAGGCATTTAGAAGCATTTTGGGTTTTGGAAGGCATTCAACAACTTTTAAACTTGCAATTTTGGTGAAAAATCCCGACTTGCTATTGGATGATAAAAACCCGAAATTAGGTCAAAGCCCTATTTTGTAAAAATGGCAATGAGGATTTGATGATTTATCAAAATGGAGGTAAATGAGATGAGTGAAATGAATGAGGTGAATTTGGTGAAAACAAATGGAAATGAGAAATGGAGACGAGTGAGACAATGGCAAGGGAAAAGATAAAAAATGCGTGTTTTACTCAAGACATCTTTTTTAGAAATTGTGATTTGCTCTCAAAAACATGTTTTTCAGAAATGTCTCACCATGGCATTTGAGATAATGACGACTTCACACAAAATGACAAATACACATGACATTAATCAGCATCAAAAGACGTTTAAAAGCAAAAACGTGATTCCTTTGAGTGAAAAAGCAATTTGATTAAGGGAAAAAACGTTTTTCATATTTGTTGTTTGAAGAAACCGATTTTATTTATGTAAGGGAATCATGGAGTCTTGCAAACAACAAAATAGAAGAAAGACGACTTGACAAGAAGCAAAACTATACAAGGAAAACACGTTTCTGCTAAAGGACACTAGATAACAACACAAAAACCAGAAAATAAAGAAACGACTAAGCACAAACGTGATTAGATAAAAGGGAAAGAAAAAATAAAACAAAAGGAAAGCAAACAACATACCTTGGAAAAGAGAAGCTGAAAGTAAAAATGAAGATGAAAACCCTAGATGACTTGGGCAAGCTCAACAAATAAAAATGACTTGATTTATTGCAGCTGAAAGTCTGATTTCTTTGCTAGAAATTAATGGAAACACCATGAAAGAAGGGAGACAATCAAAACCAAACTCAAACTGCCCTCTTCAAGCATGGCGTTGGGTTTTTCAAGCTCAACAACAAAAGAAAATGGCAATAAAGAGACCAAATCGGGTTTTTTAAGCCTTTCAACAACTTTTCTTTTGACAATTTGGAAAAAATAGGAACTTTTGGCTCATTTAGCAATTTTATTTTTGACAAAGAGGCAAAATAGGAACTTTTTGACAACTTAGCAATTTTAATAACTTTTTGGCACTTTAGCAAAAATAGGAACTTTTCGACACTTTAGCAATTTCACTTAAAGCACAATAGGAACTTTTTGGCACTTTAGCAATTTCACTTAAAGCACAATAGGAACTTTTTGACACTTTAGCAAAAATAGGAACTTTTTGGAGTTTTAGCAATTTCACTCAAGCAAAAATTGGAACTTTTTGAAGTTTTAGCAATTTTGCTTTTAGCAAAGTAGGAACTTTTCACAACTTAAGCAAAAATCGGACTTTTTAGAGACTTTAGCAATTTTGCTTTTAGACTTAAAATTTCCTATTCTGCTGAGCTGCCTTAAAAACCCGAATTTGACCAAAAAGACAAGAAAAATGACTCAAAATTTTACAAAAACGGAAAGGGGAGCTGATGAAAGGATGTCCAAGGGAATCATCAATTAAAATCCAAAGTTTTACAACCTCAACACCTCGTAAAACGTGTTTTAACACAAAAAAATCCCTACTTGCAATGGTGATCAAAAATCCCGAAATTGGACAAAACAAGGGGAAAAATATGTTGAAATGTTCCCAAATTTCACACAAGGCAAAATAGGAAGGAGACCAATGGCTGCACAATTCAATTGGAGAATTTTGGTGCCTCGAAATGTGTGCCATAGAGATTTATGAAGAAATTTTAGGCAAAATTTCATATGGGTTGTCCAATTTTGAGAATTCAAAATTGAGGACAACACCTATCAACCAAAATATTGAAACACTGAGTTGTATTTGTTGGAATGAATATCCAAGCCTGTTGACGAACCTGAATACCCTCCAAAGGGTCCCCTAAACATCTTATTAACCTACGGGGACCAAAGTCATAGGCTAACCCTAACTCCTAGTCCACTGACTAGAGAGGGGACATTACACGCTCCAATGAATTTAGTATTGATGCTCTTCATAACAAGTATAAGGTTGATGCTCATAGTTGGAGGTACTTCCATGGTCAATCATTCACAACCTACAACCTCTTGCGAACAAAATTTTATCACAAGTTTTATAAAAAAAAATTATCTTTTAAGTTTTATTTATATTTTTTAATTTTATAACTCTTAACTCTCTAATTTTGTCTTAATAGGTTGCTAGTTCATCTCTCAATAAAGCGCAATTGACTACCCTTTAAAAAAGGCAAAGGACTTAGTTTATGTGCATTCTAACTTGCACCTCCTTTCACATAAACAAAGTGGCTACAAGGAAGGTGACACAAGGAAGTGGGATATGGAGCCAGAGCATATTGACTTGGATGCTTTCACTTCCCAGCTTGCTACACTTGATGTTGATGATGAGCCAGCTAGCAAGCATGAGAGTGTCAATGCTAGTGTCAATGGCATTGTTTGTGGTTCTTCTAATTTACTAGTACCTACATCATTTGATATGGATGGTGATGATGATATTTTTGAAAACCCATATGATGATGATGCTCGATCAGTGCTCTGGCTGATTGTTGACACTTGATATTATTATTTTTTAATTTTAATATATAATATATATCATGATATTCAAGTTTGACTAATTGACGCCGTATAATTTTTTTACTTTTAGTGTGGTTTTGTTTATGTAACGACCCCCAAACCGGGTAAACAAAATTTTTCTAACATTTCACTTCAAACATATAAATGTAACAAGTAACAAAGACACTGCAATAAAATTCTTCCTTTCTTTATTGAAAAATACATGCAAGTTACAATATATATATTTCCACATGAATTCCATTTTCATTGTAAATATAAATCAGAGTACAAAAGTAAAACAATTACATACATAGCTCGTAAGCTTTTGCACAAATAGTAGTAAGACGGTTCAGGTTCCCTTCCTTTCAAATCTTGGTGTATCTGTCGCCTGCTATGGAGGAGAAACATCACTCAGGCGCTTTTCCGCCAACCATAGACTGTTAATGCGGTCCCCCGCACATCTATCTTTCGATAGATGGCCCTCCCTTCAAACGAAGAGATTGGTAAAGTAACCGGCTGCGACAACCCAACTAAGCATAGTGCTATGTCCTATACATCTAGAACTTGCTATTTCACAATCCCGAACTAGCATGATGGATCACAATGAACTGACAGTGTAGTCTTGACTATCTCACTTCTAAGTGGATGTCGTACCTTCCACTACTTTGGCCAAAGTATTCTCATTCAGTACTTCGAATGAAGGTCATCTATCATATACACTACTCAGGGCTAATTTGACTTAAGGCTATCTTACACTACGCATAGGCTAAGTCCTTCTCTGGATTGTCAATCATCCCAGACTATCCTACTTCAATCTAATCCAAGACAACAAATATAGGTTCAAGTCCTTCACTGGATTATCAATCATCCCAGACCAACCTACGACATTCTCACTTACTAGAAATAATCCAGCTTGACAAGTAATTCATTCTTTCTCTCCTGTTATGGAAATCTTTATCCTAGGAGTTCTTTAGCCTATCTCAGTTAATCTAAAACTCTAAGCCGCTTGAATATACTTGACCTCTGTCCTTATTTCGTTCCTAGAATATAGTAACTAGTTTACCCTTATTCTCCATATACGGAGATCATACACAACATGCAATATTCATTCAAAATGCATAAAAATCCTTCCCTTTCCTTTTTCCATTATTTCCCTTTAATGCAAGATAAGTAAACTAATCCCTTAAGCTCTTTACTCATATAATCCCTTTTTGCACAAACCCTTAATCATTGAATCCCTTACACATTTTCTCCTTCAATGCATTGCTTTAAAAATTCATCAAAACGGTTCTTTCCTACTAGAGCTAATTGAAAGCAACAATCACAAGACCAAAAAGGAAACAACACTTCAATAAAAGTTATAGACTAAGGAGGATGCATGCCTGATTTTAAAGCTTCTCCTTCCAGAATTGCTCTTCTAGACTCTCCTTCACATAAGCTTCCAAAATTCCAACTGAAAATGGCTTCCTTGTGATAGTATTTTACTCTAAAAATGATCTTTCTAAGTCTCTTCTCTCGAATATGATTCCACTAGTAATTTCTTACTCAACTATAGCTCACAATGACTTCACTCACAACTTAAAATGGGATATTAACTGTTAATGGCAATTGCTGGTAAAAGCTCACTGTATTTTCAACTCAGCAAAACAGAAAATACAAACAAAACAGAGAAATGGATATGGAAGCTCAATGAAAAATGCTAAACTCGGATTGCTCAAGTGATCTTTAACAAAGAATGGCTGGTATCTATTTATAGACCCGAAATTGCAACAAACTCCACCATTGAGGGTATGCAAAATGACAGAACTATCCTTTGAATAATTCAAAATGAAATGTGGCAGTTATCTAGCATGATACTCAGCAAAGAGGAAGATGATTCGACCTAAAAATGAGAAGAAAGTTTCCACTTACACATGGTGAAATTCGAGAGATAGCCATCTACAGGCGTTACTCAGCCTGGCGTCTACAATGGCGGATTGATTGTTCAATGCAGAAACGTCAATGGAGAAATGCAGACATCTGGCTTCCATTCCGCCCTACACACGCATTCCCAAAATGGAGACAACAACAGTAGGTCGTGACTTGGTCTCCCGCCATGAGTTTGCAGCCGCGGGTCTTCCGTTTCTTTTCGGCCATTCTCCACAGCCCGTGATTTCCACCATGAAGGAAATCCGCGATTTTTCTTTAGCCATAGTTTTTAAAAATGTATTTCCTTAAACCTTTAAAAGTTAAAAATGTTTATCATTTAAATTTTCTCATGCCATTTCAAACGTATTTTCCCAAGACTATGGAAATCGAAAATGCTTTCATTACTTATGGTAAATGCATTTTATTGCCAAATGACTATACAAGTCAAATTCATTTAATCTTATAGTAAATATCATTTATCAAGTGACTAAAGAAGTTTACGCCATTTACTTTCCAAGATTTATTTATATTTTAAATATAAATAAAACATTGTATTTATATCTCCATAAATTCATTTTATAATATTTAACTTTAATTAAAAGAATTAAATCTTTTAATTTTACACTAAGAGTTTTAAAATATTTATCTAGATATATTTACATATTTTAATATATTAATATTATTATAGTTCTTTTAAATATTAAACATATAAATATTAAAATACCCGAGTATTTAATATATTTATATATCTTAATATAACTATAATAATATTATATATAATTGCGTATATAAATATATTTAATAAATATAAACATACATATACATATATAATTGTCGATTATATAAATATTCAACGAGCCAGTCAGCGTACTTTCAAAATATATATCCATGCGTATGTATATATAAATTCTAGGCAAATATTTAATATTCCAATTTATCGGACGTACGCGTATAAACATATATATACTGTACATGTGTTTATATGCTTACTTCCGACGTTCACATCCAAACGTGATACCACCATGACGATCATAATATCACAATCAAGCATTAAGATAAACTTCACACACAAAAGCAGTCAAGACCTCTACTTGCAAGACATACAAGCTATGGATGACTTACCTTATACGCATACAAAATTGACTTGGTTAACTCAATCTAAGGTGTGTGTGTGTATGCTCAATCGATTTACTTTACCGGTTACCCGACCAAGCCCCTCTCCCGAGTGATGTCTCCCCTCCGCCAAGAGGAATAGTTCCTGTTCTTGCAACCATAGACATATAATCTCGACAGTTACTTGTTCATAACATCAACAGTATACAAAACATCTTAAGTTAGAATATTCATAATTCAATACTATGCATGTAACATTCATCAAGATAACATCGAGAGAAGTATCAATCAAATGAGACAATCATTTAAATAGAGCACATTCATTTTGATAACAAAACATGTTTTATTCATCTCAAAGATTCAAACATTACACTCAATTTCCCTATGCAATAGTAGCTATACAATCGGGGTGTAACAGTTTATTATACAATGTATGATGCTATGTGTGGTATTCTTAACTTAAATACTGCTACAAATATATATGTATTTTTTATTTTTATATGTTTTTGTATGGACGAAGCCAAAATGAACCCAACCCCAAAAAAATTTTGAGTGAACACAGGAACTGATCCCTTGAACCTGAACCCAAACCAGAACCAGTACCAGTACCAGGACCAGTAACTTAGGTTATTGTTAACCCTAAAGATTTGGTTTGGAATGGTAATATTCAGGTAAACCTGGTATTCATGAAGTTAGGTTTGTGTAGAAATAGTTTAGTTCATTCAAAAAATATTATAAGTTGTTAGCATGAAACAGATCAGTGGCAGAAGGTTGTTCTGGTGCATAAAATCCTTTACAATACTGATAAATCAGACCTGTGAATCTTTTAAATGATATTAAACAAAGCTATCTCAAATCTGGTATTGTAATTTTAAATTTGAATAGACCTGATGTCAGTAATGGTCTGATTGGATTCTGCATGTTTGACTTAACTACTAATTGGGCAACAGTCAAATTATCAGATCCGATTCAAATGATGATCCATCAGTCTTTAAAGGACTAAAGGTCTGTGCTTGTAATAGCTGGCGTGAGGAATCTTACTATCTTTCTCCTTCCTACAAAACAGCTCTTGAACTCTTAGTGAACTGAGATGGTAAGGATTTCAATTCTTAAATTGTAGTGGCCCTTGTTTTGAAAGGTTGAAGTTCATAAGTTGGCAAACCTTGTACAAGATAATCCTCGGTGATCTCACTGGTTTATAGGATGTCTCCTGCATTAAACTGATGTAAAAATATTATTAAAAGACCACTAATGAATGTTGTCTATGGATTATCAGTGGATCGCTATATTGAATGGTGCAAGAGTATTCTTTTGAGTCATACTCATTTATAAGCCGGCTACCCCTGTCCAAGTTTCATAATTAATGGTAGATATAACTTCTTTTCACCATCCAATAGTCTACAACTATGAGGTGAATGCTTTATGCAAAACACATGCACTTTGACAGTTCTTTATAAATTACTAGGGACCTCGCCCTTACAAAACCTAGGTATTGGTATTAGATAAGTATGATATGTGCAAAATGGAAAGCAGTTGTGTTTCGAGTGCCAATGGTCATCATATTCCATGTGACCAATGTCATGCTGAGATAGTAAGCTTACCTTTCCAAAATACTGAACTTGATATAGATCAAGAGTGAGGTTTTGTTATTTAGTTCAATTTAAATCAAAGACACCGAGTTGCACATTGTTTGGTCAAATGGGCCTCCGATCTTCTACAGAATTGGAACATTGTGGATAGGGGTCAATTAGTGGAGGTTGACATTGTTTGGTCAAATGGGCCTCCAATCATCTGCAGAATTGAAACATTGTGGATAAGGGTCAATTAGTGGAGGTTGACAGGGGTCTGTAATGCCCTTGCTTTGTACTTCTTTGTTTTAGTTTGAATAAATTTTTACCCGTCTTTTAATTAAAAAAAAAAGTCAAAGACACCAAGATATAGAGAGTGATGACGAGCCTCCTCTCTGCAGTTGTGACTGCAACAGGCTCTCCTGAAAAGGACTCCTTGCAGCCCTTACTGTATAAAGGAGACTTACTCATCCAACTCTGCATCTAGCCGTCTGTTAGATGGCTTCAACTGTTTTATTTCATCTTCTGACTGTTAAGTAGTTATACATGATTCCTTGCGATCTTCCGTCGATTTTAAACCTGAGTATCACTTTAAGTTTAAGATGGTTGTGTTGTATGAACATTACAGAATGTAGAATCCTTAGGATGAAGAGATGATTCCTTGAACCCTACTTTCAGGATTGAACATGCAGATTTGTTATTAAATGCTTGACCACATACATAATGTGTGGATTCTAGTTCTGCATGATTTTTATCTCTACATGCTAAATGCGATGATACACACGCGGTGCTCTCTTACTTGTCGGTCCTCTTTATCAGCTGCCCTTGTGAAGGATAAGGCCGCTCGTGAGTAGAGGAGGTATGCAGGAATTCTATAAGGCTCGTTGGTTGAACAGTAAAGGACTCCGGTGATACTCTTCCTCTACTTGCAGCATTCCAGATCCAGATCGATGTCTTCCTTGTTGAACTGTGCGATTCGCTGAGATGTACTTGATGTACCTTATACTTTTGTGTTTTAAGTGGAAGAGTGAGATGTGTTTTGATAAAGAATCAATGATTTATGCTTATTTATTGATCCATTGAGGTCACATGTGGACGTTTCATCTAAGTAATCACTATGTGAGCTGTACTACTTTGTATATAGCCTGTTAATCGCCAGGATGTAACATATCAGTTCTGATCTGTTGTTAGTTGGCAGCAGACACTACATCTATGAAATAGATTATGATCTAAGCTACCCGTTTAGGATTGTTTTGCAGATATAGCAAAAGAAAAATAAATGAGATTGGATTCATTTTGGGTTTAATAAAAATCATAAACATATACATATTTATAGCATAAAAAAATAAAGATTATTGTTAAATATGAAAATAATACATATTTGTAGCATAAAAAAATAAAGATTATTGTTAAATATGAAAATAATACATATTTGTAGCATAAAAAAATAAGATTATTGTTGAATATGGAAATAATAAAATCATAATTTGTTGTCACTAGAAGTTATAACATCATTATCTAATTAATGAAATAAATTAAAAACATTGAAATTTATAATTATAAATCTGTACTTCTAAAATACAATTTTATAACCATTGGATATATATATATATATTTAAAATTAAAATTTTAAATAAAAGTTAACCTAAAACTATAATTTATATAAATTGCAATTTTGAATATCTATAACTTTATATATTCAAATGTGTAAAGTTAGGATATTCAAAATTGTGATATAGATATTAAGTTTTAAATAACTTTAAACATTTGAGATGTTTAATCATTTTTCGATTCCAATGCAAATATATTGAAATTTCCAAAATATCAAAAAGAAATTAAATGTCACTGGTTCTATCTAGGTTTGTCCCGGACAATATATTTGTGAAATTGTATGTACTTTTGTTCCTTTTTAATAAATAAAGAATTTGAATCTTTCAATTAACTCATGAATGACTCGTCAATGGATAGATTGTTAAACTTTTATGTAATATTGAGGGTGCAGTCTTATGGAAGGGTTTCGGAAACTATATTTTTATGAAGCAGGGGTCTTATGCCCCAAAAAAATAGGGGCCCTTATTTTTTAGTTTGTTATTTTAAGGAGGTGCATTGGGGTGGGGCTAGAAATTACTTCCACCATCTTAAGAATGTTTTTGCCACTTGTCAATCATTTAGACTTTTTAAATTTCTGTTAGTTAAGTTTTTACCATTTTATATTTATTCTGTTGAATTGAATATGTAAAATAATAAAATTCATGACCATCAGTTTCCATAAATTTCTATGTTGCACTACAAAATTCATAAGACTGTCCATTTTAAAATTCTTCTAAAACATGTCAGCAACACCCATTGATATTTTTTTTAAAACCGCCCTCCACGTGACCACAGCGTGAAACGACTCGTTTATTTTAAGACAGACTTTCTATCATTTGTCAATCTTAACGATGGTTAGATTTTTTAATAAGATGTCAATAGGACCTAAGAAACAGTGTAGAATTGATCTCCATGTTGGTCGAAAAATTTCTACGAAGCTATCAGAAAAGCAATTCCGATATGTGTTTCCATTCTCTGACTAAAGGAATCCTACAAACAACACAGTTGTGATTGCTTTTCTCGTGTAATGTAGTAGCTCTAACCAGGACCAAGATCTCTATTTAGTATAAACACAAAGCTTGAAGAAAACCATGAAAATCATCTAATGATGATTCTTTTGCAAAGACGCGGAAAAAGAAGAAGCGCATTCTGTGATTAGAGCCAAATTCTCTAGATCTCAAGACAAAAGAATTTTGTTGTTCCTATCGACATATCTTGCAGTCATGATATTACAAAACACTCAGAAATAAACTCCCATAGATTCACTATTGAAAAGCCTATTGATTGGACACTATAAGCAATCAGGGCCTATTTCGGATGTGATATTTCACAACCAAAACTTTCAATTATTAATCCTTGCCACCCTAATGATCTACTTATGATCGTGCTACTGCCCTGATGCAACCTATTTGCTCTCATTACTTTCTGCTTTGTCAACTCTCTTAGCTTTGATTTTAGATACTCTTTTGTCATCTTTTTGGCACTCTTTCCAATTGTGTAATTTTCGAGCTTACACTTGTCACTTTCCCCCACGATCTGACATGAATGTCCTTCATGGTCTCCTTTTCACTCTTGCACGCTTGTCATTTTGATTTGAAGCCATTTGTTGAATTCTACTCAAATGTCATCAATTTCTCCCAAAATCTTCCTTGGTGGTGTTTAACATGCTTTACACAATGATTTTTGTTTTGAGACACTTTAAGCTTGTAGGGACAAATTATTGCATTTGTCAAATTTTGAGCATACATGAAATAAAACAACTTGTCAAACCATCCAAATGACACTCAGACCTATATAGATCCTTCTGAATATTTTTGTGCTCTTCAAAACTCAGTGGCTCCTATATATCTCTCTAGCACTCACAGCACTTTTCACATGTTTTGTCAATTTTATATCCAACCTGGGAACTCAGATTTCCATGTATCAAGGACCTTCAAAACTACGAAAACCACCCTACTCTATTTCGTTTAATATCTCCAAGGGTATTCCCTACATTATTTTTATAATTAGTAATGTGATAAATTGGTATTTCAGAATTTCTTATAATGTAAAAAGAAACGAGACTTCTAGCTCCACGGATAATCATAAAAAATAACATTGATAATTAATAAATAAATAAATAAAAAGGTTCTAATCAAGCACTGCTGTTTTCCGTCGAGCAAGCCATGGGCTACGGTAAGGCAGTACAATTACAGTGATGGTTATTTGGTTTAAGCCATTTTTTGCAAGCTACCATTGCTAAAATAGCTGTGGTAGTGACAATACAAGCAAAATTGGACGCACCTCAAGCAAATTTGGTAAATGGATTCCCCCCCATACGGGAATGGTATTATTAGATTGATAGTACAATCTCTGGTTGGTACTCAGCAAAAAGGAAAAAGAAAGTGGCAGTAATTTGACTCAGAGAACAGTTTTAAAAACAAAATAACATGGGACCAAAATTGTGATTCGTGCATATATAGATCTAAACAACGTTTTACTCAAATCCAGTATTCTTAAAAATTTCTGAAAAGAATACGACACCAGGACTTTGCTAGCTAAAGATAAGTGCAGATCAAAGAGATTTATTAATGAATGGCCAAGTGCCCACGCATGTAAGCACACAAGTACAGTTCTCACATATATGGGAGACCATATAATATATCATTTTTCTTCAGCTAATCTAGAGACCTTTTTAGATGAAGAAGAGATTATAATGAGTGAAGCGAAAAAAACGAGAATGCGGTCTAGTAACTTGGTGAGCTTTGAAATTTTGTCAAGCGGTTGAGATTATTGCATCATATTTTTAGGGATAAATATGAATGGAAAAATCAAAAGCGAGGTATACCTCCAGCATCGATCCTAGAAATTCTGTCTATATGCAAGTCCTGCAGAAAAGTGTTGGTAATGGATGAGACTGAGGCCGATGCTGAGGCCGATGTTGAGGCCGCGACCTTGTTGGAGTTCATGTCGACCCACCCCTCTTCGTCTGAATTTTAGAAGGCAATCCTTGGAGGCACTAGCAATACTAAAATGCTGATCTTTTTTTGGAAAGGAAAAAGTAGCAAATTAACATTTTCTTTACAGGTGGAAATAGTGGACAAGTACAAGTATTTTGGGCTTGATCTTCACAACTTCGTTGGAAAACATGTAGAGCAAAAAGAATTAGGAAAGTGTTATACTCTCTACAAAATAGATGTAGAAATGCAAAATTATAGGATTGAAAACCAAGAGAATGTTCTTTGGCTTACATGTTACTCGAGTGATTCTTTATGGGTATGAAATTTGGCGCAGCAACATATCAGATCAGAAATGGAGACAAGTGGAAAAAATCCAAAAGCATCTAATTATAAGCAGCCTTAAAGTCAAAACTACAATTCTTTATGAGATTTTATTGGTGGAGACAGGAACTTTCCTTTTGGAAGCTTCAACGATGGTTTGATTATTAAGTTACTTACAAAAGGTTCAAAATATGGAGCACCATCGTTGGCCTAAGCTAATTGTGGAAGAAGGGCTAGGTAGAAGAAAAACTACATAGATGAAACAAAATAACAAATGGATGAAAAAGTGGGATGTGAATATGCATGAATGTCCGAGCACAAATTAAGAAATAAAAAAAATATGCAAAAGAAAAATTTAAAAATGCTATATGGAAAAAACAATCAAGGCAAAAAATAGATTACTATATCAAAGAATTTAACCCCAAGGGGACCACGAGGAAAAAGCCTATACAAGAGTGAATATTAAATGGAAAGCAAAAATGTTGATAGTTTAATTACAAACTAGTTCACATCATCTTAAGATGTGAAACGAGTAGATGGATGGTACCTAAAGAGGAGTGGGAAAAACGAATATGTTGATTTTGTGACAAGGGAATGGTGGAGACAGAATGACACTTCGTTATGGAGTGCTCAACATATAACGATATCTAGGCCAGTTATGAAGACACTTTACAAGTTGATAATTTAAGTACCTTGTTTGAGGAGGCAAGGTTGGACAAAATTGCAAACTACATCAAATTTCATTGCAAAAGGGTTGATCTCAAATGAGGATCGCAAAAATTTTAGGGTCTTTTTCTTCGCTCATGGTCCCTATGTTGTTCTTAGGTCCCATAGGATTTTGTGGCCTCGTGGATGCTATTAAAATATTTTATTTCATTTCATATATAGTGCCTTACTGGCTCCACTTTTTAATATGGTTAATTAGGGATAGAAAAATAAATCACCTCAAGTATGTTGCAACTCTTGCTTGGGCATCCTTTGATAAGGTTTAATTAATTTATTTGTTTTATTATTCAATGTAGGTTTGTTAGTCTTTTGTTTCATGATAATGTATTAACAAATTAATTTTTAAATATCACATATGAGGGGTAATTTTATGTTTATATTCAAGTATATTTTTATAGTTTAACGTTTTATCATGTTATACAAGAAAATGTGGCATGAAATTAAACATCTCCACAACCTCTTTATAGTAGACTTCTTAAACTCAACTAGTTTAATGGGAATCCAATGAGTGAGGAACTCTCCATAATCAAATAGTGTGTTCTAATGTTGTCTTGAAATAGTCCCCCACATCTCCACAACCTCTTTGTAGTAGACTTCTTAAACTCAACTAGTTTAATGGGAATCCAATGAATGAGGAACTCTCCATAATCAAATAGTGTGTTCTAATGTTGTCTTGGAATATTCCCCCACATCTCCACAACCTCTTTGTAGTAAACTTCTTAAACTCAACTAGTTTAATGGAAATCCAATAAATGAGGAACTCTCCATAATCAAATAGTGTGTTCTAATGTTGTCTTGGAATATTCCCCCTATCCAACCTCACATTCTCACTATGCAATGGGATGATGGCATATGACAAATCCATCTGTATGCTTCCACCAATTGAAGCTACCCACTTGTGTGATAGAAATATTCTCCATTTAGGAGCATGGTCAACAACTATGATGTCCATTTTTTACACCTTGTCTCGATAACCAATCGGCTAGACCTCTACATCACTTATCAATCCAATGACATTCACTTCCCTAGAGTCCATGGAAAAACACTTTCCATATGAATTCATCACTTGTAAGCCAAGATCATTCATTACCTTGAGTGGAATGATGTTACTTGATGCACCCGAATTAAGCATGATATTATGTAGTAACCACCCATTAATGATCAATGTGGTGTAGAAAGGATCAACAACAAGTTGGTTGTTCACAACTGATGCATCGAGGTATACCTCCACTGTATGCTCAACCTTCTCTTCTTTACTAAAAACATTAGTTGGCAGTTCTTGCAGTCTCATAAATAAAAGACACAACCCAATTTTTATGCTCAAGGATTCTAAGGGCTTCAATCAAAGGCATGGAAACTCTTACATGGATAGAGATCACTCCAATACTAATTGGAACATATTGTGGAAATGGAGTAGTTGATGCTATAGCTACCACATTTGCACTTGGTATATGTGACACCATTTGATTAGAAAAGAAGAAGACCAATTATCTTTTACCTCTTCTCCATCTTGAGAATTTGCTAGCATAAAGCCCACGGATGCTCCAATTTTTTTCCTAGATTCCTTTGCATTTACAATCTTTTCTCTACAAACTATAGTATCACTTGCTTGTGTAGGATTATATTGAACATTGCAGGTGTATTTATTCTTTTTATGTTGTTCTAAGAATTTCCTCTTATCGAAAATTTTATTGGTTGGGATACTCTGTCATTCTTCATCAGCAATCATCTTTTGTTTACCCATACCAAGCTTTGGTGTATTAGCAGTTGACTTGCCAATATTTTGTGGTTGCACAAGGACAGTCCTATTTCTCAAATGCATGCCACTTTGGGCTTGCACAACGACGGCACCATTGAGGGCTTTGATGTCTTCAATAGAAGGTATTTTCCTCTTGTATCTCTGCTACATAAGAGATTTCATATGCTCAAAATCATGAGGCCGAAGTTGATATGGCTAGGAATCGAGTTTATTAAGAACTTGGAGAATGTGATCATCCAAATTGGGACCATTGTGACATAATATATATTATGTGTAATCATGAGCCAATTGGTTAATTTTCTACTCATCCACCTTCATCATTTGGGAATTCTTCATTCCTCTCCATAGAAAGAGCAACAACACAGTTTAAAGGGTCATGCAGAAGGAAACAAGAATCACACCACATATTGTCATCATGATAATTGACATCTTCCTTAGTAAATGGATCAAGCACTTCCTTTACATGTTACTTGAAACTGACATTCTTTTGAGTAGATCACCCATTGTAATATTGTTGTGGTCTCTTAGACCAATCAATATTATATGGCCTGTTGTACAACTTTGGGCCTTCATTGAAATGTCCAGATGCACCTTGAGGTGGCAGTCCTTTCTCATTCCGTTCCTTTGTAAGACAGGTCCTTCATAACACCCATTAAATTATCTCATTTGTCCTTAGCTAAAAGGGGTTTAGTTTTAACAACCCTATCCAGTTGTGACAATTTCACATTAATCACTTTTAACTATTTTTCCAGATGCCCTCATATTACTCTCAATATTTATGGTTGTGGCATAAGCCTCCCTAAGTGTCTAAGGATCTTTAAATCTCTGAAAAAATATCCTATTTTAGAATCAAAAGAACCACAATAAAGAACTAAACACGTGGATTCATTAGGTTTGAGATGTTGGGGTACCTTTCTCATCATGAGGATGAACATGTTATTGAAGTATGTGATTGTCTCATTGATACTCTTCTTGATGGTGGTGAACTCATGGATAGAAAACTTATGATTGATTATGTCTCCATATTGCATTCTAACAATAAAAAGAAACTCTTCCCAAAAAGAGATACTGCTATTAGGAATATTTTTGAACCATTTCCTGGCACTTTCCTCCAAAGAATGCATGAACAGTTTCATCATCACATCTTCATCTTCAATTCATACTCATCAGTGATGTTGATGAAGTAACTCAAAAGCTATTCCCCCATTGAGACATTGTTACCTTGGAAATTTGCCTCAAATATTATTGGGAATTGGATTGGGATAACCTGGGATCCCGAGGAAATTCAATTGCATTCATTTCCCAAAGGCTACCTAATTGGAGCATATCGTTGAGCCTGCCTCCAAGGATTTGCACCAACGATTTATCCTATAATTGTTGTGGTATTTGTTGACCTTGCTGTTGGGCATCCACAACACGAGCCCGAGTTAGTTGATCTATCTCTGCTAGCAGTTATTGTCTTCTTCTAGCTTCATCGAGTAGATCCAACTCTTCATCTAGGGTCTCTATCTTTCACCAACATTGACTTGAATATGTTGATCAACATCATGAAAAGTCTAATCAAACTAGGAACCTTGGGAGCCCATGGGAGAAGTCTATTGATGATCAATTTTGTGAGCACCTCTACCAGTTTAACCCAATGTGTGGTTCCTCACCACATCGTACTCATCAAGATTCAATTTTATTCTTCTGAGTAGTTGATCTGCAGAATCATTAGAAGTGTACTAATACTATTCTCTTAGGTCAATAAAAGCATCACCTCTATCTGAGGTGCTAAATTCTTTACTACCTTGTTGTCCATATGGACTATTTCCTTCCTTTGTCTTCCACTTACCACGTTGATTACTAGTATTTCCTGCAACATTTCCTCATGCAGGAATTTCATCTTTGTGTCTTCTTTTGTTCATAGTAAATGAATATTTTGTAAAACTGGGTTTGTACAATAGAGTCACCACTCCCTAAGAGAGATAATATTTTCTTTGGAGTTAATCTCACTAATATAACATAAAACAGTAACTGCAAAATTCTTGTCAAATTTTGACTTCCGCAAATGAAGTTAAGAAATTTTAGTAGCTACTCCCCCAACAATGGTGTCATTCTATTAGGCCTCAAAATATCTACTCCACTTCTTAGAACAAATTTTACTCATAAGGCCAGGGTTGTCATTATACAAGTAAAAGGGATCATCAATGGAACTGTAGAGGATTCTAAGCAAACTCAACAAGAACGGGTTTTATCTTCTACATTTTGAACTCCGCTTAAACTCAAGAGGGTGTTCCCAAGGATATACCTAAATAAATACTAAAATCACTTAAGACAAACAATGATAATAAATGATAGCCAAACCCAACCTATTTGATTAGCCCCAAAAATTTGTCAATGACAGACTAGCTATCTTTAACCCCTGTATAGCTGATAATAAATCTTGAATATTTGTGTGCAAGATGGGGTAAGTTCCATGATTCATTGAAAATAGTTCTCTATACTCCCTACAAGCACTGAAATCATGAACTCACATACTGTAATTAGAATGAAAATAATTTTATGGTTTCTTGTTTATGATATAGATGACTGGATATATACAAGAGAATGGTACCTATTCCAATGCCACAAATTAAAAGTGAATGAGAAGAAATATAAAAGGAAATATGAAAAATTTCAAGTGATATGTTGTTTAAAGCATCAACATACATCAATTTTAACTTCATCTACTTATTTATCCATCAGTATACTACTCAAACTCACATGCAAAATTATAAAAGAGTCACCATAATAATTGTAATGAAAATAATGCTATATCAAGCTCCTCTAATAGAGGTTACATTCACAACGGAAAATGTGTTGAAGAAAATACATCAGGATTGATACATTCCCTGAGTTCAAATGAATACATACAAATGGAGACATGAATCTGTAAATGATGTTTATAATGTATAGTTTTCAGTCTAAAATATTCCTTGCACTCTGATCAATCACCGATTTACACTTGATACTTCATTGCTTCCCTTTTGAACATGCACCTACAGCTCTCTGCTCTCTGTGTACTCTCCCCTGAAAATGATTACCAAATTGTCCATAATACAAGGCGATGGGGATAAACCCTAAAACAAGTTACCATAGCTACATTAAAATATTTGTGAAGGATCAAATCCTTCCAAAATGGATGCACCAGATCAACTGATGATCCTAAACCACTAAAAAATTTATGCTTCTCCATATCTTTGTCTTCGTTCCTTTTCTTTCTCTCGTACCTTAGAAAATTTTCAAAACTAAGCCTCTTATCAGCGAGTCGACGGTTAGGCAAACAAAAAAACATTGATCTTTCTTTCATTTTCATCTTCTTGCCGTATAAACTTTTCAAAACTATTGAGTTTGTCATACTTTAATTTCAGTGAATCGGCAGGTTCATGAACTAGTGAACCCACCAAAACAATAGAATTTATCAACTTTCAGCGAAGAAAAACTTTTTAAAAATACTAGTCAGCGTACACATAAGTTTTCAAACTACAAAAATCACTAAAAAGGGAAGGCAAGAGGGAAAACACTTTATAAATAAAACAAACTTAAACAGTCAAAAAGGTTTGTTTTCTCAAGATTTGGCTAAAAAAAACTTATTAAGATTCATAGAGTGGAGAAACTTTTTTAGATTGAAAAACATAAAGAAATTTTTTTCCAAAGGAAAACAACGCTCAATATAAGCTATCTCCAATTGGTTATCATGTAGGTCAAACTACAAAAATCACTAAAAAGGGAAGGCAAGAGGGAAAACACTTTATAAATAAAACAAACTTAGACAGCCAAAAAGGTTTGTTTTTCCAAGATTTGGCTAAAAAAACTTATTAAGACTTAGAGAGTGGAGAAACTTTTTTAGATTGAAAAACATAAAGAAATTTTTTTCCAAATGAAAACAACGCTCAGTATAAGTTATCTCTAATTGGTTATCATGTAGGTGAATGGTTAAGGCATAAAAATAGGAAGGGACTCAAGTAGAAAAGAAAAATGGATTTGAGTCCCAGCAGAGCCCATTTGACACCAACATGAATTCATTTGATTCATCTACTATTCTTAGAAGATTCTCTCCAAAGTGGGTGTGGGTTTTTGCATGATATCATGGTTTTGATATTTATTATTTTGGTAAAACTATTTGTGGTTTTGGCCTCTCTCCTTGTCTATATATTTGAGTTATAAGATGGTGATTTCAAATTATGGTACACAAGCGTTGTCAAAGTGTGGAGTGTTAGTCCGTTGAGATTATTTAAAGTACATTGAAGATTAATACATACTTTTCCTCTCTCTTGTGGAGTTTTTTTATCAAAAATGTTTCTCCATGTAAATCTTGTGTCTATATGGCTTGTTTATTTATACATCGATATAATATTCTTTTATTGTGATTCTGGATAAAGAAACATATTCCATATTTGTATACACCTTTTAGAATATTTTATTATAGTAATTTCATCTTATTTTTAGTAAATAGGTCCTATTATTTAAGTGTTACTTTTTAATATCTAGAGATCTTATTTTTGTTGTGTGTCAATTTGGGAAGTTAGGGAATCATATTAAGCACACTTATGTAAAATTACACATTCAAACACCATAATTTTCATGTAATTTGAGAATATTTATGGAGGTTTTTGGTCAATTGCAAAAGTGTCCACCCCATCGCAGAAGCATCCTAGGTATATAGCCATAATATCCCCAATCCTAAGTATGAGGGTTTCTAAGTCACTTTCTAACCTTAGGCAAGATTTTACACTCTCTCTTACTAGTATTTATTTCCTTAGTTCCTCACACCCCTACTTCTCTCTTCCTTCTCTATTATAGGCCTTTAGACTTATGTCTACTTATTCACCTGGAACCTTAATCCCCCAACCCCCACATCTCCACTCACATGGTCCTCTTCAAACCATTATTTTTTTTATCATATCCTACTGTTGTGAAAGAAATAACATGGTATCCCAACCCTTGAATCCCTAAACCCCTAACATATTGCTTTTGTTGGCATGTGAGTCCTCATACCCCCACCATATGGTATCCTAGAATACCACAATCCCATTTCCTAAACTCATAACTTGGGGCCTTCATAGTATCATTTTCTCATTATGTTGGTAAGTTCTTCCCTAGACCCTAACTTTTGGCATGATACCATTAATTGGTCCAAATTTGAATTTAAAATAATAGCAAACTTTCAATCAACTCTCAACATATATATGGACCCACAACAAGACTTAAAATCCTATATAAGGTAAGAAATTTATCAATCTAGATAACCTTTCGTCTTCACACCAACACACTCAAACCCTAGTTTGACCATTTGTGTTCAATTATTAGATCTAAGGATGAAACCCCTTTGATTTATAGATTAAAGGATGAAAACCCTTTTGGTTTGGAGGGCATCTCCATACAAATGTTGCATCAACACTTCGACTTGGAGGACTATAGTAGAATTTTGGATATTTTAGTAGTTTGGTCATTTTAAAAATATCTTTCTAATCATTGTGGTCTTTACTACTAGCAATTATTTGAAGTAGCAAATCTATATGATCATGTTTTTTAAAATTTAATGAAACACTTAATATACTAAGATTATATGTACAAACCTAATTATTTTATATATTACAACCTAATGGTTGATGATTCCCAATGAAAGAGATATTTGATACTAAAGGAGAGAATAAAAGAAACTACAACAACCTCTTACTCAAGTGCAAGATCTAGAATAATATATGATAGGAGGAAAAAGAAAGGAAATTTTGACAGATGAAGAAGAGAAGGAATAATTCCAAGAGATCATTGTTGGGGTTCATCTCAACCAAGATATTTTTTGTATAAACCATGATATTGAAGCTAAACAAGAGAAACTGATTAAATTATTGACAAGGTTGTTCATCAATACACATTGTCATCCCTTTGAATTAAGGTCTCACCAAAATACCACTAGGAGGGGATTTTTTTTACAAATAATTATCCAATGGTTAATTTCATTCCTAAACCCTCAAGACCCATGTTATTATAAAAATAATAAGAAAGCGTGAATCCTAAAAATCACTCTAAAGAAGAGCTTTATAGATTATTTGATTAATATCAAAGGAAGACTAAAGATTTTAAGGTGAACATATCCATTGAATTTTTTTGGAGTTGTGAGGGAAAGGTATTCATCATAAAATAAGTTATGGGAGTAACCAAAAACACAATGGGAAAGAATTAAAGAATGAAATGAGAAAGGTACCTACACCAAATTTTGATGGCACCAACAAGATATTTTCTTGAGCTTGAATATAGAGGTAAAAACATACTTCACACTCAGCCCCATAATGGAAATAGGTGCACTCCAATTTACCAAATTACACTTGGATGTGGTTTCCAATGATTGTTGGCACCGTGGTCTAATCACACAAGTGTATGACCTTGTACAAATATTTGATGAATTTATTTGAACTCATTTGGATTGCTTTGAGCAGAAAGATGAGTTTGAGTGTTTTAGAGAGCTGACAAGCATCAAAATTTAGCAGGTTGTAGTGATATAACCTAACATTTATAAAATTCAAATCACTTTTCTAATTGGTGAAGGCTTTCTTGAACCCTTAAAAGTTCTTGTTAGGGCCTTTGAACCCACTTCTCTATAAGAAGCAATCTAAAGAGACTTAAAACTTGAGCCACCTATGATTAAGGGAAAAATTATCTCAATCCAAGGCACCTACCTTCGTGTAGCATAAAGGAAATATTCACAAAGGGGTTATTTTTCTCACATCCAATGTAGATCACGCCTCCACTATCTATAACCAAGAGGATAGATAAATATAGTAGAAATGAAATATGAAGGAAGAACCTATGTTTTTTTTTTAAGGATCCATTTAGACCAAGTCATAGATTCCTTGGTAAAGGAAAAGTACATTGAATTGAGCTAATATATGGTGGTGATTTAGATTTCAAATAATATGAGCCAAAAATAGTTATAAAGGAGAATTAAACTAAAAATGAGGATGAAAATATAAATGGGGGTGCACTTACAACTATTTTAGGGGCACCCAAATATCATTCTTTCAAATCTCTACAAGTAACTCTAGGAAATTATTTATAATGCTCATTAATAAAGGGGACACCCTCAATTTCATTAATGAAGGCTTGGTGATTAAGTGAGACTTAAAAACTAAATATTGTGAAGGATTCAATATCATTTGTGTTGATGGATTCATAATTCCATGTGCCAAAATAAACTAAAAACTCAACATAACCATGAGAGATTATAATGTATGTGATTATTTCTATGATTTAGGGTTAGGATGGATTGGCATGGTTTAGTATATATAATGGTTGAACTCCCTTGGTGAGTTTTCATAGAATGATCATCCATGGAACTCAAGTTTAAATTTGAAGGGAGATATGTGGTGCCCAAGGAATTTATAGTAGAGGTTTTAATATCTAAATAGATGGAAAATAAATTCTACAAAGGACAAGTTGCTTGGTCAATACATTGTTGGATCATGCCTACAAATTTATCCAACAACAAGCAATATACTTATCATTTTTATAGGTAAGATATTTTGAATAAGCATCATATGTTGTTTAGTGATTTGCCTCTAGAAGTACCACTTGATAGAGGATTCTATCATATTATAGAGTTAGAACTAGGCTCTAAGCCTATCATGACCACTTCTTACCACCACCCAATAATGTATAAAGAATGGATATAAAAGGTCATTGAAGAGCTCTTGGAGGTGGGTCACATTAAGACCAATTCAATTCCATTTTCCTCATCCATAATTTTTGTGAGTAAAAAGGATGGCACTATGTGGATGTGTATCAATTCTATAGTTTTGAACAGTAAGACCATAAAAACTAGGCATCTCATTCCTTGGATTGATGAGTTAATTGATGAATTTTGTATAGCTATGCATTTTTAAAAGATTAATATGGGATAAGTTTATTGAAAGGATGAGAATGTGCATAAAAAAAATTCAATTTTCACTTTGGGAATTTTGAATTCTTAGTTATACCTTTTGTAATAACAAACACACTAGCTACTATTTAGTCATGTATGAACCATTTTTTTCAAAAATCAATTAATAAAATTGATGTTGGTTTTCTTCAATAATATTTTTATTTATAGAAAGACTTGTTAAAATAATTTGGAGTGATTAGATATCATCCTTGGAGTATTAGAATAATATTCCCTTTTTTTTAAAGAATCAAATTGTAAGTTTGGGGTTGTCGAGCACTATCAATAGTTACTAAATATGAGTAGCATGGATGTGCACTTCACTCAATGGATACCATTATCCTATATCGAGTGACCTACTTATTATGATATTCTACATTTATCATGTCAAACCAAGGACATAATATTCTTGAATGGTCATAGTACTATATGTACGACTAAATATTTCAGGGGCTTAACTTAGGTAGTAGTGTATAGCAAGAAAATAAAATTTATAAATACAATAAAATCTATTCTATAAACTTCAATTGAACAAGAATTTCATAACCATTTCTAGAGGTTTGTTGTTGATGCTATCTGGTTAATAGTTTATTAATATCAATAAATCGACGAAAAAAAGTAAATTTAACTAATATTGCTAAAATATTTAAACTAACAAAATTAAAGAATGGTTATAGTTCACCTCAATTGGGCCCTTGCCTTGGTCAACAACACCTCTCTTCTACTTCACAAAGTATTAACTAAAGCGTATCCTTCTATAATTCTCATGTAAGATTAGCTAATATGGAAAAGTGGCCTTGAACTATCTACTCAAAAAATAATATAACTTTTAGGAAAATTTGTTTATCTAGATATGTTGAATCTTCATAATATATATTGACTCTTGCCTCTAAAAACTTATTAGAATCTTAAAAACTATGATATACTTGTGTACTTTATCTTTGTGATATAGGAGGAGGATTATCTTATTTTAGGAATATAAATGCAACTAGAAGACTAAATGTAATTAAACCTAAGGAAGTGTTGGGTCCCAAAAATGTTGCTCCACTTCCTAGAACTAAACTTCACTCACAAGACTACTAGTGTGTGTGTGAATATGTGTACTAACTAAAAAGATAAACCAACACACCAATGTGACATTATATCAAACGAAACTAATTTAAAAAGAAAACAAACTCTTTAAAACATCAGCTCCTTCAAAAATGTCCCATTGTCCTCTATCTCCAAGGATTCGTTGCAAGTTACTGGCTCTCAGATTATGTAAGCAATAGCTCAACAAAATGACAACCTAGAGAATGAGATTATGCAACATGCATGTCTATTCTAAGTGATATAAGATGATTGAAACTAAGATATGAAACTAAAACAGCTTGTGCAAGATTATTCTACCATGATTGCAAAATGATAAACTAAGATGCTATGATATGCTCAAAAAATCTAGGATAGTAAGAATGCTAAATGCTAAACAAATGCAACTATAATGCTCACGCTATATCGAATTCGTGGGTTCTTTTCAAAGCACAAAGGGGTCGTATTTATAGATTTTCGGAAGAAAAAGTCTAGTTGGAAAAGATCGACGATCAAAATCAAACATCTCAAGATGAACGGTGGAAGATTGGGAAGTTGAGAAAAAGATGGAAAGTGGAGAAAAAGAGGGCAGATGTTTTCAACCCACAAAACCTTTTCCATTCAAAAATGAAGGAAAATTGTCATTTGTGCATTTCAATTATGAGGAGTTAGTTGATAGTTGGGGATAAATCCTATAATTAAATAATTAAGTTATTTAATTATATGTGACAAGGATTTTAGAAGCTTCCATAATTAAATAATTAATATTTAATTATGTGTGAGAGATGAAAAATGAAGTTAATTAAATATTTAAAATATTTAATTATGTGTGAAGTGAGAGAGGTGTTTAATTAAATATTTATAATATTTAATTTAAATGTGGAATGAAGAATTAGAAATAAGGAGTTTAGAAGAATATTCCTTTATTTGAATTTAAAAATTCAAACTTGTGATAATATGATAATTAATATAAATAAATTATAAAATTTATTTAATTAATTAAGAGGAAGATGAAAAATGGTAATAATTAAATAAACTTATTTATTTAATTTAGAAGAAATAGAAATAATGAACAATATAAATAAATAATTAAATTTATTTATATGTAGATGACTTTAGAAGATTAATTAAATAATTCATATTTAATTAATTATCAGGCTTGATTTAATGTGACCATTTTTAGATGTATACATTTTGCCCCTCTTTGAAGTGATGTGTTTTAAGCATTGCTTCAAAGAAAAAATCAGATAACGAAAATTTGCTCGTGACTTTGAAAAATTGACTGATGATGCTATATGCCCCCTCGGGCGATGAATAGTACTAAATTTTGAATTTTTCAGATTTTTGATTTTTTTGGAAATTTTTGGTGATTTTGAAAATGTGCATTGATTGGTTGTCCAATTCATCAGCCGATAAAGATGATTTCATGAAAACCGCTATTGAAAGATTGATATGAAATGATGATGATGATGATGATGTTGATGTTTGATAATTGATCTCATGACAGGTGAGAGTCAATGATAGGATGATGATAATTGACCTCGTGATAGGTGAGGATCAATGATAGGCTGATAGATGATGGATCGATTAGATGAAAGACAAGATAAGGAAGATGATGCAAAATGATGGTCAAGAGAAGATGATAAGCGATAGGAGATTGGTAAGAGAAAATGAGAAGAAAGAAAGCACAAATGGATTCAAAAATAAGTATGATGTTGCCCTAGTCAAACTACAAGCCAAGATGGATTGATGATGATGATGAGAGTGTTGTTGATGAGGGAAGGATACATCTTGAAACAACACAAGGATAGGGAGGGATACATCCTAATGATGATGATAATGAGAGTGTTGTTGATAGGGAAGGATACATCCCGAAACAACACAAGGATAGGGAAGGATACATTCTGATGATGATGATGATCAAGGTTTGTAGTAAGGCTAGGAACAAGACCAAAGGTATGATTAAATGATTTGTGCTAGATCGAATGGATTGATTAGATGAAATTGGAAGAAATGATTGGATGGATTGATTAGATGAAATTGGAAGAAGTGATTGGATGGATAGATTTAGATGAGATTGGGCAATGCGTTATGATGATATGAGATGGATTTTATTATGCAGATGAGATGTGATGGATATGATAATGCTCATGTACGAACTAATATGGATGCAATCTATCTAATATGCAAACTAAAATGCAAGGTTGCCATCTAATTTATTGTGCTTGGTATCATCATTGAGCTTATTAAAATGTTGAAAGTTAGTACAAACATCGATGGTATAATTAGACCATGATGACCCAAGTACAACTTTCATACAACTTCCGTTGAGATTTGATAGTGCAAGATAACACAAACATCTAGGTATAATGAGATCGAGATGACCTGAGCATCACTTGCGTAAACAAACAAGAATTAATCATTTTCCTATGCAAATTCAAAATATCATCAATAATACTTTGTAGAGCATGTCCCACGAAAATTTGCACAGTGATACTAATTAACTCATAGACAACAGACAAAGAAAAATATCATTCTCCTTCCTAGCCCCTCTAGTTCCAGACATCATCAAGGTACTCTAGAGAAATGATAACAACAATCAAGATAAAACAATTGAACGTAAGTGTTAAAGTGATCAAACCATGATTCAGAAGAGCTCATCCAATGAGAGTTGATTTATTTTGTTTTTGATGTTGATTTGGATGGTCGGTTGTTTGATTGATTGCGATTGATGTTCAGCTTGATGTTTAGGATGATTGATGTTTTCACTAGGTTGCCTTGTTGTTGCTTGTCTATTGATTTAAGCGCAAAACAAGTTGCCCCCAGTCTAGGATGAGACACGACTATTTTATTGATGAAAGCATACGATTTATTGATTTTGTTTTGGATTTTGGAAATATTTTGATTTTTTTGGATTTTGATGTTTTCTGATTTTTTTGGGATTTTGATGTTTTTTAAATTTTTTATAAATTTTTTATGGACATTTAAGATGGAATGGGATGACCAATTGAAGAGACAAGACGGCCCACAATATAAGAGAAGATGCATGATGAAGGATATGGTATGGAAGATTTGGATGAAGTGAATAGGATGCATGATTTTCAAGAAGATCCTTAACCTTGTCAAGATCAAAGGTGAAAATGAGGATAATGACCATGAATGATAAGAGGAAAATGGAAGATATTACATGGATAGGGAGATGGATATGAAAAATAATATTTGCATGATAGGGGGATGGAGAAAGGCTTTTAGCATCAAGTTTCACGACTAATATCCCTCAAATATGTGCTCTAATAGACCATGGGAATGGGAATTAGACTTATAAATGTTCACATGATAGAAGAAGCTAAGGCCTTATGCAAAGATTTGAATTAAAGGAGGAGAATGGGGATTTTATGTTGGATAATGGATAGGAGGTTGGAAGGCTTGGTGATGGATAGATGGAAAGGATGGCAAGATTAACATTGGAACACACCTTGAAGGGTGGTGGAGTGATGGAGGAAAAATGGATTTGGAAGGTAATAGATTTTTAGATAGAAGATGGGGAGAAGCTTTCGGATTAGCAAGTTTGGATGCCAATTTTGATTTTATTGCTTCTATGAGACTTTTAGGAATCCACATGACTTTTGATTTTGACAATTATTTTATGGGCCTTTGATATTTTTCTCCTTGATTTATGGACCTTTACAATATTTGAAAATTTTATTTTGACTTGATGGGCCTTTGTGGCCTTTTGAATTTTTCTTTTACTTTGATGGGCCTTTGTGGCCTTTCGAATTTTTCTTTTATTTTTGCATGACTCTTCAAGGACACATGTTGATCCTTTGATACATGTGGATTTTTATATTGAAGCTCTTGACATTTGGCACCCAAATTTCTTCCAAGAGAAAAGGGAGAGGTAGATTGATATGGATGATATGGAGGTATGATGGATGAGTTAATGTAGGAATAATTTTCAAGGGGGATCAAGGATGCATGCCTTTGTTGTTTTTGAAGAATAGGAGATGGAGAAATGTGGGACCCTAATATGGATGGAAGGGTTGATGATTTAGGGTTGGGATGATAAGTACCAAGGATAGATGGAAGGTTTGATGAACTAGGATAAGGACCTAGGATAGTGGGAGTGTTTGATAGACTAGGATAAGGACCTAGGATGGACGGAGAGTTTGATGGACTAGGATACCTAGGTTGAGCATGAGGTGTATAACCAAGGCCATGAGAATATGAATGTACTTGGACAGAAAGGGGTTCTAGGATACCTTTCTCATGAAGGCCTAAGCCTTTGCCTTTGTAGTTCATTATTTTGCACATTCGTTTACCCATGGGATATGAATTGTTTGTGAAAAAAGATGTGAGTCCATTTTGAGGAGGATATGATATGGATGAAAGGATAGGTGTTGGAAGTAAACTAGAGTGGATGAAGGTGGAGGATCCCAATTTATAGGTGTGAGGTTCATGGATAGCTTGAAGAGGCATGAGAGGCTCTTGACATGAGGATGATGGGATACTTTGATCTTGACTAGGAAAATAAGCATTAGATGAAGGAGATGGAGTAGCTTGATCGTCAAATGGAAGGGAATCGTAAGATAGGATGGAAGAATTGTTAGACTCCTGGGATGTGTTGGAATCATAAGAGAATATGGATTCATTGAATGGGGTGGATAGAGAACTTGGAAGAACATTTTGTTCTTGAGATGGAAGAGGATTATCATGGGTGAATAATTAAAGGAGGGGATCATCATATGGTTCTTGAGAGATGGGATCTTGATCAAAGATTGGAAGGGTTTGTAGAATTTTGGTATCATGGGATGGAGTGGAAAGAATGTTTTGATTGAGACGTGTAGATTGAAATGAATCATTGGATGTAGAGGATATGATAGAAAAAGGTGATTGAATGGAATCATTATCTTGGGTGAAAGAATCGTGAGGTTCATTTTGAATTATAGGGGATGAAGATAAATGCATGACATGATAGGAATGGTCAATTTTATTTGATGGCTTAGATTTGGGCTTCTCATTTAACCTTTGCAAAAATTCAAAAACATTTAATTTGGATGATGTTATTTTTGGAGGAGAAGAGGTTACGTTCATATTTCCATCAAAGGAATTCTTAGCTGTGCCCCCTTGTATTTCCTTGAATTGCCTTTGGAGTGCTCTTATTTTTTGGGTAAGAGTACTAAGATCGTTTAAGGGAGTTTCAGTCTTTTTAGGATCTTCTTTAGTTTTATCCATATCGTAGTTAGAGGGTAATTTAGCACCTTGGTTTGTCAATAAAAGAAAGTATCCTTCTTTATTTCACTCTAAGATCTTGTCCAAAATTATGTGAAACTGTGGATCATGTTCGACTTCTTGAAGCATTTCATCGGTTCTTTCATCATTTGAACTATTCCCAGTACCAAACCTATGAAAAGGATTTTTTTCTCTATCACCCATGTTGTAAAGTGGATCTCTTCTTTCGTCTTATTCTTTGCATTTTTGGAACCTTGTGACAACAGGCATATGCTTATACAAAATTTTAACTAACTTTGATCACAAATGGAAGAGTGCAATTTTTTAGATATCTTAGTCAGAATAGAATGAGAATTCTATTGATATGACGAAAGAAATTTCTAATTTTTAGCCCATGATTCCCTGGTTGGAAGGATGATGATCCTATTATGGGAATTAAACAAGAAATCAGAAATAGAAGTGATTTTGCACTTTGTGATGTTTTGATCGTAGTTCACGAAAAATAAGGATTTTTCTAAATGTCTAATGCTTCTAAGTTCTCTATTGCAACACTTGATTAGGACGATTAGAATACTTAATTGCAAGTTGTGGGATGAAAGAGGGATGAATGGGTTGACTGTGATTATGCCTCTGTGAAAGAGCTCTTCTTTGAAAGAAAGCTTGTGAAGATAATGGTTCTAAAGCAAAATCGTCAGTGAAACCCCTAGCAAAGTCATGATATCAATGAATGAAAGTTCTACGCTCAAGCAAAACTTTCCGACCTTGGTATAAAAAATTTCTTATTTTCAATAGCTTCTTATAATTGAGAGACTTTTTTGGCTTCTTGATCCTTTTCTCAAGGGATTTCTTAGCAAAAGTTGCAGATTTCCAAACCCTGAGCATAGAAAAAGACTGGACTAAATGGTAGATTTTTGTGTCAAAAAAATCCTTAGACTAGAAACATAGATGTGCTACTATGTTCAATGTATGCGCTAAAATTTTCAACAGATGCGCTGAAAGATCCACCCAATATGTTGGACTGTTACAGGGATGTGCTGAAACAGAGCACAAATGTGCTATAACATAGCATAAATGCGTTGAAACAGAGTAGGGATGCACCAAAACAAAGCACAGATGCGCTAAAATATCCAATCAATGCATTGAGATAGACATGTTCTGACAGTTTTATGATTTGGATGATCTTTATCTGATTAATGTTTGAAAAACACAACATACAATAGAAAACAGTTGTTTTGCAAGTCTTAAAATCTAAACAAAGAGTGTATGTTCTTGATATTTCCACAGGTATTGAACAAAATAAGCATTTCAAACAGACTAACTTTTATTTGTCAAAAAGGTCATCATAGTAACCACAACCCACATCTTAGAATTGTGTTGACTCACACAGCCGTGTCACCCCCTAAAGGGCGCCCATGTTTTTGTCTTTTCCAGGTGTGTACTCAAGGTTATATTTCTCAATCCCTTGAGCGAACAATCCGTGAAAATTATATGGTGAGTTTCTTGGGGGGAAATTCTCCCCCCCCCCTTGCACTATAATTATTAGGATGTTCGAAAACTGACACGGTTGGCTTCTATACTAAGGTTCGTAGTATTTTTTTCCGTTCAGTGCGACAAATGATATACTCCCTCAGGAGACCTCCCAACCTTTAGAACAAAGGCTTTGGGGATGGTTATCTTTGCACACTACTGTCAAGTTGGACTTTCATCAACAACTCACTTTTGTTTAGAGTGGGTTGGAATCCTTGGCTTTAGGTGTTCCCACTTAGGTCGTTCCTCTTGGGTGAGTACTTTTTTCCCACAAGAGAAAACCTTCTAAAGGATGTAATAAAGCATGAAATGCATAAAATGAAAAGGTAAGTCTGGCGTTTTGATCACCCAGTTAAGGGGAGAGCATAAACCTTATTACCCAACAATCACAACAAGCAATTTGTTCAGTTTTAAATCCCAAATGACAATTTTCTAAACTAAGTGAAGATGTTGCTTCACAACAAGCATGGGATTCATTTTAACCAAGATAAAATATTGTTTGGTGGCTATCCTAGGATTGGTTAATTCCATATTTAAGTGTCTACCCTAGGATTGCTACATTTTATCTTATGCAGAAAATAAAAATCTTTGTCCGTGGATGGCATCAGAATCGTGATTAATTTTTTACAACTCCCTGTATGCACTAAAAGAACACACCTATGCGCTAAAACAGAGAACAAATGCGCTAAAACAGTAGGTAAATGCGCTAAAGGAACAGGTACATGTGTTAAAATAGAACGTCGAAGCATTGAAACAGTCCTCGTATGCGCTAAACTTTGCTAGGTATGTGCTAAAACGGGTCTCGTATGCGCTAAACCGCAAGTTCAGTCTGTCAGCTATTATAAAATCTACAATAAAAAGATTTAAAATGGGGCAAGGGCCCCATGATGGGTGCCCAAAATGTGTGTGTGAATATGTGTACTAACTAAAAAGATAAACCAACACACTAATGCGACATTATATCAAAGGAAACTAATTTAAAAGTAAAACAAACTCTTTAAAATAGAAGCTCCAAAAACGTCCCATTGTCCTCTATCTTCAAGGATTTGATGCAAGTTACTAGCTCTCGGATTGTGTAAGCAGTAGCTCAATAGAATGACAACCTAGAGAATGAGATTATGCAACATGCATGTCTATGCTAAGTGATATAAGATGATTGAAACTAAGAAATGAAACTAAAACAACTTACCATGATTGCAAAATGATAAACTAAGATGCTATGATATGCTCAAAAAATCTAGGATAGTAAGATTGCTAAATGCTAAACAAATGCAACTATAATGCTCACGCTATATCAAATTCGGGGGTTCTTTTCAAAGCACAAAGGGGTTGTATTTATAGATTTTCGGAGGCAGAAGTCTAGTTGGCAAAGATCGACGATCGAAATCAAACCTGTCAAGGTGAACGGTGGAAGATTGGGAAGTTGAGAAAAATATGGAAGGTGGAGAAAAAGAGGGAAGATGTTTTCAACCCACAAAACCTTTTCCATTCAAAAATGAAGGAAAGTTTCCATTTGTGCATTTCAATTATGAGGATTAGTTGATAGTTGGGGATAAATCCTATAATTAAAGAATTAAGTTATTTAATTATATGTGACAAGGATTTTAGAAGCTTCCATGATTAAATGATTAACATTTAATTATGTGTGAAAGATGAAAAAGGAAGTTAATTAAATATTTAAAATATTTAATTATGTGTGAAGTGAGAAAGGTGTTTAATTAAATATTTATAATATTTAATTAAATGTGGAATGAAGAATTAGAAATAAGGAGTCTAGAAGAATATTCCTTTATTTGAATTTAAAAATTCAAACTTGTGATAATATGATAATTAATATAAATAAATTATAAAACTTATTTAATTGATTAAGAGGAAGATGAAAAATGGTAATAATTAAATAAAATTATTTATTTAATCTAGAAGAAATAGAAATAATGAACAATATAAATAAATAATTAAATTTATTTATATGTAGATGACTTTAGAAGATTAATTAAATAATTTATATTTAATTAATTATCAGGCTTGATTTAATGTGATCATTTTTAGATGTATACAACTAGGGTTCTCATCAGGTGGGTGAAAATGGGTCATCAAGAAAACAATGGAGGGTTTAAGGTCAACTCTATGAGATTGGGTTTTCTTTCCTACACTTCGAGCGCATCTTTGAATAAAAAGGGTTTTATTATGGGTATTCCTTAATAGGTACTAGAGTCACACAAAAATTATACAATCAACAAACCGTTGCAACCAAACCCAACAACATTCTGAACCCCAAACATTGTCACTAGGTTAAGAAAATTTGGTTGCATAAAACCCTTATATCTAGATGATAATATTGTGCAAGCATAAGATTCATAATGTTGATTCATTTATAGATCTCTTAATGATAAACCCTAGTTATATTACAAGGCTATTAATTCGCAAAAGGACTTACAGATAAACTACTAATTAATATTTTTATTTTGAAAATGGGTTGGAATATCCCCAAATCAGTGCCTATCTATGGGTATTAGAGTCACATTGACAAGGAATAAAACAATGAAAGGAAAATATTGAGGTATTTATCTAAGCATAAGAATGCATCAATATAAATTTTGTAAACACAACATACTGAGTTTTTTATTAGGAGAAAAATAGGTTTTGATGGGATCCGAAACCCAATACAAAACGGTTTTGAAGGGACCCGCAACCCAATCAAAGGAGAGAATGTTGCATTAGAGATAAGACATACACCAACAATAGCCAAACAACCACAACATTAAGAATACAATAGGACAAACAGGCTGCACAAGGAAGAGCAAAGGGCCAAAACCCTTAACCGAATACAAACAGGTTTTACCAGGGACCTTAAACCCAAAGATTTTGGAGAGACCTTAAACCCTCAACCAAGTTTAATGGGGACTTAAAACCCAAAATAAATCCATCATCAAATTTAGTCAGGGACCTTAAATCCATGAAATCTAAACTCCCTACCACAAAAGGGCAGTAGGAAATCAAAACATAATGCTGAAAAATAACATTCTTCACCCGGAACTCGTCTGCCCTAGCCTCCAACCCAACCTCTACCTCCATAAGAGAAGGCTCCTCTCTATTGGAGAGGATGAAATGAAAAAAATTTCCACCGAAGAAAGAACTTCCAACCAGAACCACAACACCCCACTCCACCTCGATAGGAGAGGTCTTCACCTCAAAAGGAGCAATCTTCACCTCTCAAAAGAAGAAAAACCATCGTGGAACCATAAAGAAAGCAACAACTGCTGAAGAAAGGAAATACATAACATCCTTTGGAAGAACAACAAACATGAGCTAGGAAGAAGCAATGGAGAGCATTTTAGCCATAAACCAAGAGAAGAAAGATAATTGAGCAAAGACCAGAAGCTCAAAAATCAGGGCCAATAAACATGGAACAGAAAACCACCCAGCCCACAACACAACAATTTGCAATAGGAACACCACCGAACCGAACTACACTAACTGGAAGAAATCCTCCTCAAAAACCAGCAAAAATTCCTCCAGTAGAACAACAACCCCCTTCCACAAATGAAACAGTAAGGAACAGAAAGGGCACCAAACCACCCACTTTCTAACAAGACAACTTCTACCCTCCAGGCAATCATTTCCAATAGAAAAATGGAGGGAAAAACACAACTCCTCCATAGCCTTCATACTAGATAAAACTTTGAAACCCAATCTCTTGAGGCCCACCAATCCCACAACAGCCAAGAGTTTTCAGGGAAACTGGGAAAACGGAATGCCAGAGGGAAGACACCCAAACCCCAAATGAAAGAGACACTCCCAACAATAAAAGAGCCACTTGCAACACCATCGACTAGGAGTCTCCAAAAGAAAACAATAACTTACCAAGATTAACTAGTTTGTACAAGAAGAGGGTCGACAAACCCCTGAGCTCCACAAGCCACCATGAAAGACCAAGCATCCGGCAAACCGAACAAGTGGAAGAGAACATAAAACACCTCCAAGCAATGCTAGAAGAAGCCCTCTGAGCACAATCTTCCAATCTTTACCATCATGATCAAGGAAAAAAACTAAATCCCTCTGTAGCATCAAAGGGCCAAAAAAGACCTCAAAGACTCCCACAACAGAGTCTCCAGCCGTCACACCTGCAACCAAATCCAGGTCCTTCCCACACAACACACCAACATGAGGAACACAAAAGGCATGCCAATGAAGTCTGACCGTTCCCCCAACAACACCTCCCACTTCATCTGCTTCGTCCCCCTCGCCTTCATTGCCCACTTCCTCCTCAGAGTTCAAAACAGGTCCGTCGAGCCTGCTCCTACCTAGCGACATTTTGATTTTTCTTGGAATGCTTGTTAACCCGACACAACATACTTAGTTATCCAACATCAAAGTGCACAATATCGTATATAAATTATGAAATATTATTACAATGTTTGTCAATGTTTCATAATGTTACTACATTCTCTAACAAAATTTACAATCACAACATTAAATATGTTGAAGGGAATTTCTAAAATACCCTAAACATGTACTTATGATTTTAGAGACATTATCTTTGCAACACATTTTTTCCATGGTAAATTTGGATATTCAATGACTTTCATTACCCCCCTACAACTAAATTTCAACTATTGAAGCCCTAGAAAGTGCTAACACATATTTTTTCTTAAGAAATAACCACTAACCTCTTGAAATGAGTCATATAACACCACATATACCGTTAGGTCAAAACCCTTATCCATGACATTGTAGCAGTGTTGAATCCATGTTGGAGGATGATTCACACCCAAAAAGAGTGCTTCAGATTGAAATATAGGGTCAACATTAAACTCTGGTAGCTAGGAGACCATTCTATAATAATGATAGTAGCTAAACTCAAAAATATGTGTGTTGAAACTTTTGGCACCCAAACACATTTATGAAATCACCAAGCAAACCCATGGTAGGTGAAAGATGCATTAATGGCATCTTAATTCATTCAGAGAAGCAAGTGAGAGGCAATCATAGAGAAAAACCATAAAATTTTGGGTGTTTAGATGCCTTTGGAGCCTTCTACATGTTGAAATGACACTTTGTGAGATTTCAAAGCCCATTTGGACCATTTGTGATAATTTTCACTTGAACTACACCTTTGTTGAGAAATATCACCCAATTGGCTCTATAGGGAAATACAACTGAACCCACCAACTTCATAGTGTTTTAAAATATCCAATTTAGATAAAAGTCTTGATGATGACATCAACATGATGTTAGCAATGGATTGAGGTGCTTTGGATGAGGTGACATCATGATGATGTCAACAAGGTGGGATGACATCATCAATGTACGGATGCAAGAAGGAGCTATAGAGTTAGACCTTGCAAGGAAAACCAACTTAACCAATTAAATAAGGATTTGAAAATGGTTCAATTCAAATAGCCAAGGAAAGTCCATAAAGGGAAAGATGACGAAATGATATAAGGATAATGTCACCAAAGGTAGGATGCAAAACTTTCCATCTGAATTGGATGAAAGGTAAAGGTAATGGATAAGTTCAAATGGGGGTTATAATTCTCCAAGATATTAAATTGGCTTAAATTAAGGGCTTGTGGGAAAATGCAAGTGAACAGGATATATTTTAAAAGGGGAGGTTGAGATGGGACCTAAATGTCTACAATAAGTTAAATTAGATTAAATGAGGTTCAAATGTAGGAAACTAAAAGTGAACCATTTTTTTTAAAGGGGAGGTTCAGATTGGACTTAGATACACAAGAATTTAAATTGTATTAAATGGGGTCCAAATGCAAGAAAAAGTAAGTGAACTAGATAAAACATTGAAAAATATAGTGCAAATGGGCATTAAGAACCTACAAAAACTAAAGGATGCAAAAATATTCAACTAAACTCAATATTGCAAGGAAAATCAACTGAGTTGATCACTTATAGAAGGAATTTTAGTAGGACATTGGGCTCCCACAAAAGCTATACTTAGCCATTTTCCTATTTTTTCTACCTTTTGCAGGGATCGATAATTGAATTGACACTTGCAAGAAAACCCAACTTGACAACACTATGTAAGAAAAGACATGTAAACTACACTTGAGTTGATTGGATGGATAAAATTTGCAAAGGAATAATTTTCTTCCTTTCGAGAACTTCTTAAAACTTCCAAAAGAAAATGGTCTTAATTTTGCATGCTCTATGTTGGCCTCCTCTAATGATTCAACAACTAATCCCTTAAAGTTGTAACTCAGAGACTGGACATCTGTATTGAATAGGTATCTTTCTCATCATGAAGGTTCATTTAATTGTCAACCCAAGGACGTGAACTTGAAATGGTTCAGCACTATATGTGCACTAGGTTTCTAATGTTTCCATATTCATTCTACAACTAGAAAAGACATGATGTTGAAAGTAAATTGTTTGAAAGGAAGTAACATAAGCACTGAACATCAACCAACAACTATACTGAACCGAAATGCATGATAGAAATAGAAATCTTAGCAAATGGACAGGAAACTACTCTATCTACTTTGGTTGTAGGAATAGTCACATAATGGAATTCTAGTGGCTGTGGGAATAGACAGTTGCTAGAATTGAAACTATACCTAAACAAAAAAATAATGACTGAGCTAAAAGGATGGAATCCTCCCTAAGTTGACCCCCTTGGGTGAGTTTCCCTTGAAACTAACTCATATGCAACAAAATTATAACTTCATTTTATTCATTGAAAATGTGATTAAAATGGAACAGTAACATGTCTATATCACTTGAAAACTAGAAATGCGAGTACAACATTAGATCAATCAACCTTCTGAGAAGGAGTATCTGAATCTTATTTATAGAAGGAAAAACTACTAACTAACTTTCTAACTAGGTAGTCAACTCCAATAAATTGGGAGGTCACCATTTATGGAAAGCATAAGAAAAGGAAAGGAGGTTATGCATGCATGGAATCTAGTCAAGTCAATCTTGCCTTAGTGCAGATCTAGCATAACAACAACTCCTATATTCGGTCAACCAACTAATATGACCATTTACAAGGCAGTTACATTCTTTAATTCAAACTAGGATTTTCCCTCCATCAAGGGTTTTCCCTCCATTGACCTTTTAATGATCATCTCATTGACTTCTTCGCAACCGACCAGCTAACAAAAACTTCCTCAACTTTGTAGGCTCTAATTATATCTGCATAACAACATTAGCATGTACAAAAAACTACATATCTATAACTACCTTAAAGTAACATTCATTAATCCACATGTAAAATTAACATAGATAATTCGCATAGCATGTTAATGTCATAAAAAGTCACAAGGATAAACATATACCCAATGTTTATGGTTTTGAGGAAATAACATGGAAAATACCAACAACCAAGTGTCAAAGTCTATGGTAACAACAACAAATAGATAATAAACCCTATCAAAATTGAGTCATTGATTGGATTCATCACTCCCCCCCCCCTCCCCCCCAACCTAAGGTTTTGTTGTTCCTCCAACAAAGGAAGTACTACTCCTTTTCCTAGTCAATACCCTGAAGTTTGCAACTTCTAGTTGCCCCACATCAATTTATGCAATGTCTAAATTAGGGTCCCAGTAGAACCCTTGTTGCCTCTTCAACCTGCTCCATCTTTGCCTTTTTGCAGCTATACAATACTAGTAATACCTGAAATCTGGCACATGCCATAGTAGTCTAGGTGGCTGGAAGGTTAATGGAAGTCGGAACTGTTGTTTCAACCTTCCAAGATGTATGTATTTGTCAACTCTTTTGCATGTTGCAGCATATTTTTGCAAAGAGTGAGGTTCAGTTTGTTTCAACTCATTAGACAAACTATTCCACCTTTGTGATAAATACCCTATTACCAATTTCCCTGTAGTTTCTACCACCTTCTCATATTCCTTGTAGGTTTCTTCTCTAACAGGCATGATCCTCTTGTTATAGCTTGGTCGGTAAAGAAATATGTGCCATTCTTGGAAAATATTTGTAGGCTTGCTAGATTCAGCTCTAATGGGTAGGGGAGTATTAAATTCTCTTTCTCTATAAGTCTTGAACTGTTGTCCCCAACTAATTTCATTCTAAATCCAAGACATAAATGCCCTTAAATGGAGATCCCAAATATACAATAATGGGTTCCAATCATGATCATGGGACACAACATAATTATGCAAGTATAGTTCACACAACAAATTTTTAACTTTAGGAGGTGAAAATTGATAAGCCTAGAAAAATTCATGAGGAGTCTCAATAGAAGGATTCAAACCTGAAATGATCCCTGATAGTTTAAAAGAAAGATTCCACTCCTTCAAATACAGGGCATATACTTTGGGAGGAGTTATGCATGCGAGCATCTTAGGCACTAATATTCTCACCTTATCCACCTTTTCCTTCAGGGCAACAATCTTTGTGTTCTTTTCTTCAATATCTGCATCTTTATTTTTAATTTCTTCCTTTAACTTGTGTTTTTCCTCCTTCCATTCCTCTTCCCTCATTTTCATTTGACTCCATAGGTTTAGGGCTACTTGATTCCATGAAAAATCAAGGGGTCTATGTGTTCCTACCAAAATATTTCCTGGCACCGATTCTTGTTGTTTATATAACACCAATTACAGTGACTCTGATTGTTCACCCAGTTCTGGCTGCAGGGGTTCTTGTTCTTGCTGCAAGAACTCTTGATTCACAACTTGTTCTGCAATAGCGGCAAGTTGTGTTAGCCTTATATTTTCTTGTTCTTCAAAAGAATCATTTTCTTCAACATTCTCCTGCCCCATAGGTGCATCTGTGTCATCCCTAGATGTTCCTTGATGCCCAGGGATTTTCTTTGGAGGCATACTAGCGGCTGACCCAACTGGCTTCGATTTCTTAGGAGGGCTTCCATGCTTTTCTTCGGCTATAGGAAGGATAGAGTCAACCTTTGGTTTCTTAGGGTTTGGTGTTACTCTTTCTATCAGTTACTTTTTGGCTTTCCCTTTCCTCATTTCTGCCTCTCTCTTTTGTGCCTCCTCCTTCCTAATTGTGGCCCTAGTTCAAATTGGGGTTTCAGGAGGAACATCATGATTAGAGTTTGAAGAGGAAATATCTTTGTCTGAATGTTCTGACTCGGAAGAAGTAATTTCTATAACTTGTTTGGCTGTAGGAAGATTTATGTTAGGGTTCACACTAGAAGTTGAGGCACCAGGAGTGGTTTCAACAACACTTCTTCTCCTACTAACCCTACGGCGTTGAGGCAGAGCTCTAGGTCGTACATTTTTTGGTCTAAATTGATCAATGTTTAAAAATTCCTCCCATGTCATATCAAACAACTCTTGCAAAGATTTCTCAACTAGTAATTTTATCAAACAATGGTGAGAGACGGAGATATCCCTACCTTTTTGAGTCTCGACTGCCATGATTACAGGAAGATGATACAACACATTAGATACATTCATTCTTCTCTTGTGCCTCATATGATTCAATAGATTGAAGTGTACAAAATGGAGGTTTGACTAGCGGCCCTCACAATTAATGGACTTCGCAATGTGTACATCTACTTGTTTCCATGACTTTGGTAGAGAGGTTCTCTTCATACCTTTCTTATTCACTTCCAATGGAGAGTCACCGTGTTCAATAAATTCAGCTCTAACTATCCTTGCATCTCTAGTAGCAGGGTATAGCTCACCATCAATCAACAAACCCATCACCTCTGCAATCCTCTCTTCAATATCTATCACCTCCAACCCTTTTACCATTGCTTTCCCTTCAAAGAACGTCTAAGAAAATTTTAGCGCAATATCCTCATTGTAATTGTCAAGCTTTAGGAAATAATCCAGCCACCCTCAATTCTTGAACTCAGCCTAAGAAGGTGCATCCTGTAAGATCACATCATGAACCATGGGTTCATTTTAATTAAACTCCCATGATTTCAGCTTCCTGCAATCAAACAAGCATGTCTGCAAGGTTTCTTTCCTGCAATCTTTCTTTGGAGACCCACTTTCTTTTCTTCCTGCAACTCTTCTGAAATCCTAGCGCCAATGTCATATGAATTTTACCTTTTTGGTGAATTAAGATTATGACTAAGGCAATAAAGGCAATAAGGAATCATAAATGAAGGGTACTTTCAAGAAAAATGGCAATGGTTTGGTGTCATTTCACACATGCAAACCGTCATTTCACTTTATCATTCAAATTGGCTCAATTCAAATTTTGCTGACATGGATTGACACATGGACATGTTATTCACACTTCCCCCCCAACCTAAATTTGAGCATGTGTCCACATAGGCTGGGTTGTAATAATAATTTGATAAGGCAGTGTATAATTATACACTATGCAGAATATCACATTAATTCAAAATAATTAAATAAATGTACTAAAGATAATTAAGATACAACATATTGGTTCACACGTACCTAAAAACTTGGAGTATCTATTGCAAAGAATGTGGAGGAAGTACCAGTTACCTTTTTAAAAGTATAGTTGAGCAATTAATTAAAGTGGTGATGGAATGAAGTGGTGGTGAAGTGAAGTGATGGTAGAATAATGGAAGAGAGATAAAGGTGGAGATGGATGGGTAGATGAATTAATGAAGAAGTTGACTCCCATAAAATTGGAAGTCTTTATTATGATAGAATACGTACCTTGATCCAATTGGAGGGACACTAGGTCTGCTTCCTTTGGCTGCAGGAAGTTCGAGGGTTTAGTGTTGAGTGAATTGTTACATGAATTTCTACTTGTAAGTCGGCTTATGATACAACCTGAGGTGATGACCATTGACAAGAACCTTAAATCTAACAGGGTCAATGGTTTTGAGTTGAAAAACATCATTGGATAAGACTTCAACAACTTTTCATATGGTCCTAACCACCTTGTTTATAGCTTACCTGCATTATCTTGATACCTGGAGTCATAAAGAAGTGCCTAGTCACCTGGCTGGAATTTCTTGTCCTTTATGAATTTTTCATGCCACTTTATTCTCATATTTTGCACAATCTCTATGTGATGAAGGGCTGATTTTATCATTTCATCCAAAGCATTCAGCTGCATGATTTTTTCCTTCTCTACCTCAGAGATGTCTATCTCAAAATCTAATGCAGTCCTAAGAGTTTTATGCTCAAACTCTATGGGCATCATGGTTGTCTTTCCATACAACAATTCAAAAGGTGTGAAACTAGTGGTTGTCTTCCAACTGGTTCTATAGGCCCAAACAACTTCTGGCAACCTATTTTCAAATCTTTCCTATGAATAGCCACTATTTTGGTCAAAATAGCCTCTATTTCCCTATTGATCACCTCAACTTACCCATTGGCTTGAGGGTGATAGGGGGTAGAATTTATATGCCTAATGTTATAGTCATTGACCAATGTTGTAACAAGAGTTGATGTAAATTGAGCCCCTTGATATGTCACTATCTCTCTTGGAACCCCATAACGTGTGAAAATTTCCTCATATAGGAATTATGCAACCTTATTATCTCTGGCATGTTTCATAACTTTAACTTCAACTCACTTGGTCACATAATCAGTGCAAACCAAGATGTAGGATTTTCCATTTGATGGTGGATCAATTGGACCCACAAAATCAAGTCCCCATTTATCAAATGGTGTGATGACAACCTGAGGGTATAGAGGCATCTCATCATATTTAGTTGGATGACCCATTCTCTGACATCTATCCAACTTCCTAGTATACTTGTCTGCATCTTTATGAAGTATGGGCCAATAATATCATGTATTAAGAATCTTCATTGTTGTTCTCTTGGCTACAAAGTTTCCTCCACATGGTTCATTGTGACATGCATACAATATATCATATGTATCATCTTCTCTTACACATCTCCTCATCACATGGTCTGGTCCAGTATAGAATAGACATCCTGTGATCCATGAGAAAGGAAAAGTTTTCTCAATGAGAACCCTTCTCTCTTTGGGAGAGAAATGAGGGGGAACTCTGCCTATGACCAAATAATTTGCTATATCTGCATACCAAGGTGTGTGAATACTGGTGGAAAATAAGTGTTCATCAAGGAAGGAGTCATCAATGACTTGAGTATCCTTAGATGTAGTCAACCTTGAGAGAAAGTCTGCTACAATATTTGCTTTCCCTGGCTTGTCTATGATGGTGATATCAAACCCCTGCATGAGTAACAACCATCTTGCCAATCTTCTTTTAATTAAGTGTTTGTTCATCAAATATTTTATGGCTGCATGGTTTGTATGGACAAAGATTTGATACCCAGTGATATAGTGTCTGTGTAAAGAGCGGAAAATTACATAAAACCAATTGACCATACTTAAAATAAATTCCTTTATATTCCAAGTAAAGTCGTCATCACATTCATTCATTCATTCATAAGAACAAGTCGATTTCATACAACGACATAAAAGTTGAAAAGATAACATCATATTATCTAGTTTAAATCTTACAAGTGTCGAAATACACATTTCCAATAACAATTACAATGGAGGATACATATCCAGTTTACAAATTTGAGACTTAGGCAGTCAGTTGCCATAAGCTCGTCAATATATACATCATGAATAATAAAGCATTTTAAAAGAAGAATCAGTCAGTCGATCTTCTATCCATAAGCAAATCTTCAAACGAAGACGAGAACAAGGATCAGGCGCTTTTCCGCCCAACCTCGAAGCTTACGCTTCCCCGAAATTTCTTAGTCAATCAAGAAATACCCGACCCTGCACGAATTGCTTAGCAAAAGCAGTCTACGAGCAAGATGGAATCTGGTGCAAGCCTAGTACTACTAGTAATCCACAAGCATTTTCAATTTTCTAATTCAGTTAAGAAAGAAGCAAGTTCGGTACTAGGATATGGTAGAGAGCTCAAATAACCCATCTATTTCAACGGTACAAAATAATTACTTGGCCAAGTAAGATGTCATGCACGACAATAAACGTAGTTTTGGAAAAAGCAAAACCACACTCTCTATTTACCCATATTCGGCACCCGTCCCGGAAGGTAACTTTCCCAAAAACAACACATGCAAAATTATCTATCATTCATGCATGGTTCAAACAATCAAACACAATCTTTCGCAATCTTTCAACATTTAACTGAAAACAGTGTTTAAAATGAATACAGTTTATAAAACATCACTTTTTCGTTGTTCCAATCTACAAAAAGACATAAATTCAGCATTTTAATTCAGTCATTTAAATAATTAAATAAATTACAAAAATGAAGGTGTATCTCCAGTATGTTAATTGAATGTTGTTTCGAAGTCATTCTGGAGGTTTTCAATTAATCAAATTTGAAGTTAATTCTTTCTTTTATTTTCAGTTTTCAAACATTATTTTTATAATCAGCAAAATATATCTATTTTCTGTTCATAATCGTTTTTGTTTTCTAAAATGATAAATATCGTTTCTAGATTTGATAGATTCTTCTAAATTTCACTTCTCTGTGTAATGCATATTTTTAAATCAGTAAATCCTAAATTCTCAGCAAAATAAACAATTTTCTGTTTTTGTGTTTTTGCTGTCAACAATTTGTGTTTCCTCTCAGCATAATTCAACTAATTTGTATCAGCATTTTTCTGTTTTCTCTCAATACGATCTGTTTGTTTCCAAGTTCATTCTGGTTTTCTAATTTCAATTCATCGTTCTTTAAATAATTTAACTCAAAATTTAACTAATTCTCAGCATAATTAAATTTAAATTTCTGCTTAAATTCTTTTCTGAATTCTGGAAATATATTTCATTGTTTGATATTCCTAAACATGAAGAATTGAAATAATTTGTTTTCCATTTAATCTACACCTAAATTTCCGTCTATAATTTTGGAAATAAAAACCATTTTGTTGATTGTTTTCTATTCTGGTAAAAATGAAAAAAAAATATTTCTGACAGTCATTGTTTTCGTTTTGATTCTCTGTTTTCCTAATTTCTTTAACAATCAAGATTTTCTTAAATTTCTAACATTTATTTCCAAAATTTGTTGAATTTCAAATTGAAGATCTAATTTATTATTTCCAAATCACAAGTTCCTACCTGGAAAATTCGTTTTTAATTCTCTTTGCCTTTTTCTCCTCTGTTTTCTCTGCTCTTTTCTTATTGCTGTTGTTTGCTCTCTCTTTCTTTTCCAATTTCTTTCTGTTGCTGTTGTCCCTGTAGCTGCACCTTATTTCTCCTTAACTTCTTCCCTGTGAGTGGAGTGGGAATTAATTCCCTTTGCTGCTATGCGCATGGAGTGAGGAAGAGAAATCTGTAGGTGGCGTGGGAGTCTTCCCTGTTGCTGACCTGCGCACCAAACACTGTCTCCTCCTATTTCTCCTTGGCTGAAGGCGTGTGAGGGAGATGCTAAGTTCTGTGCGCCCTTCTCCTAGCTGTTGACCATGCCTTATCTTGCTCCCTTGGCTACGTAGAAATGATGGAGTCTTTCCCTGCCACACTCAGAATTTTCAGTTTGTTCCTCTCTGTTTAACTGTCTTTGATCAATATCTCCCAAAACAAGATTATTTCCTCTGTGTTATCCTCTAATTCGAAATTTCTCAATGTCCAAATCCTCTGTGTCTCCCAATTTCGGATTTTCATCTGATATTTATTTCTTTTTCCAATTCCATGCATTGATCTCCACAAGGTATGAGATCCATAATTTTCTCATTGATCTCCAGTTAGGAATTTAAAACTCTCAGTTTCAATTTTGATTGCTTTTGGATAAAATAGATATTTTATTCCTGAGTTTAGCTGAAGTTCTCATTTTGAATGCAATTTCAATTTCAAAATTATTGAACGGTATTCAATTTTCATTTCGCAATTTAACTAAATTTTAAAATTGAATCTATTTCTAAATATAAAAATTCATTTATTTACACTATTTCAATTTAAATAACATTTAAATTTAATAATAACTTTATTAAACTAAATTTAATAAAAATCAAGTTTAAAACTCAATTTCATCAAATTTTAAAAATTTCAACTTCATATTTCAAAAATAAGAATAAAATATTAAATTCACCATCTATTTTATTTAAATTGCATTAAATTTCCTAATTTAACGAAATTATCTACAAAAACACATTTTTTTATTTTTTTAAGAAATCAAACCAACACTAGATTTTTTTGATTTGCAAGCATAATATACGCATGAGACATTTAAAATATAAATCTACGTGAGTGTGTGAGATCCCATCTATTCGCACACGTCAATCGGCTAAACAACTCTACCTGATCGTTGTTCTCACCTTCGACCTCGTTCACCTGTTTCCTGTGTTCACTTACACTCAATTCATCATCAGTAATGACAAACCCCGAAATAAACGTAAATATGGTAATTTGCATTTGCATTTCAATTCAATTTCATCTTCATTTCATTTCGAATTTCAATTAAATCAACTTCATAATAATCATTAAATAATCTACTTCGACATATAAAGCAAAGTCTACATTTAAATAAGTAAGCGAAAATTCCATACGTGACATCCTTCCCCTCTTGGAAGAGACATCGTCTCGATGTCTTATTAGTCAATCAAAAAGCATAACATCATCATCATTAAAAACATACTATCATAATCAATAAAGCATAGCATCTGAGTCAAACATAGTGTCTCAATCAAGCATAAAGGAATAGTAACTAGCAACATAGTCCTCCAACATAACGTAAGCAAATAGTAGCATCCACGCTATCAAGTTCACAACATGTGAATCAAAACCAGAGTATCAAGTATCTCCGCACAAAACAAATGCTAATCTATGAAAGCAAATGAGGAAAATGACGATCTATCGTCTCAGAATCCTCCCATGTAGCACTGTCCTCAGTATACTGGTCCCACTGGACCTTATACTGGGTACTATCTCTGTTACGTAGCTTAATGCTACGCCTGTCTAGGATTCAGATGGGCTCCACTAGCACCACCCCTGGATCCTGTACCTGTAATGAACGCCAATCAAGAATATGAGTCATATCACGATGATAAGGTTTCAACAAGGAAACATGGAAAACATTATGGAGTCGACCAAGAGCAGGCGGTAACGCTAGTCTATAAGCAACTGGATTTATAACTTCCAGTACATCAAATGGGCCCACATATCTTGGTGCCAACTTTGATGATTTCCCAAACGAGATAGAGCTCTTATGAAGCTTAACCCTCAAGAATACTTTATCTCCTGCAACAAACTGTCTGTAAGTCCTGTTCCTATCAGCATAACTCTTCTGTCTATCGGCTGCTTCCTTCAACCTACCCTTGATCAACTTCATCTGCTCATCCATTTCCTTGAGCATATCTGGACCAATAATTACCCTGTCTTCCATCCTGTCCCAACTGATGGGTGTGCGACATTTTCGTCCATAGAGTGCTTCAAAAGGTGCCATACCCAATGAAGAATGGTATGAGTTGTTGTAGGCAAACTCAACCAGTGGTAAATATTCTTCCCACTTGTATTGCTGATCCATGCAGTACATTCTCAACAAGTCCTCCACAACCTGATTGACCCTTTCAGTTTGGCCATCGGTTTGTGGGTGATATGCAGAACTAAAATTTAGTTTAGTTCCTAAAGCTGCATTCAATGTAGTCCAGAACCTAGATGTCATCCTGGTATCTCTATCAGAGATAATGGTCTCTGGTACACCATGCAACCTGAATATCTCTTGCACAAATTTCCTTGCAAGAGTCAATGATCCATCCTTCAGATTTCCTGGTATGAAATGTGAAACCTTCGTCAGCTTATCAACAACTACTAGGATGGTATCATGCCTATTCCTACTCAATGGTAATCCTTGGATGAATTCCATACTGATTACTTGCCACTTATACTCAGGTATATCGTGGGGATACAAAAGTCCCGCTGGATGCACATGCTCAGCCTTGACCCGCTGGCATTCTAAACATCTAGCAACGTACTCCATGACATCTTTCTTAAGTTTAGGCCAAAAATACAAAGCCTTCAACTCTGCTACCATCTTTGTGACTCCTGGATGCCCTGAATAAGGTGCATCATGAATTTCCTCAAGAATCAACTTCCTCAAATCTCCACCTTCAGGGATATACATCCTTCCCTGATATCTGACAATGCCATCATTCTCCATAACATAACCATCAAACCTATGATCTGAAGGATCTGCCACTAAGGCTTGTCTAACCCTGTCATAATGCTCATCACTTGGAAGATACTGCAACACTTGCTTTCTCAAGTTTGACCTTGTGGTCACCATAGCAGATAGATGCCTTCTTCTGCTAAGAGCATCAGCAACTCTGTTCTCCTTACCTTTGATATACTCGATACCAAAATCGTACTCACTCAAGAACTCAAGCCACCTCCTTTGTCTCGCATTGAGGTTCGGCTGCGTGAAGATGTACTTAAGTCCCAAATGATCAGTCTTAAGCTGAAAAGGCTTCCCTAGGAGATAATGTCTCCACATCTGCAATGCATGCACTATAGCCGTAAGCTCAAGATCATGTGGCGCATAGTTCAACTCATACTGCTTCAGTTTCCTAGACTCATATGCCACCACTTTGCCTTCCTGCATTAGCACAGCTCCTACACCTTCGCCTGATGCATCTGTAATCACAACAAAGTGACCATTAGGATCCGGTATAGTCAACACTGGTGCTGATGTCAACTTCTGTTTAAGAATTTGAAATGCTTCTTCGCACTTCTCTGTCCACTCATATCTCTTTCCCTTCTTCTGAAGAGAAGTAATAGGTGTTGCAATTCTAGAAAACCCTTCAACATACTTTCTGTAGTAACCTGCAAGTCCCATGAAACTACGAACTTCTGTGACACTTCTCGGTGTTGGCCAATCTACTATCGCCTCTATCTTCGCAAGATCAACTGAGATTCCCTCAGCAGATATCACATGCCCCAAATAGTGAACCTTCTTCTGAAAGAAAGTACACTTTGAAAACTTGCCAAAAAGCTTCCGATCCCTCAGACGTTGCAAAACAATTCTCAAGTGCTCTTCGTGTTCCTCTTTTGTCTTAGAGTAGATCAGAATGTCATCAATGAATATGAGCACGAAATCATCCAAACAGTCTCTAAAGATACTATTCATAAGGTTCATGAATGCCGCTGGAGCATTCATCAGGCCAAAAGGTACCACAGTGAACTCGTAGTGTCCATACCGAGTTCTAAAAGCTGTCTTTGGAATGTCCTCATCCTTAACCCTCAACTGGTGGTAACCTGATCTAAGATCAATCTTAGAAAACACAGTGGCCCCTTTCATCTGATCAAACAACTCATCAATCCTTGGTAGAGGATACCTGTTCTTGATGGTAACCTTATTAAGCATCCTGTAATCAATACACAGTCGCAAGGTTCCATCCTTCTTCTTAACGAAGATTACCGGTGCACCCCATGGTGATACACTCGGCCTTATGAATCTTTGTTTCAGCATCTCCTGCAACTGAGCTTTCAACTCATACAACTCAGTGGTAGTCATTCTGTAAGGAGCTTTGGATTGTGGCTCTGTTCCAGGTAACAATTCAATAGAGAAGTCAAATTCTCTCTTAGGTGGTAATTTTGTAAGTTCTTCTGGAAAGATATCCAAGAACTCTCTAAGAACTGGATAATCCTTTGGACTCTGCTGGGCATTATCCAAATCACTCACCAAAATAGCATAAATGGAACATCCTTTCCGATGTGCCTTCTTCAGCTGCATAGCTGAGATGTGTCTCAACTCTAAAGGTTCTCGAGATCCTAGAATCTCTACTGGATGTCCATAGTCATCCAAACAACTTACCACCTTGTACTCACAATTCACAATGGCCTTATGCTCAGTCAACCAATTGATCCCTAAGATCACATCATAAGAACCCAACGGTGCTACGTAAAGGTTAACTTGGGTTTGGAAGTTAGGTAATTCTAAATCACTGCATGATAAACATGTATCTACCCTCTTCTCTGCTCGATTTCCATACTGAACCATCCATGATTGTGACATAAATCCAGGTCTAACAGGTAATCTATCAACTACTTTAGGGTCTATAAAACATTCAGAAGCTCCAGTATCTATCAAAATAGAAACAGATTGATCGAAAAGCTTACCCGACATCTGGATAGGTGTGGACTGAAAGTCGGCTTGACGATTGTCAACCGCTGCATGTATATGATGTTGTGGTGCTCGCCTATCATTACCACCTCGCTGATTTCCTGCACGCTGAGTGCAATTGGAGGCATAGTGATCTCCTCCACAAGTATAGCATCCACCTCGTGGCCCCTACTGACCACCTGTCCTGTTCCTGGTATTGGAGAAGTTGGTGTTATTGTTGTTCACCTTTTTGTTCCCGCCAAAATTACCTTCTCCTTTATCCTGGGTATTATTCCCTCTCTTTAGATTCCTGATCTGCTGATTGCTGCTATTACCCCTCTGGTTATTGTTATTGTTTTGAAACTTCCTGTTTCCAAAACCAGATTTTGCATTCACACTTTTCCTGTAATTCGCTACCTGTTGTAGCTTCTATTCCTGTTTCATGGCCTTCTCAAAGACCTCATCCATTGTCAATGGATTATGCATGTCTACATCAGCTCCAATCTATGGCCTCAACCCAAGAATGAATTTACGGATGCGAAACCGTTCATCCATCTGGTACTGCGGTACGTACTTAAGGAGATTGGTGAACCTCTCCCAGTACTGGGTAACTGTAAGACCACCCTGTGCCAAATTTTGAAACTCAGTCATTTTCCTATCAAAGAAAAGCTGTGGAAGCCACCTCTTCCTGAACAGGTTCAAGAATGCTTCCCAAGTAATTCCACCTGGTAATAATTTTTTCTCTGTCTTCTCGTTATCCCACCAGGTAGCAGCTTCTCCAGTAAGCTGGTAGGCAGCCCATACTGCCTTGGTTTCATTGGACATGTTCCTGAGTTCAAAGTATTTCTCCATCTCTATGACCCAAGCTTCTGCACCATCACCTATTGTTTTACCATCGAACTTGGGCAGTGCTACCCTTTTCAAATCTTTTGCTAATTCCCCTTCAATCCTTGCTTGAGGATTAGGTACTTCAACCCTTACATCATCATTGTTAGGTTGTTCCTGATTTTGGGGAATTTCAACTCGAGGGTTTTGCCCTTCTCTTATACCTCGAACTTCCTGTTCCATATTGTCCATCCTAGAACCCTGCTGATTTAAGAGACCGAGAATCTGATCCAACCTATCAGTCTCATTGCTTGCAGCAGCTTTACCTCTAGTACCCATTATGTATCACAATTCCTGCATCAAGGAATGTTCATTTAGTGTAATGGACAAAGGACCCTAGTGTTCAAACCTAGGGCTCTGATACCAAATGTAAAGAGCGGAAAATTACATAAAACCAATTGACCATACTTAAAATAAATTCCTTTATATTCCAAGTAAATTCGTCATCACATTCATTCATTCATTCATAAGAACAAGTCGATTTCATACAACGACATAAAAGTTGAAAAGATAACATCATATTATTCAGTTTAAATCTTACAAGTGTCGAAATACACATTTCCAATAACAATTACAATGGAGGATACATATCCAGTTTACAAATTTGAGACTTAGGCAGTCAGTCGCCATAAGCTCGTCAATATATACATCATGAATAATAAAGCATTTTAAAAGAAGAATCAGTCAGTCGATCTTCTATCCATAAGCAAATCTTCAAACGAAGACGAGAACAAGGATCAGGCGCTTTTCCGCCAACCTCGAAGCTTACGCTTCCCCGAATTTCTTAGTCAATCAAGAAATACCCGACCCTGCACGAATTGCTTAGCAAAAAGCAGTCTACGAGCAAGATGGAATCTGGTGCAAGCCTAGTACTACTAGTAATCCACAAGCATTTTCAATTTTCTAATTCAGTTAAGAAAGAAGCAAGTTCGGTACTAGGATATGGTAGAGAGCTCAAATAACCCATCTATTTCAATGGTACAAAATAATTACTTGGCCAAGTAAGATGTCATGCACGACAATAAAACGTAGTTTTGGAAAAAGCAAAACCACACTCTCTATTTACCCATATTCGGCACCCGTCCCGGAAGGTAACTTTCCCAAAAACAACACATGCAAAATTATCTATCATTCATGCATGGTTCAAACAGTCAAACACAATCTTTCGCAATCTTTCAACATTTAACTGAAAACAGTGTTTAAAATGAATACAGTTTATAAAACATCACTTTTCGTTGTTCCAATTTACAAAAAGACATAAATTCAGCATTTTAATTCAGTCATTTAAATAATTAAATAAATTACAAAAATGAAGGTGTATCTCCAGTATGTCAAAATACATATAAAAACGAAATTTATAAGAGTACACATTCAATCGTTTATACTCTTGTTAATTTAATGTTGTTTCGAAGTCATTCTGGAGGTTTTCAATTAATCAAATTTGAAGTTAATTCTTTCTTTTATTTTCAGTTTTCAAACATTATTTTTATAATCAGCAAAATATATCTATTTTCTGTTCATAATCGTTTTTGTTTTCTAAAATGATAAATATCGTTTCTAGATTTGATAGATTCTTCTAAATTTCATTTCTCTGTGTAATGCATATTTTTAAATCAGTAAATCCTAAATTCTCAGCAAAATAAACAATTTTCTGTTTTTGTGTTTTTGCTGTCAACAATTTGTGTTTCCTCTCAGCATAATTCAACTAATTTGTATCAGCATTTTTCTGTTTTCTCTCAATACGATCTGTTTGTTTCCAAGTTCATTCTGGTTTTCTAATTTCAATTCATCGTTCTTTAAATAATTTAACTCAAAATTTAACTAATTCTCAGCATAATTAAATTTAAATTTCTGTTTAAATTCTTTTCTGAATTCTGGAAATATATTTCATTGTTTGATATTCCTAAACATGAAGAATTGAAATAATTTGTTTTCCATTTAATCTACACCTAAATTTCCGTCTATAATTTTGGAAATAAAAACCATTTTGTTGATTGTTTTCTATTCTGGTAAAAATGCAAAAAAAATATTTCTGACAGTCATTGTTTTCGTTTTGATTCTCTGTTTTCCTAATTTCTTTAACAATCAAGATTTTCTTAAATTTCTAACATTTATTTCCAGAATTTGTTGAATTTCAAATTGAAGATCTAATTTATTATTTCCAAATCACAAGTTCCTACCTGGAAAATTCGTTTTTAATTCTCTTTGCCTTTTTCTCCTCTGTTTTCTCTGCTCTTTTCTTATTGCTGTTGTTTGCTCTCTCTTTCTTTTCCAATTTCTTTCTGTTGCTGTTGTCCCTGTAGCTGCACCTTATTTCTCCTTAACTTCTTCCCTGTGAGTGGAGTGGGAATTAATTCCCTTTGCTGCTATGCGCATGGAGTGAGGAAGAGAAATCTGTAGGTGGCGTGGGAGTCTTCCCTGTTGCTGACCTGCGCACCAAACACTGTCTCCTCCTATTTCTCCTTGGCTGAAGGCGTGTGAGGGAGATGCTAAGTTCTGTGCGCCCTTCTCCTAGCTGTTGACCACGCCTTATCTTGCTCCCTTGGCTACGTAGAAATGATGGAGTCTTTCCCTGCCACACTCAGAATTTTCAGTTTGTTCCTCTCTGTTTAACTGTCTTTGATCAATATCTCCCAAAACAAGATTATTTCCTCTGTGTTATCCTCTAATTCAAAATTTCTCAATGTCCAAATCCTCTGTGTCTCCCAATTTTGGATTTTCATCTGATATTTATTTCTTTTTCCAATTCCATGCATTGATCTCCACAAGGTATGAGATCCATAATTTTCTCATTGATCTCCAGTTAGGAATTTAAAACTCTCAGTTTCAATTTTGATTGCTTTTGGATAAAATAGATATTTTATTCCTGAGTTTAGCTGAAGTTCTCATTTTGAATGCAATTTCAATTTCAAAATTATTGAACGGTATTCAATTTTCATTTCGCAATTTAACTAAATTTTAAAATTGAATCTATTTCTAAATATAAAAATTCATTTATTTACACTATTTCAATTTAAATAACATTTAAATTTAATAATAACTTTATTAAACTAAATTTAATAAAAATCAAGTTTAAAACTCAATTTCATCAAATTTTAAAAAAAATTTCAACTTCATATTTCAAAAATAAGAATAAAATATTAAATTCACCATCTATTTTATTTAATTTGCATTAAATTTCATAATTTAACAAAATCATCTAAAAAAACACATTTTATAATTTTCTAAGAAATCACACCAAAATTGAATTTTTCGATTTGCAAGCATAATATACGCACGAGACATTTAAAATATCAATCTACGTGAGTGTGTGAGATCCCATCCATTCGCACACGTCAATCGGCTAAACAACTCTACTTGATCGTTGTTCTCGCCTTCGACCTCGTTCACCTGTTTCCTGTGTTCACTTGCACTCAATTCATCATCAGTAATGACAAACCCCGAAATAAACGTAAATATGGTAATTTGCATTTCAATTTCAATTCAATTTCATCTTCATTTCATTTCGAAATTCAATTAAATCATCTTTAAAGTAATCATTAAATAATCTAATTTCGACAAATCAAGTAACATTTGCATTTAAATAAATAAGTTAAAAATCCATTCGTGACATTAATCATGTGTCTATGGCACACTCTAAATATCCATGACAATAGAAATTACTT